>CM040910.1:7807124-7819624 GCA_023029165.1 Gobiocypris rarus | reverse complement strand
AAGTGAATAGTGACTGAAGCCTTTAGTCTCTTTTTGAAATTCACAGAGAGTATGACGTACGGGTTTGGAACGACGTGAGGGGTGAGTAAATGATGACAGATTTAGGGTGAACTGTTCCTTTAAGGACACAAACTGCAAAGCGGTAATGGTTTTAAGTCCTTGGTTTTGCTTAGACACACGTTCAGTGGGAAATCGTTTTTTAAAGCAGGCAAACAGTCTGATGTGTTGGCATATACTTGAATGTATCCACCTGCACACTGCGTTTAAACACCTGCTCAACATGCCGAAGAAATGTTAAGGACACATTTTCTCCTCCTTCTCATGCCACTGGGAGAAGAAAAAAAGTTTTTGTACACAGATAAATCTATCAAATCATATCAAATTGAGTCAAATCTACTTAACTAAGCTAAGTGAAAATAACTAAGAAAATAAGTAATTTCTACTTATTTGAATGTTTACTTTGCAATACTCACATTTTACTCAAAAAACATAACGCTGAATTATGCCATGCTTTTAAAGTTTATGCTTTACTTAGAATATCTAAGTAAATAAAACTGTGAATATTGTTTAGACTACATATCTACATAAAAGTACATGCTACTCGCTCAAACATGCAGAGACCTCAATGTTTGGCACACATTACCCAATAACAATTTTTGAGCGTGAATGTGTCATTTTGAGCAGAAAATGAACTCCAGATGTCACGAAACAGCAAGGTACTAAACCTAACAACAAACGCAATGATAAAACAGTAAATAAACCCTAACGCTCAAAATAATGAATTGCTTTGAGTGGAGCCAACTCAAATTAAACAAATTAGTTCAAACTATTTATCTTTTATGAGTATTTAGAACTCATTGTTTAGAGTTTTATGAACTTTATGAAAGTTTTTTTAAAATTCAGACTAACTTACATTTAACCAAAACTGTGCTGAGATTTATATTTCCCAGCATGCGTTGCCATGACGCTCAAAAGGGACAGTAAATGGCAAAATTAAGTGTTAAATTATGTTTGTTTGTTTTTCTGTGCAAGATTAACGTCAATTGGGAGATTTAATCGTGTTTTATGTTTTGCTTTGCTAGTTTAGAAGAGTTTCTGTTATGTTGTTTTGTGTAGGGTTTCCATCATGGTGACGAGTTGAGCATGAGAGAACGGGTATGTGAAATGTTTTATATTGCTGTCCTCATTCAGCAAGTGCTATGCTAATGCTACAAAAGCATTGTGTAACCAATTAGCAAGGTGGCATTTATTGAATTAGCTAGTTGAGGCAACTGATTGCCTCATGTTTTTAAAGTTTTGCCAACTTATTCAGTTTTTTTTCAGTGTGGAAAATGTAACCTTATTAATTATTCATGCCGCAGTGCATGATGGGAACACCAGTATCAGAAAGTTGGTTTTATACTTTTTTTTTTTTTTTTCTACAAGCTTAAATTGAGTTTACTAATATAGAATTTATTTGTTTTTTAATTCTTGAATTATTTCTGTAGTATACTGTATCAGATGACGTACTAGACTTGCCAAAGCATGGAAGTAAGCTATTTCTTGTGAATGTGCAAGTCTTCCACATTACATTCAATTAGCCATAAATAAGAATTACAGTTCGGTAACAGTAACACTATTTGCGCTACAAACCAGTGTGTTTTTGATCACGATAATACATTAAAATATTATGATAGCAAATATCAGATTTTACAGCTGTTTTAAAAACAGCTGAAAAAAAGAAAATAAAGTTGTTGTGGGTGTTCACCGAGTCCTGAAAAGTCAAGCCGACACGTCTCGATCGCCCCCAGGTGGCTGGATGCAGTATAGCTCATAAACCCCGCCCTCTCCATGTAATGTAATGGGACATAGACAAACTAAACAACTAAATGGTTTCTTTCATGTTAGGCAGGTTTTATCACGCTGATGTTCGTTCTTTAAATAAGTTTGGTTTTAGTTATTTGATGCTATAAACAAACGGGGGTGTGACATCATGATTGACAGCAATGTAGTCACTGTGGCACTAACGGACATTTTTTGAGAACTTTGGGAGGAGATTGAAGCTTTAACTTTAATCTCTACATTTCCATAACTGTTTATTTCACAAAAAGTTGTTGATTAGACGGGAGTGTGGGTGGGATATCTCGGGCTCCAAGATGTCAGCACCATATATGAACACTGAAAGTGAAGCCGTGTCGTCCATCTTTTTTACAGACTATGGTTTCACACAAAATTGGATTTAAAAGAACCATATTTATATCTAAAAATGTTTTTACATTTTCTGGCAGTGTATACTGCACAGTAAACAGTGTGCTAGTACTCCATTCTTAACATAGACTCATTTTCTGGGTTATTAAATGGATATTGGACTAATCAAACACCAGCATCGTACACATTATATATCTGACTGCTGGTGTCCCTGCGGCAAAGGTGTGAAACATATATGCGAGTGAGTGTTTGTTGATTTATCTGACCTCTCGCGCCAGCTTTAGAATTTGCTCTGGCAGAGAAATTGGACACAACCCACTTTACTCTCTCAGCCTGTGAATTCAGGAACTGGATAAGGCAGATGGACAGATAGAGGCACAGGACTCCCAACCATGTGAAACCGCACACAGGTCGTGACTGGACCACACACACAGCACATGATGAACTGCAACAGGATGGACGGTCAGATGACTCGAACACAACTGTTCAATTAATGATCCAAATAAAGTCATTATTACTGGGTGTGGAGTTAGGCATAAATTTCATCATGCACACAGATCTCCTTATAGACATCAAGAGCAAAGAGGACGTGTGGGTTTAAACAGCACGATTTCTTCTATGTCACTGTATTTCCTGAGGCATCCGACCAACAGCTGTTTCCTCCAGAACTTCACCTCTCTCTCCTTTTTCTCTCTGCCACTCTTTCTCCACCTGTAAAAGTGTGAGCACCCTTCATCATCGTGTCGGGCTTCCTGTTCTCATGCTGTCAGACTGTGCTGCTGACTGCTATCTATCTCTAGAAAACCACTGAAATGACTGTTGAAATATCTCCAGACCTCAACAACTTTTTTTACTGCATATTATATTGTGAACACAACCCAGTTACTGTAGCAGAGCCCAGAGGAAAATGAAGCGGTCTCTTATGAAGCAAGCCGAGTGGTGTTACTGCGGCTGCCATATGCCCCAGAAAAAGTTTCAGAGGGACCGCCGTCCCGCCTTTGAACATATTCAAGCAGTTCAGCACCAACTGAGAACGTGCCTCTGTGAGGTGTGCTGTCTGTTTGACTGAATCCAACTACATAGGTCCAGGTCCCTGTCTTAGCGTAACTGATCCCTGGACTATGCTAGTATGAGCCAGTCGTTGAGATAGTTGAGAATGTGAACGGCGTGTTTTCTCGCAGGAACAAGGGCCCCTTGAACAGGGACAGCCAGAAAGGGCAGGACTTTGTACTGATATGCTTGTCCCTCGAATGCAAAGCACAAAACGCCTCATATCTCGGGGATGGATGCAGCTGGAAAATGCGTTTCTGCATGAGCATTTTGAACGGTAGCTTATGCAGACTCCAATTCAAAAATCGAACTGGCCCCTGAACATTTGGGGGGACCCAGGGCGAAATAAATTGCATAGCTGAGCCTCATGGTCCAAATGAGCCAGCGAGACGGACTGGGGAGCGCTAGCTAGGCTCTCTCCTGGAGGCAGTCGGCAGCGGGGTCTGAGTGTGCTGTGCAACACTGAATAAAAGATAAATCTGAATATTCTCTGCCCGGCCCTTCTCTGGCGAAGAACAGCCCTGCCCATCTCCAGGTCGCCCATCTCAGGGGTGATGTTTTACCGACTGCTTAAACAGCAGGAGAGACGGGTGGTGTCGTCTTCCTGTAGTGGACAAAGTAAAGCAGGCTGTGCCGGAGTTTGTTGTATTGTTGATTTTTTCACAGGGGGCGACGCCCTAGGCGATGAGCAGACTGAGGGGCGGCCCACGATGGACTCGTATGATGGTATGTCAGGGTAAGCTCTTGATTGGCTCTGCTTCTGACTGCAGAGAACTGCTGGGCCCAGTTCTCAACAATGTCGGCGAAAAGGCCACCTTGTGAGATAGGAGTATCGAGAAAGCGTACTTTGACGACCACTCACACCTCTGCAAGGCAAGCCAGAAGGCGTTTCTGGACATCGTCTAGCCGAGGGCCTGCGCCGTGACATGGATCACAGTCAGTCAACATGCGCAGCTCAATCCCCGGCTCAGAACTACCCTCGAGCATTAAGAGTGCTCCTCACATGCATGGTGGAGGTGGCCACAGCCACCCCCCGTCGAGGGTAGTGAAAGAGTAAAAACCTTTTTATGCACATTTGCGCACTTTTTATGCACATTTGCACTTTTGGCGTTCCACATTTTGACACCAATATAGCTCCACACTGCCAAGTTTTCCATGCACATCTGGGAAAGCATGGCTTTTAACTCTAAATCTGATTAAACAGTGGGCTCAGCATCATCCTCATTTCCAGAGCACAACAGACTCTCTCCATTGCAGCGATTGACATCTGATCCTCAGCTGGAGCCCCGAACGAAACGCTAGGTTCCTAAATAAGAAAAACCAGCAATTCCATCCGGAAGATGCACAGCTTGCGATGTGCTACAGGGGGAGGGGCCCAAGGGGGGTTGGTTCCTTGAAGGAAAAGCCCTCCTCCTCAGGTCACCCAGGCTATTTTACCAAAGTAGAGCTCTCCTGGTTGCCACCAGGGAGGGTGCTACAATGGGGAATAGGCAAGGGGACAACGCACTGTGCTGCAGCCCGGCAGTTCGACACAAACATTTATTTTCGATGCGATTAATCGCAATTAATAAACAAACGAAAGAAATCGTTGACCAGCGTGCCGACGTGGTAATGTTTTCATGCAAAAACATGAACCACCCACGGACACAGTCTCAGCATGCTTATGCCCAGGCATGTGGTATAATATTTTAAACATATAACTCTAAATATAAATATATATTAAAACTATATATACGAAATGTAACATCCCTAAGCAAGTAATATCACCAGTAATAAATGGGGGGGGTATAAAATGTGTACAACAATTTACAATATTAACAAGCAAGTAATAAGGTCTAAGCAAAAGGATGGAAAGCCGCTCATGTCAATTTAATTTGGTGCATAATACATACCACAGTAAGACTTGTAGGCAGAATCCTTCATGAGGTCCCCGCAGCCGAAGTCGATTAATTTGACCTCCAGCATGCTCGGGTTCACAAGCAGGTTATCCAGTTTAATATTGTGATGGAAAACGCCCCAGTAACTGCAAACATTAGCAGCATAAATAAACCTGCTGCAGCATAAATAACCTGCCGCATAATGTGCCGTGCTCTGTACTCGTCAAGGTACCCTCCGTTGAGTTTTAGAAATGTACCCATCTTCATGCTAGGTAAGGAGCACTCCATGACCATGACATAGTGGTCTGGGTAGCACCTGAATTATATTGCGACAGCTGGCACCCCTATTGGCAATGAGTGCCAAGGTGATCTCTTAAGGAAGAGGTTTGGGGTGAAAAGGCTAAAATAAAGAAAATAGGATGGTTAATCCTTAAGGATGTAGTCTCCAAATTGTTAGTCAAAGGCAGTTTGCCTATTGAAAAATCATTTGTCATAGATATTATAAATCGAAAAGTGAATGATCTCTTTTGTGTGTGGTGTCTTTCGGGGAAATTTCACAGCCACCTGATTAACAAAACAAAGACCTAGCAATTAACTTGGGCATAGAGGTGATGTTAATCCTAAAACAGTTGAATTTAAAAGAGCTTGCAGTTATAAAGTGTTATACATTGAGACCATCCATGACGCAAATTCCTTTATGCACAGAGCCGAATCCACCATCACCCAGCATGTCACCGAATTTGTACCGCCAGCAAATGTCATCGATTAAAAGTGAAGAAAAAAATAGTTGACATGAAATAGTGCCGATGGGAGTGGACAGTGCTGTGTGATCTACTGATGACTCACAAATTCAAGAACACAGACACAGCAAAATCAAATTAGCGTTTTTGGGCTGTAAATAATGGCACAAACACCAGTAAATTGACAAGCGCAAACCTTAGTAAATCACCCTAACGTGATTCATTTAAATACTCTCCTCACAGAAACACTGCGTCTGAAAGGGAAACTCCTACAAATGCATATGCAATAAGATCAGCCGCAAAAATAACCCTGTCACGCCTTTACAGCGCTAATGTTTCCCAGCGTGTCTTTAGTAAATCCAGACAATTTTTTTAATGCCAAAAGAGGGTTTGCACTGGAGCAAGATAAGTGAACTACAAAAAAAGCTAAATGGTGATCAAAATGATGAAAAACATAAATAACTGTAACAGCTGTTTTGGCTTATGGCAGTAATCTTACCCTCAGTGACATCATCTTCTGTGGGACTCACAGCATCTTCAATATCCCCTTCTACTTTGGGACTCACTGCACATTCAATGCCTTCATCTGCTGCTGGACTCACTGCAGATTAATGTCCTCATGTGCTGTGAGTCTCACAGCAGAGTCAAAGCTACCATTCACTGACAGACTCACTGGAGAGTCAGTGTCACCATCTGCTGATGGAACGTACTGGCGCGGCGTAGACCATAGGTTGCAGGACCTCTTTCTCCAGCTGAGCCTCAGCAGTGGGGTGGGCTTCAGAGATACTTAGCTGGAGCTTCCTGAACATCTAAAATGGAGATAAAGGCAAGTTATGAATAAAATACTGCAACCCCATATTAGAGGGATCTCCATTTAGGGGAACTTTTTAGTTGATCTCTTGAAAAGTTTCCCTCGGGTCATTTTGACCCGGAACTCAGTGTTCATTGGAGAACCTAGGAGTTCTGCTGCACTGGAACCACGAATACCATGAATACACAAAAAAGATTGACTGGATTCGAGGAGTTTTGAGCTTGAAGTTTTAAAAAGTCACAAATCCTTCCCTCACGGGTCATTTTGACCCCCTTAGGAATGCATAAAATGCGAGGAACACTTCAGTAAACATAGAAAAACCTTAAAAATGATCAAAAATCTAACTAAAAATGCTAAAACTTTACCAAAAATTTAAGGGAAATGGCTTTAGGGCCCAGCGGAACAGCTCATTTGCTCTATCTAGTGGCAAGAGTCATGAAATATCATCGTTATGTTATTATTTTCCACAACAGGTCGGCAAAGACACCCAATGTGAGATATTTTGAGCTGAATTAAAAGGGTTATGCATGAAATTGTGAGTTATTTTGAATTTAAGTTGAAAGAATGTGAAGAATGCTTCAATTATTATTTCTTTATTATTTATTGGCAAAATCTAGTAATTTAAAGGTAGAGTAAATAAAAAATTAAAAAGCATTAAAAATGTGAAAATAAATGACCATGTATTATAATATTAGTGAAATCAATGCTTTCTGGACAAACCCCAAAAAAATATAATTTTACAAAAAGCGAGGGAAGGATGAGGGTAAAACTGTCACTTTAAAATGAAATGCCTAGTGTGTTACTGACAATATTTGTGTGTGTGGCTCAGATAAACCCTAAGTTATCGGGACAAAATATCCCTAAAAAGATGCCAATATTCAAAATCTATTACATTTTTGGAAAACAGCTTATAAACCATACTAGGTGATGTTTTTTTGAAAATTGAAAGTTTAAGTGAGGGGAAAGAATATACAGTTTGTACAAACCATTACGTCTTAGTGAACCAAATGTGTGTGTGTGTGTGTGTGTGTGTGTGTGTGTGTGTGTGTGTGTGTGTGTGTGTGTGTGTGTGTGTGTGTGTGTGTGTGTCTGGACTGGTAATCCTTTACGGTATGGGGACAAAATGTCCCCACAAAATGGCAATATCCAAAATCCTTGTCCTTGTGGGGAAATTTTTGGTCCTCATGAGGAAAACATCTTATAAATCACACTAAGTGATGTTTTTGAAAAGTAAAATGCAGCATGTCTCCTGTGATGGGTAGGTTTAGGGGCAGGGGCAGTGTAGGGGATAGAAAATATGGTTTGTACAGTATAAAATGCATAACGCCTATGGAATGTCCCTATAAAACATGGAAACCCAACATATGTGTGTGTGTGTGTGTGTGTGTGTGTGTGTGTGTGTGTGTGTGTGTGTGTGTGTGGGGGCATGTTTTTGTGAAATATCAAAATATCAGGACACAAATGTGTATAATGACATGGGTATGACATAGGTATTACAAAAAGAGGTGAAATATGGGCAGTGTGTGTGTGTGTGTGTGTGTGTGTGTGTGTGTGTGTGTGTGTGTGTGTGTGTGTGTGTGTGTGTGTGTGTGTGTGTGTGTGTGTGTGTGTGTGTGATGGGTAGGTTTAGGGGCAGGGGCAGTGTAGGGGGATAGAAAATACGGTTTGTACGGTGTAAAAACCATTACGCCTATGGAATGTCCCCACATTTCACAAAAACAAACGTGTGTGTGTGTGTGTGCTAATCTAATTAATCTAATGAGATGCGACAAATCAGGTGATTGGTCAAAGTTTTGGCTGTGTCAACGATGCCCTGGGTAGGGAATAGTAAGACGGCTCGAACACTTCCGGTCGCTTTCACTGCCTGATGCCATTTAAATAGATCATTGGGTTGACAGTGTTGGTGAATTTGTGAAACTCATTGGTGTGTGCACACCAAAAGCTAATTTAATTATTGTGTGAGTAGATTGCATACAAAGTCAATGCAAAGAGGCAAATTTGTGAGCGCTCCCTTTATAATCACTTAAGCTGTCACTCATTCAATGAACACGATCACACAAAGTCCCGTTATTTTAATCCGTGAAGCTGACGACACAATGAATCTCTTATTTACATAATGTCTCCACTTTGAGAGGATTAGCGCACATGCAGAACTCAGCACTGGATAAACACTCGAGCGGTGAGCTGATTCTCACTTCAACACCTGTGATTGGCCATTGCGTTCAAGAGATCAACAAACGTGTCTGTGATTGGCTACATTACTCACCGAAGCGAAAACACGTTTCTGTATTTGACGAGTGCAAATACAGATACGCACTGGATCATTTGCCAACTCTTTTTCGTGAATAATATGCTATTATTATGAAGGAAACAGATCCTAGACCAGCAGTGTTGGGCAGCTCTTCCCTCTAAAGACCTTCAGTAGCAGAAGCAGCAGACGGCAATAGTTTGAGTGAGAAAACTACACACTGTTATCAAGTCCATCTCCCTCGGTCCGGAGGGGGGCACAGGGATGTCCGTGGGATCTGTGCCATGGCCAAGCCTCCCACAACCCCCCTCTCTTGCATCGGGCCTGGTTTTGTGTGTATTTCGCGGCATTCACGCTGAAAACATTCACGCTGTGGTCTCTTTGCCACTCAGTGGGGTGTAACCGCAGTCACTCCGGCCGACAGTGACGTCACGTGCATACCCTCTACAGGTACAGAGCAGCAATAGTATTTATCTCCAACATGGTTGTTGACAGAAGAAATTTTGTTGTTGTTGATGATGATGATTAGGCATTAAGCATTAAGACACTCCTAACGAAAACAAGTAATCCTGCAAGTAAACTAGAGCGAGGAACGCAATGGAAATGTTCGCTTCGCTTTTGGTGTCCACACACCATTAGAATAAACAGAGCGAAATTGTATGCTGGTGGATGCTAATAGTTATCGTTCTTAGCGTGAACGGGCCTTAAGACCGAATCGCTCGAGTCTGACTGTGTGCGGCCCAGCCTGAGACATCAGCACCCTTATTCAACAGCCTGACAAATATATACAGAGATCTGACGGTGATCTGACACCCCATTGGTCCGCCTGTCTGCACAAGAAGGAAGTAGTAAACTGAAGAAGGTCCCAGAGCAGGAAGTGCCTGTCCAGAGAGGCCAAATCTCTCAGTGAAAACTCCCAAGCCACAAACTACAGCCAAATGAAACAATCCGAGTCCGCACTGGGGTTTCCTAATGACCTCGCGTCACTAAATCATACTCTCAAATAGACAAGAAGCAGCTCAGATCACTTCATCCTGCCCTGAAACTGTATGTCAGAAGGAGAACTGGTCATAAACAGATGGGGACATGAAATTATCAGAGTGTCTGAAGCTCAGACGAAAGCTGTAATTGTTTTATTGTTTGATAAATAAGCACTCTTTTTCAACAAGTCTTCTATTCACGCTGTACATTATATCAGTATGTGTGTTCCCAGTTGGGAATCAAACCCATGACCTTGGAGTTGCCAGCACCAGGCTCTAGCAGCTGAGCTACAAGAAAACAAAGAGATATACAACAAATATACAATAAGCCCTCACAAACAGATACACACACAACCCCTCAGACGCACACACAAGTAGTGTGGAACTGGCTGCCTGTGGCTCTGTTTATGTCGGGCTGTAAAACCGGGGCTGTAAAAGACCAGCAGAGAATGAGGCAGAAACCCGTCTAGACAGGACAATGCTTTCTGCAGAGGTGTAGTTCACCAGCATTCAGAACAACCCTAAAACCCCCACAAAGATACGCACACAACACCCACGCTAACACTACCGCCATGTTTGTCTGCGCTAAGTCGCCTTTATTCAGATGGATATCTTCACGGTGCGCAAAAAGGTTAGGCTAATAATCATTGCAGATTACACACTGGTGAATTAGACCCAGCCCAGGGACAGAGCTCCTTCATTAATAACAGAGCCAGCGAGTTCCTGTGCCGTAAACATTACCTGCTGTCACCAGCCAACAGACCTCGATTATATCACACTGATCAGATACTCTACAGGGTGGATTTATTTTCAAAGCAAACATGTTGAGCAGTCAAACAGCCATCCGTCTTTCTGCCAACGCGGGGCTAGAGTCGCCGTAATAAATGCAAGCGTTGCAGTCAAGTGCATTCACATAAAACAGGATAAATTCTCTCTTTTTTGGCATCTGTACTTATGACATTGTTATGGATTTCCTCATGCGGTCCCAGAGCAGAGGCCCTAGCCAGCCGTTTGATTGTTTGGGACGGAGGGGTGTGAAATACGGAGCAGGAGAGGAAGGAAGAGGTGCAGGCAGGCGAGAAAGAAAGACAGAGAGAGAGAGAGAGAGAGAGAGAGAGAGGGAGGGATGAAAGAAGGGTGGAGGTCTCATTCTATTCTAGCTGATGGGTTTCACTGCCCCCCGCATTGTTCTGTCTCATTCCTGCCCCATCCCTTCGGAGAGCCCTACAGCAGTACACATCCTGTCATTTTACTGCAGATATAGCACACACACATGCATTATGAGCGGGCAAGCTATTATCTTTGTTTGGCCATGAGGAGTCTTGCGTTGCAGAGAGAAATCACAAGAGTCTGTGTGGCAGTAGTTAAAGCAGACTTGGGTAACGAGGAAACATAAAGCTGTAGGAGATTCCCAAGCTCAAATATATAAGGGCAGAATGTGTGAACACTGCAGGTTTGAAGGAACACACACACACACACACACACACACACACACACACACACCTCCCCCCACCATCATCATCATCACTAAAACTCTTCACACAGCGCCATCTAGTGGTCACCGACAGTCATTCACTGTGCTATTACTGATGTGTGCCGGGCAAAACACTGTAACACTGCTTACAAACAATACCTATGGTATTATTATAAATATATATATTGTAAAACATGCCATGGGAGTTGCTAATGTATGTTACAGTACCATTGTGTATTGTGAATAGTTCACTCAAAATGAAAATTACTATGTGAGGAAAATATTCAAGTTTACAGAGTTTTAGTGTCAGTACTACATTAAACTACTATATATAATGTTGAATATGTATAATTTATAATATTGCAATTGGGGAATATGTGTGGCTCTTATGATACCAGTAAAAAGTGGCCTACATTATTTTAAATATAATTTAAAAAAAACACTGCAAGCATATTCGTCTAAAATAATTCTGTATTTTCAGCTTCAGAATCATGGATATTTTTATTCTGGTGTCACCATTGTCCTGTGCATTGTGTTTCCAAAAGCCTATTTATTTCCACCTCCATGTAATACCAAATTTCACATTTTAATCAACAGTACATTTTTAATGTACCTTTTACCATAAGTCTTGGTGTACTGTATCACAATAATATTGTATAGCGAATTATGTATTGTGGTATTGTATCGAATGAGGGTATCATTACACCCCAATTAGACAGTAGTACCATGGTACTGAATCATATAGTAGGCCTACTCTAAAGTACTTCCAAGGAAACCACAGTACTGAACAATGGCAGTACTGTCTGGTACTTTTTTTGTGAGTGGGTATTTTTTAATATGGTAATCAAACATCTCTACGGAAATATTTCCATAAAATAAATACAACTGAAAAATCATAGTAATGGCATGGTATTCTCTAAAGGCCCCTATAACACTATTTAAGTATCATTGTGTATTTATATGATAATATGATAATCAAATAGTTAATATCCAACAATCAAGTTAGTCACTTTGTTTTATTAAAGCCTTATCATAAAATCTCAAAAATAGAAATCTTTATCTTTACAGAACATGATGAAAATCCCTGGTTTCAGCTAAATGATACAAAAAGGTATGGCGTATTATAGGCCTAT
>CM040910.1:7747124-7802124 GCA_023029165.1 Gobiocypris rarus | reverse complement strand
TAATTAAGTTATAAAAGCTATTCGTCAAGCGTGGTGAGTGATTTCCTCATCTTTTGTTGTTTGATTAACATTAAAAACACAGACAGCAGGAATATAGGCTTTTTTCCCTTTAAGACATAATGCGTTCTTTCTCGACTGTTTAAATTCACTCAAGACATAACCTTCTATGTTTGCTAAATGGGTGTGAATGGTCATATAGAGCATATATATGGTCATAGAGCATACAGCACTCGCATTGAACAAAGTTTAGGTGAAGCCAGAATGTGTATCCATCGACAGAAACATACAGGGAGTGCAGAATTATTAGGCAAGTTGTATTTTTGAGGATTAATTTTATTTTTGAACAACAACCATGTTCTCAATGAACACAAAACTCATTAATATCAAAGAAATATTTTTGTAGTTTATTAGGAAGTAGTTTTTAGTTTTAGTTATTTTAGAGGATATCTGTGTGTGCAGGTGACTATTACTGTGCATAATTATTAGGAACTTAACAAAAACTAATTTATACCCATTTCAATTATTTATTTTACCAGTGAAACCAATATAACATCTCAACATTCACAAATATAGATTTCTGACATTCAAAACCAAACAAAAACAAATCAGTGACCAATATAGCCACCTTTCTTTGCAAGGACACTCAAAAGCCTGCCATCCATGGATTCTGTCAGTGTTTTGATCTGTTCACCATCAACATTGCGTGCAGCAGCAACCACAGCCTCCCAGACACTGTTCAGAGAGGTGTACGGTTTTCCTCCTTGTAAATCACACATTTGATGATGGACCACAGGTTCTCAATGGGGTTCAGATCAGGTGAACAAGGACGCCATATCATTAGATTTTCTTCTTTTATACCCTTTCTTGGCAGCCACGCTGTGGGAGTACTTGGACGCTTGTGTTGGAGCATTGTCCTGCATGAAAATCATGTTTTTCTTGAAGGATGCAGACTTCTTCCTGTACCACTGCTTGAAGAAGGTGTCTTCCAGAAACTGGCAGTAGGACTGGGAGTTGAGCTTGACTCCATCCTCAAACACGAAAAGGCCCCACAAGCTCATCTTTGATGATACCAGCCCAAACCAGTACTCCGACGCCTGAGTCGGACTGGAGCTCTCTGCCCTTTACCAATCCAGCCACGGGCCCATCCATCTGGCCCATCAAGACTCACTCTCATTTCATCAGTCCATAAAACCTTAGAAAAATCAGTCTTGAGATATTTCTTGGCCCAGTCCTGACGTTTTCAGCTTGTGTGTCTTGTTCAGTGGTGGTCGACTTTCTGCCTTTCTTACCTTGGCCATGTCTCTGAGTATTGCACACCTTGTGCTTTGGGCACTCCAGTGATGTTGCGCCTTGGTTTTTCCACACGCTTCTTGCGACCCTGTTGACTATTTTGAATGAAACGCTTGATTGTTCGATGATCACGCTTCAGAAGCTTGGCTATTTTAAGACCGCTGCATCCTCTGCAATATATCTCACTATTTTTGACTTTTCTGAGCCTGTCAAGTCCTTCTTTTGACCCATTTTGCCAAAGGAAAGGAAGTTGCCTAATAATTATGCACACCTGATATAGGGTGTTGATGTCATTAGGCCACACCCCTTCTCATTACAGAGATGCACATCACCTAATATGCTTAATTGGTAGTAGGCTTTCCAGCCTATACAGCTTGGAGTAAGACAACATGCATAACGAGGATGATGTGGTCAAAATACTAATTTGCCTAATAATTCTGCACTCCTGTACATTAGCCTAACTCTGTCCGTCGTCAGATTTTAGATGAGCGGTGCAAGTGTGTGCAGAACTGTCGTTGAGAACGGTACGGTTCGATTTTTTACCGAGAACTGTTACACCCTAACACAGAAGTGTTTGAAAGTGGACAAAAGAGACCAGGTGTAAAGTGAGTTTATAGCAGACTACTAACACAAAATAAATGTCACTCAATATCTCCTAATAATATTTCTTAATAATATAATTAATAGAATTTGTACATGATAATTAAAGCAAAATAAGACAAACCAAATATTAAGGGATTAAGAAAATCATGTTAATCTTCAGCTTTGCACTTAAATTTCTATGGTGATTAATACATTTTATAAAATGAAAAATATTTTGTTAAATTTTGTTAAACATTTTCACTGGTGGTCTCAGACAAGCCCCACCCTATAAACAGGGCTGGAGTGCTTTTCCATATCATCATTACACAACAAATCCATAAATGACAGACACTGACTCCATCTGATGCTGTCTGCACATGGACCATCAAGTGTAAATGGGTTTGAAATGGAGCAGCAGTTAGCAGAAAACCTTCCAGATGATGGCATGACGTCTGTGAATGAGATGAACGCAACTCTGCGGTTCTGGAAAACGACCGATTAAAATCACATTCGGTGGAGTTCACGTAAAAAGCTTCCAAATTAGCAGCTTTACATTATTACGACGGATTGTCTGGAATGGAAACTGTTTCAAAGGTTACAGGAAAACACTCCTATGCAGAAAGTGTACCGAACTTTTGTGCAATAGGGTTGTTGTGAATGAGTCTGCCCCATTTATTGATGGCATCTTCTGAGTATTTTGGTCCACAGCACTGCAGCATATGGAGGAGCTGAAAGAGGAGGATTGTGTGGCCTCCTCTGGGGCTGCACACTGCAAACAATCCACCACGGACAGAGGAAACATATTAAGCTAAACTGCAGGAACAATGCATCCAGTTTAAAAGTGTTTTACTCAACAATATAACAGGCCACTGGAGACGGGGGATACGTGTTGGAGAGAGACAAGAGGAAGAGAGAAACTGAGAGAGAGAGAATGAAACAACTGATGATGAGATATTGGGATTTTCTTAGCATGCATAGAAGCGCCCAGAACAATTAATGAGAGAGAAGAACAGCTCTGATCTGAACACTAAACCACTGCAGTGCATCAATATAGGCAGAAATAATGATGGAGCACGCTTTCATCGTGCATACATGAGCTGCGATCCAAAACCTAGTCTGTTGTCTTATCTTTTTATCACACCTGCTAATGGTCAGTGACTTGAGGAAATGTACTGGCCATAAAACATTCTTACCAGTCCTGAAATGTGAAAATGTTGCATTATTTCATAAAAAAACACGCACTCTGACGGCAATTTGTAACTATTTTACTTTTTGACGAATTGGTGGCTAATTCGTATGAATCATATGTAAGTTTTCGTATGATCTGCTTACGCCCCACTGATGGTTATGTTTAGGGGTGGACCTTCATGCTTACTTTTTAAAAAAATCATACATTGTAAAAATTCATAGGAAATCACCTTTTCTCATGAGATCAGGGTGAGCAGTTACTGTTAGGACTACTTAACGATTCAGGGAAATAACTGATTAAATTGCAATTTATAATGCTTTTTTTTAAGCGCTTCAGGCTACCCTTACGAAAGATATGTTTATTCAAGTGTTCTATTAGTATACTTCTTTTAAACTAAAAATAAGAAAGTATACTCCAGTCTACTTTGTACTGTATATACTTCTCAGAAATATACTTAAAATTGCACTTAAGTATACTTGAATTACAGAAAAGTCTAAGTAAATTTATACACCTGACGTGGTCATACTCAGATTCTAGTCAGAGTCTGATACTTCTCCTTTGGGCTGTGATTATGGGGCGTTTCAACCAACCAGGAAAGAAAATAGGCCTGTTCGACTTGCTGGAGCGATGCGCAGACCGATCGGCGGCTGACTTGAAGCAGTGCATGCCAGTTAGAAATGTTGTCCGACTTGAGGCAGCGCCGATGGCACGTGACTGTGATGTATGTCTACAAAGTACAGCAAGAGCGATTCGAGAGCAGCCGGCTAATACAGCCGGTGCAGCTTCTCAAGAGCGGCTGTACCAGGCTGCACGAGCTCTGATGACGACACAGCTGATCCACGAGTGGCCGGGTTTACCGCATGACAGCAACCACGTGTGTTTCGTGTTTATTCCAAAACCTTTAGTTCCACTAATTCTCATAAATCAGTTTTTTATAACCGTAAAACCTCTTTTCATGTAGCCGCGATGTTATATTGTCATGTTTATCAAAATAAAACTGATAAATAAATGTAGACCCCACTTGATATTGTAGGCTTATGTTGAACTTTATTCTTGTACAAACAGACGCTGTATTAAGCAGTACCGTAATGGTAAATGCATATACGAACAAGTTCTCCGTTTAGGATTAGAACTCGACAAGACCCAAACGCACTTTGGTGACGTGGATGATTATGTTACTGTTGATCATCTGTCCATCATTGTATAAAGCCCGCCCTGACAATTTGATTGGTCCGAACAGCTCCTGTAAAAAGCAGTTGCTCCACAACGGGCCGAACTTCCCATCCTCAAATGTTGTGGGCTGTTATACGGTAGGGGGCGCTATTACACATATTGTAGGACAAAAGCTCTGGATCAAAACACAGGTGAAGAAGAAGCTGAAACAAGTGCGTGATAGAAGATTGCTTATGCAAATGTAAAGCAGCACAATCATCAAACATTAAACCACATGTAAATCAAAACTATCTTATGTTACCAAATGAAATGTTGAACCCATGAAGAGGAAACGACTGTGAAGCTTTGGAGGTGTTGATGGACTCGATCTACACCATCTGTGTTTTGATCATCGTTCCCCATCCGTACATAGTCTTTGACAAAAAATTGTTTGTTTTGTTTAAAATTTAGCTTTTTTTAAATGAAATTTAAAACTCATCAACACTCATATTCAAGTGTTGATTAAATAAAAACATGAAACTAGAATTACGTCTTTTAAATAGAAAGAGTACAGTCAAAGGTATATTTCAAGTATAAAAAATGTATGCCTAAATAGATACGTAGTTGTATACTTAGTATGAGGTTATGTTCACTTCAAAGTGTATTTGAACTAAAACATTTACTACTAGTATTAAAAGGTATACTTGCAAAGTTCACTTGTAGTACAGATGCAGTACAAATGAGAAATGTAGTTGTTTACATCCGTCACACTTATAGTTCACTTACTTTTATACTTAAATGTAATCCCAAGCAGTATTGAAATAGTACAAGTTTACTAGTAGACGGATGTTAGTATACATAAGTAAACTTAAAAATATATCCCTTGCCCTCATGTGATCCTGCCATGTGCTCTCTTGTCATGTGTCTGTTGTCATGTTCTCAATGGTTCATGGTGTGATTATTGTTCACAGGTGTGTCTTGTTTAGTCATTAGTCTTTGTGTGTATAAGCCCTCATGTTTGCCATGGTCCTGGGGTCTGTTCTTCATACCTCGCTTAATACATCTGAGATGATTTAACCGATCCCAGATCTTTTAATTGTGATAACTGATCTCTGGCTAATTTGGTTCTTCAAACGAATTTACGGATTGGATTAAAATATCTGGATTGAGTTATCTAAGATTACTGCGCATTCTTGTGTTTCCTGAAGAGGGCAGATTTATCGATGCTCGAAACCACGATCAGCAATGCAGCGATTGGCTGGGGTCAAGACAACGTAATGACATCATATAATTGAAAAAGCCACCTGGCAAAAAACTTGACAAAGAAAAAAACTTAAAAAAAAACTAATTTCTGGACCTTTATAAGGACACAGCTAAACGACCAAACCAACATAAAAGTTATAATAGATCAATTAAATGTGCACTGTTTTGATAAACATGATTCATAATTATTTATATCCATAATTTTATAGGACAGTATTATTTGTACACCCTTTACATTTTTATTTCAATGTTGTAATTACATTTTTTAACTCAATTTGAAGCAGATTTGTTACGTGACAGTATTAAGTCTCTTAATGGTCAAGATCAAGTTATCTGCATCTCTTACGCTGCATCAAACCATCCCATAATATCCGTCATCACTCAAATGCACAGCTCAGAGTAACTGTACAGCATTTCTATAAGACTCCAATACAATTATAAAGTAATTATTCCATCACAAATAAATCTCTCAGTCAAGTGGCTGTGTCTATAGTATTATACGCACCTTTTACACAACATTATACAATTATTTTCAAATAAACTTTTATTATTATTATTTAAAATTATTATTGCCCCTGGTTCAGTAAGGAACTCTTGTAATAAAGTAGCAGTGGCTGGGACAGATTTTAAGCCTCAAGATGCAATCTAATCCTGTTTACATGAAATCAGCTGCTCCTGAGCAGGTTTAAGCTTCCGGACCTGTTGCCATGACAGCAAATTCAGGATGAGCATCGAAGAACCAAACAATCCGAGATCATGCCAAATCGTCAACAATCAAATCCAGCTAACTGAGTTAGCGACGGACGAAGAACGGACCCCTGGTCGAGTATTGTAATGTGAAACCCACTGTTGGTGAGTGTTTGTTTCATAGTCAAGGCTGTCTTAGTTTATTTAGTATCTGTTCACATGCTCAGAACTGCACTTGGGTTCACTTTCGACTTGCCTGCAGTGGATCTGCCCACTACAGATGACAACAGATTGATGAACAGTTTTCATTGCTGTGGGAAGATGGTTGGCAAGTGTTGCATTTTAAAAAGCACATAAAGCAACCCAAAATCACAGCACTTTAAGAGATGAAGTTTGCATTTAATGCTGAATTCATGAGGTGCTCACATGCAATTGAACACAGTTCCCCACTTTGCTCTGAAACTCGCAGACCGCCATTCATCCCAGTGACAGCTGCGCATTTTATTTCATGAAACTGGCCAGTCGTCTTTGTTTTTGCCATCAGAACGGTGTAGGTAAGGCATCTAACAGTGAGTACTAATATCCTGTTTTCTTCATCTTTTGTCCCTTGTCCACAAATGCTGTTAATTGCACTTGGAAATTGAAATTGGACTTTCTTGTGTGTATTATTAATGCACCAAATTTGAATGACGGACGGGAAGATTTTCAGTGCTCTTTGGTCCATTGCTCACGCAAAGCAAATGTCTTCAGAAGACCTGGGAACACTAAGTTAGTTCTGTGTGACTACGGGCCTTGTTCATCCATTTCCTGAGCTGCTGTGTTTCTTTCATTCCCAGTTTTACTTTTTGTCTTATAATTGTTACTGCCCCAGCTGGAGGGCAGGAAGCTGATCCAAGACCAGCTGTTATAAGCGGATCCTGTCCTGCGTGCGTGTGTGTGAGTTGGTCCGCTCCTCCAGCCCTCTGCGGGAGAGGGGGCGAGTAAGTGGACCCACAATTGTATTTTCTCTCTTGCCAGGGGGTCTCAATCTGGCAACCTGAGTAAGAGCTGTGTCTTCTGCCCAGCAGGGTGTTTATGGTGCTAGATTATAATTAATACAGGAATCTAATTCCACCTACTCTGTGTCAGAGTAAGATAATTATAGAGACGCTGATGGACGTCATCTGGCTCACAGTGGGCTGCAGAGAGAGAGGTCGTGTGTGTGTGTGTGTGTGTGTGTGTGTGTGTGTGTGTGTGTGTGTGTGTGTGTGTGTGTGTGTGTGTGTGTGTGTGTGTGTGTGTGTGTGTGTGTGTGTGTGTGTGTGTGTGTGTGTGTGTGTGTGTGTGTGTGTGTGTTTGTACATGTTTTTCTATCCTCGTGGGGACTTCAACCTGATGCACACAGACTCATGGGGACTTGTGCCACCGATGTTTCAGCAACAAGCCTTTGTCGAGGTGTGATCCTATGCATGCATTCCTGCCAAGACTGTGTCAGTGTTTGAATACCACATACAAGACTTACAGCTTTGAGTACAGGAATCAGATACACGGGTATGAAGGATGTTCTCTGTATAAGGTGCCATGTTTCTGGATATTTTAGCGTTTTATCATTTCATTAAAAAGGTCATTCCGAACATGCAGGAAAACAAAGAGGACTCTCACAAAGTGAGTGAAGATGAGTTTTAAAGGATCAAATTATTGACTACAGATGTTAGAAAGTTCCAACCATTGTTTTCAAAAGGAGGAGACTGTCACAGTATAATAGGGTTGAAAAGAAATAAAAAAAACGTATATTGTGAAACTGACCATGAATGAAAGAGTACACTGGAAAAAGGTTATAAATAAAACGGATTTGATTAACCAAGTTAAATGTATATATTAAAAGGAATGCTTTAAATGAATCTGATTGCTTTACATATTACATGAGAGTGCAGTTTCTTGAGAGGCATGGGTGAAGTTACACATAAAGGCGATACACAGGGGGAACAGGTCAGGATGATTCGAGTCCTGTAAGGTACAGTCAAAGGCCTGTGTGTGTTTCAGTCAGACGGCTCTGTCAGCACTTGCATTACATCCAACACACGAGTGAGAGGAAGGGCTGTGGACCATGATATATGTTGAAGAACACACACACACACGCACACACACACACACACACATCAGCTTTCATTTCCTGAGCTGGGCTGGGTCCAGATGAAGCACTGTCATACTCTCTCTCTCTCTGATGGAGTGTTTTATTAAGTCACTGTCTGATATGTGCTCTGTACCGGCTCTACTCTGCAGGTCACTATATTGTCCAGACAGGGACGTTACTGTAAGACTGATGTGCAGAATATTTCACTGTTATGGTCTTTTATTGTCATCCATTTGTTAAAGTGACTGCCCATGGGATAATGCATCTGTCTATATCCATCCAGACAGAACTCAAATATTACTTGATTTACTTTCAAATTCATATATTCAGCTTTCAATAACTGACTTAAATATATGAAAGGTTGTATTTTGTTTATTTGAGATAGATTAATTACACAGTTTTACCATCAAGTCCTGGTATCACCCCATATCACATTCACATCAAACATCACATCAAAGTCAGTGGTTTTTGAATTGGTTTCTTGGTTAAATGCCTGAAATAAGGTCTGTGGTTAATACAACCTGGAAAATTAATATTCTCTTGAGTAGGTACTTATTTTAAATAAGTAATGACCTCTATGACCTCTCTCTCTCTCTCTCTCTCTCTCTCTCTCTCTCTCTCTCTCTCTCTCTATATATATATATATATATATATATATATATATATATATATATATATATATATATATATATATATATTTATACAGTATGAATGTAATCTGGGTGCACTATACATCCGCCTTGTTGTCATTACCAGTTGCTTCGTCTCCATTTACAAATCCTCTCCGGTGGTCTCATTGGATAGTAAAGTGTCCATCGTGAGAATCTCGCCGGAAGTAGTAGGTCATCCGGGGATTTGTTTTCTACTGTTTTATGAGTACTTTGAATTCAGACATACTTCTTTTGTCATATACTGTTTTTTGTCTACTACCGGTATATTATATAGTTCGGATGCAGCCATTGTCTTGACTTATGTTACGCTGTTGTGTGTCCTCGTTTTCCATGTGGATTCTTCCTGTGTGGATCATCTGTATGGATATGAGTGCTGTATCCGCCTGTCAGCTTTCATGCAGCTTTCCCAACTCATCTATAAATAATATTTTTATAAAGCTTTTACATTTTTTTTTAATAAGGTGATCTAACAAGATCACTAACAAGTGTCTAAATTGGACTATGACAAGCCGTTTTAACTTTTATTAATTCCCAGGATATGAATTATTCATTGTAGAAAAAATTCAGGTCTCCAATTTAAGATTTTCTAGAGACTGGTCACATATAATATTTTTAGTTGGCCAAATTGAATATCTGTGAATTAAATTGTATCAATTCTAAGAAATTGATGAAAAATGTAGATGTGACCAGTCTCTAGAAAATGTTAAATTGGAGAGGCCTGACATTTTTTACAGTGTTGATATCAACACTTCAATTTTCACTAGTTAAAATACTGATTCTTGATATCAACAATTACATTTCAACTAGTACAAACAGAAATTAACATTGTCACGAGTGACAATCAAATTATTGATATCAAAAATTTAAATTAGTACTATTAGCAATTATATTGTTGATATCAAGAATAGACATTTGCAGTAATAATTATGCAATTATTGATATAACAAATAAAGGTTTTTAATAGTCAGATTTGTATTTCTGATGTGAAGCTGAAAATCGAAACTTGATTCAAAACATTTGAATTTGAATGGCAGCCTATGGTGACATTTCACTAAACAAAGATGTCACATTACCATTATAACTACTAAAAATTGAATTGCTGATATTAAAAAGTAATATCCTATGATTGACTAAAAGTAAAAAGGCCTGCCATACTACATATTCAGACGGGAAGCTTTAACATCACGTGAACAGGAAAGCTCATCTCTTTCACCTCATCATCAAACTCTTGCAAACTAACTCAAACTTTCAGCGAAAATGAGTTGTCGCAAGCTTAATAAAGTCATACGACCATGATGTAGTTCGTTTATAACATACATTTACCTTTTTACTTTTGGTGATTGTATTTAGATTTACTGTAAAAAAATATATATATATGTCAGGCCGCTCCAATTTAAAATGTTCTAGTGACTGGTCACAGCTAAATTTTCCAGTTGGCCAAATCTATTTCTCTGAATTGATAAAATTTTATTTACAGAAATTAAATTTGGCCAACTAAAAAAATATAGATGTGACCAGTCACTAGAAATTTTTTGATTAGATACCTGAATTTTTTTGCAGTGTTGTATTTCAAAATGTTAAAGACTTGTGTTCATTTGTATCTATTATCATCATGATGAAAAAAATGTGTAGGTATCATAAACTTTTGTGTGCGTCACAGAGATTATTTTCTGCAAAAATTCACAAGCCATTGGAAATATTTGATGTGATGTTGGGTTTGCCTGTGAAAACACTATTCGCATTTCTTTTAGAAAATATAAAAATCTAGTTTATCAGATGGTTAAGATGTTGGCCCTAATGTATGTATAACTATTATAACATTTCAAGGTTTTTTTAAGGATTGTTAATTATGGATGATATAACGACAGCACAAATCAGAGGATGAGATCAGAGTGTGACAGTAAAATCAGGCATTTTCGTCATTTATTAGAGAGCCATGAGTTGTTGTTGTTGATGACGATGGTGTATATGGTTGTGTTAGATCATATGGTGTATGGATGTCACGTTATAGACGATCATGTACTTTAGTGGTTTATATTGTGATGTGAATACACAGTGCAATGATGAAAATGAGAATCCGCATCTGTGTTTGTTCTATATAGCCTGAAAAATGTGTTGGCTCAGCTCTTTGCTGTGATCTGTACACATGGGCATTGAGCTCGCTGTACAGGAGAAGGATGTCATGCTGATGGATGTCATGTGTTTGAGAAGAACCTCTCTCTCTCTCTCTCTCTCTCTCTCTCTCTCTCTCTCTCTCTCTCTCTCTCTCTCTCTCTCTCTCTCTCTCTCTCCCTCTCTCTCTCTCTCTCTCTCTCTCTCAGGACATTTGCAGTGTCCTTTGGTCAGTCAGTTCCCCGGGAAGATTTCAGCCAATTGTGTATTTGATCGCTGAAGATGCATATAATGGCATTTACTAGATTGTTTAATGGTAAAGCACCAGAGTAAAGAGAGGAGGCAGATGCAGGTAATGCTCTGAGGACTGTTTTCAACCTTGATGATTCATGAATCTGGAGTTTTAATTACTGTAAGGTTCGCTTATAAGCAGATTTAACACTTAATATCAACAGAAAATGCAAGTCTAATTATGAGCTCGCAGAAATACCTGCCTGCACCGCTACGGGCTGGTTTTATACTCACTAAGAGAGGCTTCAGAAAAATCCCAACAGCAAATATCAATCCTCTACATGTTTTTAATGCCTGCGGCTGTTGTATGATTTGTATATTAATGGCATGTGTGGGATTTAAATCTGTCAGCCTAAGAATATTACATTAAAGTATTTGAAGGAAAACTGTAATTTAATGCTCATAAAATATGAAAAACGCTAGAGAACTAGCTATAATTGTGTGTGTGTGTGTGTGTGTGTGTGTGTGTGTGTGTGTGTGTGTGTGTGTGTGTGTGTGTGTGTGTGTGTGTGTGTGTGTGTGTGTGTGTGTGTGTGTGTGTGTGTGTGTGTGTGTGTGTGTGTGTGTGTGTGTGTGTGTGTGTGTGTGTGTGTGTGTGGACTGGTAATCCCTACGGTATGGGGACAAAATGTCCCCACAAAGATGGCAATATCCAAAATCCTTGTCCTTGTGGGGACATTTTTGGTCCCCATGAGGAAAACATCTTATAAATCACACTAAGTGATGTTTTTGAAAATGTAAAATGCAGCATGTCTCCTGTGATGGAAGGTTTAGGTGTGTGTGTGCAGTGTGTGTGTGTGTGTGTGTGTGTGTGTGTGTGTGTGTGTGTGTGTGTGTGTGTGTGTGTGTGTGTGTGTGTGTGTGTGTGTGTGTGTGTGTGTGTGTGTGTGTGTGTGTGTGTGTGTGTGTGTGTGTGTGTGTGTGTGTGTGTGTGTGTGTGTGTGTGTGAGTGAGACCTGACTGCAAATGTTTCTGTATAATAGCTTTTATAAGTTTTTTGTCTAATTTTTGTGTTACATTTTATTTTTATGATTATGTTTTACGTGATTTTATTGTTTATTCTTATTTGTTTATTATTTGAAGGATGTTTTTTGTACAGCATCATCCAAGATACTTTTTCTTTTTGGACACGCTTCTCTTTGATTTACCCTGGAAACTGTATTGCTATATAAAATGCTTGTGCTCATCCATTAGTTGCTTTGAAGAAAAGTTTTTGATAGTTTAACAGATTAAATATAAATGTAAAACATATCTGGTGGAGTGACTTGTAATAATCACTGTGTAGCTTGTAACTATATAGTTTTTAAGATTATTATCCTAGGACATCTAAACCTAAAGACAGAGTAAAAGTCATGAACGGGCCTCTGTGAGCTCCGTACAGATGAAGTGCATTTGGCTGATTTGATCCTGTGGTGAGCTTTGATGTGTGTGTCCTGGTCTTCCTCATTTACTCCTCATAAGACAAGCTAATTTCCTTTCATGTGAGTGACTGTAATCTGTCACATTCACACACACACACACGCACACTGAGTGAGTTCTGATAGATGGCCTATAGGCTCAGTGTCACAGACAAAGGCAAGGCACTGTGTGTGAGTTTGTGCGATTGTGTGTTTGAGTAGCCTATAACCATTCCATCCGAGGCACTCGCTTTAAGACAAACATATTGTTCATACTTAAACGGTTAGTTCACCCAAAAATATGAATTCCTCATGAAAAAAACATGAATTCCTCATCCCCATGTGAGGAAAGGCCTCCATTGACACCAATGACATTTCCTCTCTCAAGAGGCAGTAAAGATGTCGTTACAAAGTCCATCTCTCTACGGTGGTGCTACAATCATTGCTTATATAGTGATGGGCTGATTTCAAAACACTGCTTCCTGAAGCTCCGGAGCATTATGAATCAGTGGATCGAATCACTGCTCGGAGCGCCAAAGTCACGTGATTTCAGCAGTTTGGCCGTTTGACACGCGATCCGAATCATGAATCGATCCACTGATTCATAACGCTCCGAAGCTTCAGGAAGCAGTGTTTTGAAATCGGCCCATCACTATATCAGTCATTATTTCGTTTTTTAGTGCACAAAAACTATTCTCGTCGTTTCATAACATGATTGTAGAACGACTGTAGAGAGATGGACTTTGTAACGACGTCTTTAGTGCCTTATATGGGTCTTGAGAGAGGAAATGACATTGCTGTCAATGGAGGCATTTCTGAGCCATCGGATTTCAACAGAAATATCTTCATTTGTGTTCTGAAGATGAACGGAGGTCTGACGGGTGACGAACGGCATGAGGGTGAGGAATTAATGACAGGATTTTTGGGTGAACTAACCCTTTAAGGCAAAGTATTTGCGAATTCCAGAAATGTCCAAAATTCCCATGTGCACATCTTATGCCTGGCTCACACTACAGGAGTTTTAGACCGATTTATACCCGATTTCCCCCTCCCGAGATTCGGAGAAAAAATATTGCCCATGACCTTGATCGGTTCCGATGTTCGGCGCTGATTATCTGGTAATGTGAGACGTTCACAGATAAAATCTTGCCCCTCCCGATCTGCTCTCACATAAATCGGGCTCTCCCCGATCATATCAAACATGTTTGATATTTATCGGGATGAGCAAGATTGTAATAACGTCAGTACTGTCACAATAGCCAATAGGAAACAAGAAGTCTACGACTCGACGGAAGTGATGGACATTTCGAAATGGCGACCGCGAAACCGACAACACGGATAACAATAATTATATAGATAGATGGAGAGGGGATTGTTTGTGCGTGTGTGTATGTATGTGCGCGCGCTGTGTGTGTATGTGCGCGCAGCGCACACGCTCTGTGTGTGTGTGTGTGTGTGTGTGTGAGTGAGAGGGTTTGCAGCTTTCTCTGTCTAAGTAGACACATTTCATAATACATACTATACTACCTTTAATTGTATTTTCATATTACAGCACAAATCTACACTGGAAAATGTGACACTATCGCTTTTGAACTAGGCAGGCAATATTATAACGGTAAACATTCTAGCACACTATGATACTAATATAAGGTACAAATTTTACCTCCATTTCTCGCTGAAGAACTGACAGTCCATGTTGATCCTGCCTCCCCAAACATTTTCTCATCACCCACTTTATTTTTTTTTTTTTTTTTTCACAACAAACGATCATTATTGATAGAGCAAGTTTTCGGTTTACAGTATCCATTTTCCCCGATTACAATCTGTTGCGTAGATCACGTGCTTCCTCTGGCACGATAATCTTAATAACATTTTGTAGTGTGTGATGCTTCGCGAATTTCAAATCTTGTAGTGTGAGCATGTTTAAGATTTGAGGGAAGAAAATCTGCAAAGATTCTCCTGAAGTGTGTGCTGCAACCAGATTTTACAATCGGAAAGGATTTTAAAACTCCTGTAGTGTGAGCCAGGCATTACTGTTCGACATCATGTGCTCTTGGTGGGTCCAACACTCACAGTTGGGCCTTTGCTTTTACACCTTCAATAGTTTTTTCTAAATAAAAGATTATTGCGTAAGTTTTTCAAGAACATACTGTTTTAGTCTTTCTACTTTAAAATGTTATGGGTTACTTGCAGTTTCTTTGAAATTATTTTCTGTGAAAATTGTTTCTACACATTTTTCCCCAGTGTAATAAATACTCAAAGAAGCAGAAGATGGAAAATACCATTAAAAACAGCAGAAGATAACTGTGGAAACAACACAAATATGAAGGTGCACTACCATTGAAAAGATTAGGGTTGTTAAAAGATTAATGTTTTTGAAAGAAGCCTCCTCTGCTCACCGGGGCTGCATTTATTTGAGCAAAAATACAGTAAAAATAGTAATACTGTGAAATATTATTACCATTTAAAGTGCCCCTATTATGCTATCTTACAACAGGTTTACATGCATCCAAGATCAAAAAACACTTACATTTTCTCATAATATACACTGCAGGTCACTTCATTTCTCAAAGAGTCTGAAAACAGTTCATTCAACGATTCAAGTCTAAACCCCTTATTGGTCACATGGCCCAGTCTGTTGTGATTGGTCTGCTCTGCTCTGATTGGTCAGATGACCCAGTCTGTTGTGATTGGTCTACTCTGCTCTGATTGGTCACATGGTCCAGTCTGTTGTGATTGGCCTACTCTGCTCTGATTGGTCAGATGGTCCAGTCTGTTGTGATTGGTCTACTCTGCTCTGATTGGTCAGATGGCCCAGTCTGTTGTGATTGGTCTACTCTGCTCTGATTGGTCAGATGGCCCAGTCTGTTGTGATTGGTCTACTCTGCTCTGATTGGTCAAATGGTCCAGTCCGTTGTGATTGGTCTACTCTGCTCTGATTGGTCAAATGGTCCAGTCTGTTGTGATTGGTCTACTCTGCTCTGATTGGTCACATGGTCCAGTCTGTTGTGATTGGTCTACTCTGCTCTGATTGGTCAGATGGTCCAGTCTGTTGTGATTGGTCTACTCTGCTCTGATTGGTCAGATGGTCCAGTCTGTTGTGATTGGTCTACTCTGCTCTGATTGGTCAGATGGCCCAGTCTGTTGTGATTGGTCTACTCTGCTCTGATTGGTCAGATGGCCTAATCTGTTGTGATTGGTCTACTCTGCTCTGATTGGTCACATGGTCCAGTCTGTTGTGATTGGTCTGCTCTGCTCTGATTGGTCAGATGGCCCAGTCTGTTGTGATTGGTCTACTCTGCTCTGATTGGTCAGATGGTCCAGTCTGTTGTGATTGGTCTGCTCTGCTCTGATTGGTCAGATGGTCCAGTCTGTTGTGATTGGTCTACTCTGCTCTGATTGGTCAGATGGCCCAGTCTGTTGTGATTGGTCTACTCTGCTCTGATTGGTCAGATGGTCCAGTCTGTTGTGATTGGTCTACTCTGCTCTGATTGGTCAAATGGTCCAGTCTGTTGTGATTGGTCACTCTGCTCTGATTGGTCAAATGGTCCAGTCTGTTGTGATTGGTCTACTCTGCTCTGATTGGTCACATGGTCCCAGTCTGTTGTGATTGGTCTACTCTGCTCTGATTGGTCAGATGGTCCAGTCTGTTGTGATTGGTCTACTCTGCTCTGATTGGTCAGATGGTCCAGTCTGTTGTGATTGGTCTACTCTGCTCTGATTGGTCAGATGGTCCAGTCTGTTGTGATTGGTCTACTCTGCTCTGATTGGTCAGATGGCCCAGTCTGTTGTGATTGGTCTACTCTGCTCTGATTGGTCAGATGGCCCAGTCTGTTGTGATTGGTCTACTCTGCTCTGATTGGTCAGATGGTCCAGTCTGTTGTGATTGGTCTACTCTGCTCTGATTGGTCAGATGGCTCAATCTGTTGTGATTGGTCTACTCTGCTCTGATTGGTCAGATGGCCCAGTCTGTTGTGATTGGTCTACTCTGCTCTGATTGGTCAGACGGCCCAGTCTGTTGTGATTGGTCTACTCTGCTCTGATTGGTCAGACGGGCATGATGCACATGTGTTGCATAGGTTTGTAACAGTAAAGTGAGGCTAGAATTGCTGATTACTTGTTTCAGGCATTTCAGAATCTATTCTTTCTTTTAGGAGACATTAACTTTATTTGTGGTTAAAACTTTGCAGATCTTTTAGATTCACAAACAGCTCTACTGCACACTACAAGAAAGAAAATATCTGAAAAGGATAATAGGGGTACTTTTAAATAGCTTTTAAAATGTAATTTATTCATATGATGAATCTGAATTAGTCTTGGAGTATCATAGCTCCAGTAGAAACAACTTTTTATGTGACTAGTAAAAAGTTAACTAGAAACAAAGATTTTAGCGCATGATGAACATATACAGTTTGACAGATTTATTATGCGCACAGTTCAAACACACAACAATGCACAAATGCATGCAGAACAACAACTGAATGACTATGAACACCCACTCCTAATACACACACTCTCTCTCTCAGTGGTGGGCCTTGTGTTAACGACTGTTTCTCTTTCAGTAAGCCTGCCGCCCGCAGGCCCCTGAAACGCTTCATTATTCTCTTCTCTTCTGTTTCCTGTTATTGATACACTCTAGATTTCTCCGCTCCATTGATCCCATGCAGCTCACAGATTAAATGAAACAACAGTGTGTGATGAGAACAACCCAAGAGCTGCCTGAGGACCTAACGCCTAAATCAACACGATCAAACCATCTATTCAAATCTATAAATAAAATGACTAGGGCTTGGGCAAGAAGTTGATTTAGTGTACATCTGCCAATACTGAGAGAAGAAAGCGCCATGCCAGCGGGACTACAGACCGTGCATATCTTCCGGATCACACTGCATTCGGGCTGAATTCTGATGCGGTCATTGCCAGCCCATTTGGAGAGATGGCATCAACATTAGCCATTAGTCGTGCCCCATGGCAGGACAACAGAAGTACCATTTTCAGAACGAGCGTTTCGCGGCCTCTCGGCTCTGTTCCTTCATAATGAGGATTCAGAGGTTTAGGTTAATGAAGGCCTGGGCTGGCAAAACTGAAGCCCTGAAGCTCAGCACTGCTGTTTAAAAACCTGCTCGCATGATCTGAAAAATAGACTCTTTTGCAAAATAGTATCACTGTTCTTCTCCATATCCCCATCTCCTCTTCTTACACTTGTATTTTTCTCAAACTAAGTCTAGGTGTGAGAAGCTACAGTAGCAATATTAGCAAAACTAGAGAGTGTATGTTATCAACTAAGCTGATGGGCAACTCTGGTCCTGTCCTGCAGAGTTTAGCTCCAACCCTGGCAAAAACTCAACTGCAAGTTTATATCTCACTGTTCTTATCATTGCAAAAAGTCTGAATTGTGCGATATAAGGCCTTGTTTTAATGAGTGCATGGTCTAAAGTGCACGGCGCAGGTGCACTTAGGGCGTGTCCGAATCCCCTTTTGCTAGTTTAACGACGGAAAAAATGGTTTGTCGTGCCAGGCGCATGATCCAAAAGGATTCTCCCTCGTCTCTTAATGAGTCATGGGTGTGTTTTAGACATAACGAGCAATAAACCAATCAGAGTCTGATATCCCATTCCCTTTGAAAGCTAGTTGTGCTCACACCATGGCGGATTCACTATTAACAAGGAGGAATTTCTGAGCGAGGAAACGGATCTGCTCGTCCAATGATGCTCAAATAGGTCATTCTGATACATGCAATGACTATCCATTATGACATGTAGGCAATTTTATTTTTATGTACAAAATAATAATCTTTTACATTTGAATATGTAAAAATGTGTGTAATAAGCAGAGTGTACGTGTGCCTATAGGTGCATATTACTAGCACGCTCTTAACACAAAAAATACTGCGCTATTGACTTAAGACCGGGTTTTAGTTGGTCAATGGTGCAGTCATTTTCAGTTCCTCAAAATAGCAACTCACCAACAATGCTCCTGAACACACCTAGTGTTCAGACACACACACACACACACACACACACACACACACACACACACACACACACACACACCTGGTGTTCAGACACACACACACCTGGTGTTCAGACCAGACGCCCATGGGCGAACAGATGCGCCAGTGCATTTGCTATTTAAACAACGTGGAGCTGGACGTGAAAATGAGAACTGCGTTGGGCTGAAACTAGCAAAAAAAACTTGCGTCAAGTCTGGCGTCACACTGTGCCGGGTGTATGATAGGGCCCATAAACTCACAATTGCGAGAGTAAAGTCAGAATTGCGACTTTCTTCCTCAGAATTGCAGGTTTATATCTCATAATTAATTTTTTTCTTGCAATTGCAGGTTTATATCTGCCTTTATAACTTGCAGTTGTGAGTTTATATCTCGTAATTCTACCTTTATTTTGTTTAGTTCCATCTTGCAATTCTCAGAAAAAAAAATGTAATTGTGAGATAAAACTTTTTTATTTATTCAATGGCAGAAACAAGCTTGCATAAAGCCTGGTTTATACTTCCCGCACAAGTGTAAAGGTGAAAAAAATGTAATGGCGGTGTGGCCGGTCGTGCACGTTAAACTAACTAGAGACTAACTAGAGACTCTCACAGGAAAACTTAAGTATTTTACAAGGTGGCGATTTCGTGTGAATTCATAAGATTTGATTCATACAAAAACTATGATTTTCACTAATCTAAACTAATTATGAAGGACCACCCTTAACCGTGCCCCTAAATGTACCCGTCACTGGGGTTTAAACAGATTGTACGAAAACGTATGAATAAGATCGTACAAATTCATACGAATTCACACCAATTCACCAAAACGTCAAATAGTTACGCATTGGTGTGACATTGTGTAAATATAAACCCGTTTGGGGAAGAGCGCGCGCAGTCAGAGGAGGCTCGTGGTGCCGGAGCCAGGCAAAATTATGGAAAAGGCTTAACACCACTTCTTTCAAACCGATCAGATTTTCTTTCCGATCAAGCTCAATTTAATCAATCAAGCTGTCAATTTTCATCAAGCCAAATATAAACAGGTTATTTAGGTGTATGTATAGCTAGTGTAGCATACAACATACTATTTCTGCATGTGCTTATCACGTCCAGCAAAGTCATAGGGCCTGAAACAAACTTTTTATGGGTGTGACTCGGCTACAGCACAGAGGACTGCATGGGCCCCCTCATCACGGAGTCTGCGGAAGGCTAATGTTTCAGTTCTTCGCCCCGCTGTGGAGTAAGCACATTTTCTGTATGCATGGAATATCTAGATGATCTACAGCATTGCCAAAATGTGCGGTATAAAACAGAGCATGTTGCATCGAATGCTGCGAACCACAATGCATTGCGCTCAACTTGACGAATGAACAGGAAGTAATATCAACCAACATTTTTTCTGCTTCTTCTGATTCTTCAAGGACAAAAAAAGAGAAGTGCATGTAACTGTATTGAACGTGCACTTGCAATCTACTTAAAATCGTAAAATATATATTTTAAACACTGTTCTTGTAGATAATTTCATGTTAATGAAATAAAAGATGAATTAAGTGTACTTAAAGTTGTCTGGTTTCACAGACAGGGCTCAGATTAAGCCAGGATTACATTTAAGTAGCTTTTATAAAATATTTGCCCTAGCATGGTGTGCATCTTGAGACAAAACAATGGCACTGATATATTTTAAGATTCAGTTAAAACAGCTCAAACATGCATTTTAGTCTGGGACTAGCTTAAGGCTTGTCTGTGAAACCAGGGGTTTAAGTTGTATTTTAAATTAATTTTTATTTAAATCATTATGTTGTCTTTTGTCATGCACACTTGCTCTGATTTGTCGACTAACATACTAAAGTACATGTAAAAGTACTTAATCATAATTTTAACTGTAGTGTGTTATTCAATAATACATTTAAAGTTAATATATATTTTAAATGTACTAAAATACAACTTAAACATTATGACGTTTCAGTAGAAATTACATTAAAGTACATTCAGTGGTAAACTTTAACCATATTTCTAAGACAATAGAAGTAATTATGAAATAAAATACCAAGATGTACTTAAGTCAAAAAGCAATCAAGTTCAACTAATTGCATTTAATAAAAACAATACTGTAACTTAAATTTAATTGCAAATAACATGCAGTTAAGAGTCAGAACAGTTCACACTTAAGTGTATCCTTTTAAAGTATATTATTTCTGTCTGAAGTGCTAAAATGTGGTTGTTTTTCACAAGGGATTCTGCTTCTTTACTCACTATTTGATCAGACTTTACTGTGTCTGAAAAGAGTCAAAATAACAGTCCACAGAAATCAGCTGAATGTGTCAGGCAGTGCACATTGTGTACAGTACAGTTTTGTGTAAGTGTTAATGATCTTGGATCTGTGTATAATACCATTAAAAAGAGAGGAGTGTTACTTCATACACAGCAATACAATCTGCATAAATTATACATTGTGTCTGTGCATGTGTGTGTGTGTCTGACAGGAGGGGTATCTTATGCAAATAAGGCTGTTGGTTTTATCTTGTAAATTATGGGTTTGGTCTTCTTGTTTCCTTGCTTACATAAATCCCAGAGTGGTAAATCAATGCAGAGCTCCAAACACAAAGCAGCGCGGAGGTGCTCATTAGAATTGTGCGTATGTGGTAGTAATCAACATTTTTTGTTTTCGTCTTGCATGGCTTTTATTTTACATTTGCAAACTGTCAGAGAAATGCAAACTCATCACATACAGCTGTTTATTGAGAACAGAATAATTCACACATTCACACACTTCTGACATGTGCAGAAAACGTGAACCGTAGAGCAACGGGATGAGAGAGAGAGCGAGCTCTTTGGTATCGATACGTTTCAGCTGGCTGGAATTCCCAGCTGCAGCCAATCAAAACAAGCAAATCACTCCAGCCCCGAGCAGCTTTACATCACACATAAATCATGTGCTGCATCCCATAAAGCCCTGGCACTTCTCCAGCCCCAATCACCTCAAAGTTACAGTCGAACACATGGGTGCTCTTCACATGTTACCCTTGGGTTTGTGACCGAGGATTTCCCCTTGCTCCTCCGTGATGAGAAAAGTGTGTGACAAAGAGGCGATGGAAGGCTGTACTTAGTTGCCAATGTTTTGCTGGTTATTTGCCCTAGTTTCTGTAATTCATAAAATGTTAAATTCACAATTAAATTCATGACGTTAACTAAGCATAGTATATACAGCAGAGCCATAACCACCATAGGCATTGAGGGGTCAACCACCCCCACCCCCCTGTCCCTAATATTTGGAAATGGCCAAATTGTTCCCCCAATGTGTGATATTTCTTAATGCTGCTCTCCATTACACACACTCTGTTTGTTGTAAGGATGGCAGATAGTTTAAAAAAAATTACATTTTCAGGCTTGTCTGTGCGGCCTAACAGTGCTCGTCAATGAAAAAATATTGGCCAATCAGAACAAAGAAGGCGAGGCTTAATGTTGACTAAGATAAGTAAGTAAGATAAGATAAGTATTTTTGCATTGAAAGAGTGTGTGCGTGGAAAAAATATAAGTAGCTAAACATTTAATATTTGACAACTATTTTACGATGGATACGTTTAACGACCCACAGTAGCCAAACATAAAGTGATGCAACATACTCAACGTTTTGAATGTCATTTTGCCATTTTACATTTACATTTTCTACCTATTATAGACATAGTAAACATGAGTTAATGTGTGCATAAATAAAATATAATTTACAAAGAGTTTAAATGGATTACTTCACAACTATAATTAGACCCAGAATGTATTTTACTGTTCTTATTGCTTCTTTATTCCATTAAATGTCTTTAAATAAAAGCAAACTTGAAATGTGAAGTTGTACTAAGTGACAACTTGGATATTTGAGTTGACTAAACGTAAAATTTTAAGGCAGCACGAACACTTATTCTTTTAAGTTGATACAACAAATTTTGTTTTACAGTGTATTGCACTGCCCTGTGCGCACATTACTTTGATACACTCATCTTTGCAATAAGCATTTCTGTATTGCTGTATTTTGGAAAATGCTATTCAAATAAACTTTAATTGAAATATGAATTAAATGCATTTTTGGTAACACTTTAGAATAATGGTCATTAGTTAACATTAGTTAATGTATTAACTAACATTGACTTACCATGAGCAGTTCATTTGTTACTGTATTTGTTCATCTTTGTTAACGTTAGTTAATAAAAATCCAGCTGTTCATGGTTTGTCCATGTTAGTTCAAGGTGCATTAACTAATGTTAGTAAGATTTTAAATGTATTTTTAAATGTTGAAATTTACATTAAAGGTGTCATGAACACTTTTTTAAATTTTTTTATACTGTTGTCTGACGTCAACTAATGATGTGTGTGTGGTTTTTACTTTCAAAAACATCATAATGAATAACTAATAGGCTATTTTCTACACTGGTTTTGAGACTTTCTCCTGAACGCTGGGTTTTGATGGGCATTGCCGCATGTCACGGTTCATGAATTCACTGTCTCATTCTGGTGTGTGTGTGTGTGTGTGTTGTGTGTCTGTGGAGAGGGGTTCATCAGCACACCCGATTTAGTCTCCCTGTATTCTCCTTGTCTTTGTCAGAGCGTTGTTAAATGTTTCCCGTGTTCCTGCCTGTTCCTGTGTGTTCCCTGCCGTTGCCTGTGTCCTGCCTGTTCGTCCTCGTCTTCTCCACCGTCTGCCTTCTCGCGTCGGAGATCTGGGCTGCCTGCAGCGTCCCTGTGCTACCGAGTCCTCTTTGCTCTGGACTTACGTCTTGCTTGGTGTCGCAATAAAGACAATTTTACTTGCATCTGAATCCTGCCTTCATCGTATCATTACACCGCACTGGAGACTTGGAAGTAAACGCCCACGGCTGGGATTGGATAAGATTTGCATATTTAATGAGCTTCAGCTCCCCTGTCAGTTCACATTAGGGAGGGATCGTTTTGAAAGCGGTAACCGGAATGATTCTCTCGATCACAGGCCTCGTAAACGTCTTATCAAACAAACACAATGATTTATTTCTCATCCACCCGAGATTGATTGGAATATTATTTCTGTATTACATGGCCCGCCCGATCGGTCGATAAGCACGAACCGCACACACACACACACACACACACACAGAAAGGAATATTATTTCACTATTTGAGATTCATAGGCCTGCCGATGGGCTTACGTTTTGGTAGCCTGTAGCCCCGGGACTATCGTTACATATAAAAAGACGTTTTACTCACATAAGTTTGTTGCACCATTCCTGTCGAATCCAATATAGAAGCACAACACTGTGTCTGCAAATCCAGCACCTGAGACTTGTTTACAAACGGTTCCACAGTGAAATGAAGCAAACACACGTACCTGTCTTCCCTATTCTGTAGAGGCGTCGCGCAATGACGTCAGTATGAAGCACACGATCGTTTTCCGGGCCTGGTTTCTATAAAAGCTTTTCTTTGACTAACAAGAATGTTTTCAGCTCTGAAACTTACAGGATATTCTTATATTACAACACGATCTCATGACAATGCGTATCAATAGTACGAGTGTGCAATCTCGTAGAATGTATACGCCAAAACTCATTTTGGCGTGCATCTGATGCCGTTTTTGGCGTGCATATGATCGCACTTTATGGTGTGTATATGACACGCTTTTGGGTAGGGTGAGGGTGGGGCTGTGGGGTTCGTACATATAATACGCCATAAAGTACGTATCATATGCACGCCAAAAACTGCGTACCATATGCACGCCAAAATGAGTTTTGGCGTATACATTCTACGAGATTGCACACTCGTACTATTTATACGCATTTTCGTGAGATCGGGCTCTATATTACCATGACCTTTCATATATCAAAAGCTCAAGGGAAATTTGATTTCTCAATTCATCACCCCTTTAACGAAGATAAATAAATGCTTTATAAGTGCAGTTTGTATGTGCTACACTCACTTTCACATGTACGCAACTCAATGCATGTAGGCATGTAGACATGGTCAAGATGATCTGCTGAAGTTCAAACTGAGCATCATAAAGAGGAAGAAAGGTGCTTTGAGTGAGTTTGAATTTGGCGTGGTTGTTGAGTATTTCAGAAACTGCCTTGTATCAGCGGTTCAGGCTGCGGGTGCTGTAAGTGGTGTATGGGATGTTTTCTTCACACACTTTGAGCCTCTTAGTACCAACTGAGCATTGTATAAAGACCACAGCCGACCTGAGTATTGTTGCTGAGCATGTCCATCCCTTTATAACCAGTGTACCTTTCATCTGATGGCCAATTCTAGCAGGCTAACGTGCTGTCACAAAGCTCAGATCATCTCATGCTGGTTTCTTGCACATGACAGGGAGTTCACTAAACTCAAACGGCCTCCACATTCACCAGATTTCAATCCAATAGTGCAGCTTTGGGATGTGCTGGAACGGGAGATTCACATCATGGATGTGCAGCTGACAAATCTGAAGCAACTGCGTGATGCTATCTTGACAATGTGCACCAGAATCTGTGAGGAATGTTTCCAGCTGCTTCTTGAATCTATCCCACAAAGATCTAAGTCAGTTCTGAAGACAAAAGGGGTCTGACCCGGTACTAGCAAGTGCACCTAATAAAGTGGCCGGTGAGTGCACATGTGCAAGTTTACACTCCCGTTGTAGAATCTGCAAAATGTTCATTATTTTAACAAAATTACTCCGACCTCCAACCAGATGAACCTGGACAACTATTCTGAATGTTCAGATCTAATCTGAATTCTGACTTTAATGTTTGCCTAAATCATAATCATACACTGTTTGTTTGTTGGCCATAGGGGAACTTGATTTTTGAGTCTCTTCTTGATTTTTGAGTCTTGTTTTTTGATTCTTGTTTTTTGCTGAGCAGTTGAACTGATTCAACGTTCTTCTTAAGCTCCTGCAAATGCTTCAGTTTTCTAGCATCTTCTGCATATTTTAACCCTTTCCAGCAGTGACTGTATGATTTTGAGATCTGAGGACGATTGAGGGACTCAAACACAACTATTACAAAAAAGTTTAGATATTCACTGATGCTCCAGAAGGAAACACGGCAAATTAAGAGCAGGGGTGTGAAAACTTTATGAATTTGAAGATAAAGGTAAATTGTAGCTAATTTGTCATCCGGGACACATGAAAATATACACATCACCACACCTATTCCTAACCTTACCCTTAAACTTACCCTTACCACCACACCTGTCCCTAACTTTACCCTTAAACTTACCCATACCACCACACCTGTTCCTAACCTTACCCTTAAACTTACCCATACCGCCACACCTGTCCCTAACTTTTCCCTTAAACTTACCCATACCGCCACATCTGTCCCTAACTTTACCCTTAAACTTACCCATACCGCCACATCTGTCTCTAACTTTGCCCTTAAACTTACCCATACCACCACACCTGTCCCTAACTTTTACCCTTAAACTTACCCATACTGCCACATCTGTCCCTAACTGTACCCTTAAACTTACCCATACCGCCACATCTGTCTCTAACTTTACCCTTAAACTTACCCATACCACCACGCCTGTCCCTAACTTTACCCTTAAACTTACCCATACCGCCACACCTGTCCCTAACTTTACCCTTAAACTTACCCATACCGCCACACCTGTCCCTAACTTTACCCTTAAACTTACCCATACCGCCACATCTGTCTCTAACTTTACCCTTAAACTTACCCATACCACCACACCTGTCCCTAACCTTACCCTTAAACTTACCCATACCACCACATCTGTCCCTAACTTTACCCTTAAACTTACCCTTACCGCCACACCTGTCCCTAACTTTACCCTTAAACTTACCCATACCACCACACCTGTTCCTAACCTTACCCTTAAACTTACCCATACCGCCACATCTGTCCCTAACTTTACCCTTAAACTTACCCATACCGCCACATCTGTCTCTAACTTTACCCTTAAACTTACCCATACCACCACACCTGTCCCTAACATTACCCTTAAACTTACCCATACCACCACATCTGTCCCTAACTGTACCCTTAAACACCCATACCGCCACATCTGTCTCTAACTTTTAAACTTACCCATACCACCACACCTGTCCCTAACTTTGCCCTTAAACTTACCCATACCACCACACATCTGTCTCTAACTTTTACCCTTAAACTTACCCATACCACCACACCTGTCCCTAACTTTACCCTTAAACTTACCCATACCACCACATCTGTCTCTAACTTTACCCTTAAACTTACCCATACCGCCACACCTGTCCTAACTTTACTCTTAAACTTACCCATACCGCCACATCTGTCTCTAACTTTACCCTTAAACTTACCCATACCACCACACCTGTCCCTAACTTTGCCCTTAAACTTACCCATACTGCCACATCTGTCCCTAACTGTACCCTTAAACTTACCCATACCACCACACCTGTCCCTAACTGTACCCTTAAACTTACCCATACCACCACATCTGTCCCTAACAACCCTTAAACTTACCCATACTGCCACATCTGTCCCTAACTTTGCCTTAAACTTACCCATTCCACCACACCTGTCCCTAACTTTGCCTTAAACTTACCCATACCACCACACCTGACCCTAACTTTACCCTTAAACTTACCCATACCGCCACACCTGTCCCTAACTTTACCCTTAAACTCACCCATAACACCACACCTGTCCCTAACCCTACCCTTAAACTTACCCATACCACCACACCTGTCCCTAACCTTACCCTTAAACTTACCCATACCACCACTTCTGTCTCTAACTTTACCCTTAAACTTACCCACACCACCACACCTGTCCCTAACCTTACCCTTAAACTTACCCATACCACCACACCTGTCCCTAACCTTACCCTTAAACTTACCCATACCACCACATCTGTCTCTAACTTTACCCTTAAACTTACCCACACCACCACACCTGTCCCTAACTTTAAACTTACCCATACCACCACACCTGTCCCTAACCTTACCCTTAAACTTTATCTGTCCCTAACTTTACCCTTAAACTTACCCATACCACCACACCTGTCCCTAACTTTGCCCTTAAACTTACCCATACCACCACACCTGTTCCTAACCTTACCCTTAAACTTACCCATACCACATCTGTCCCTAACTTTACCCTTAAACTTACCCATACCACCACATCTGTCTCTAACTTTACCCTTAAACTTACCCTTACTGCCACACCTGTCCCTAACTTTACCCTTAAACTTACCCATACTGCCACATCTGTCCCTAACTGTACCCTTAAACTTACCCATACCACCACACCTGTCCCTAACTTTACCCTTAAACTTACCCATACCACCACACCTGTTCCAAACCTTACCCTTAAACTTACCCTTACCGCCACACCTGTCCCTAACTTTACCCTTAAACTTACCCATACTGCCACATCTGTCCCTAACTGTACCCTTAAACTTACCCATACCGCCACATCTGTCTCTAACTTTACCCTTAAACACCCATACCACCACACCTGTCCCTAACTTTGCCCTTAAACTTACCCATACCACCACATCTGTCCCTAACTTTACCCTTAAACTCAACCACGCCACCACACCTGTCCCTTACTTTACTCCTCAAACTTACCACACCACCACACCTGTCCCTAACTTTACCCTTAAACTTACCCATACTGCCACACCTGTCCCTAACTTTACCCACACCTGTCCCTAACTTTACCCTTAAACTTACCCATACCACCACACCTGTCCCTAACTTTACCCTTAAACTTACCCATACCACCACATCTGTCCCTACTTTACCCTTAAACTCAACCACGCCACCACACCTGTCCCTTAACTTTACCCTCAAACTTACCCATACCACCACATCTGTCCCTAACTTTACCCTTAAACTTACCCTTACCGCCACACCTGTCCCTAACTTTACCCTTAAACTTACCCATACCACCACACCTGTCCCTAACTTTGCCCTTAAACTTACCCATACCACCACACCTGTTCAAAACCTTACCCTTAAACTTACCCATACTGCCACATCTGTCCCTAACTTTACCCTTAAACTTACCCATACCACCACACCTGACCCTAACTTTACCCTTAAACTTACCCATACCACCACACCTGTCCCTAACTTTGCCCTTAAACTCACCCATAACACCACACCTGTCCCTAACCCTACCCTTAAACTTACCCATACCCACCTGTCCCTAACCTTACCCTTAAACTTACCCATACCGCCACATCTGTCTCTAACTTTGCCCTTAAACTTACCCACACCACCACACCTGTCCCTAACTTTACCCTTAAACTTACCCATACCACCACACCTGTCCCTAACCTTACCCTTAAACTTACCCAGACCACCACATCTGTCCCTAACTTTACCCTTAAACTTACCCTTACCGCCACACCTGTCCCTAACTTTACCCTTAAACTTACCCATACCACCACACCTGTTCCTAACCTTACCCTTAAACTTACCCATACCGCCACATCTGTCCCTAACTTTACCCTTAAACTTACCCATACACATCTGTCTCTAACTTTACCCTTAAACTTACCCATACCACCACACCTGTCCCTAACTTTGCCTTAAACTTACCCATACTGCCACATCTGTCCCTAACTGTACCCTTAAACTTACCCATACCGCCACATCTGTCTCTAACTTTACCCTTAAACTTACCCATACCACCACACCTGTCCCTAACTTTGCCCTTAAACTTACCCATACCACCACATCTGTCTCTAACTTTACCCTTAAACTTACCCATACCGCCACACCTGTCCCTAACTTTACCCTTAAACTTACCCATACCGCCACATCTGTCTCTAACTTTACCCTTAAACTTACCCATACCGTCACACCTGTCCTAACTTTACCCTTAAACTTACCCATACCGCCACATCTGTCTCTAACTTTACCCTTAAACTTACCCATACCACCACACCTGTCCCTAACTTTACCCTTAAACTTACCCATACTGCCACATCTGTCCCTAACTGTACCCTTAAACTTACCCATACCACCACACCTGTCCCTAACTTTTACCCTTAAACTTACCCATACCACCACATCTGTCCCTAACTTTACCCTTAAACTTACCCTTACATACACCTGTCCCTAACTTTACCCTTAAACTTACCCATACCACCACACCTGTTCCTAACCTTACCCTTAAACTTACCCATACCGCCACATCTGTCCCTAACTTTACCCTTAAACTTACCCATACCACATCTGTCTCTAACTTTGCCCTTAAACTTACCCATACCACCACACCTGTCCCTAACTTTACCCTTAAACTTACCCATACTGCCACATCTGTCCCTAACTGTACCCTTAAACTTACCCATACCGCCACATCTGTCTCTAACTTTACCCTTAAACTTACCCATACCACCACACCTGTCCCTAACTTTACCCTTAAACTTACCCATACCACCACATCTGTCTCTAACTTTACCCTTAAACTTACCCATACCGCCACACCTGTCCCTAACTTTACCCTTAAACTTACCCATACCGCCACATCTGTCTCTAACTTTGCCCTTAAACTTACCCATACCGTCACACCTGTCCCTAACTTTACCCTTAAACTTACCCATACCGCCACATCTGTCTCTAACTTTACCCTTAAACTTACCCATACCACCACACCTGTCCCTAACTTTACCCTTAAACTTACCCATACTGCCACATCTGTCCCTAACTGTACCCTTTAAACTTACCCATACCACCACACCTGTCCCTAACTTTTTACCCTTAAACTTACCCATACCACCACATCTGTCCCTAACTTTACCCTTAAACTCAACCACGCCACCACACCTGTCCCTAACTTTACCCTTAAACTTACCCATACCACCACACCTGTCCCTAACTTTACCCTTAAACTTACCCATACTGCCACATCTGTCCCTAACTGTACCCTTAAACTTACCCATACCACCACACCTGTCCCTAACTTTACCCTTAAACTTACCCATACCACCACATCTGTCCCTAACTTTACCCTTAAACTCAACCACGCCACCACACCTGTCCCAAACTTTACCCTTAAACTTACCCATAACACCACACCTGTCCCTAACTTTACCCTTAAACTTACCCATACTGCCACATCTGTCCCTAACTTTACCCTTAAACTTACCCATACCACCACACCTGACCCTAACTTTACCCTTAAACTTACCCATACCGCCACACCTGTCCCTAACTTTACCCTTAAACTCACCCATAACACCACACCTGTCCCTAACCCTACCCTTAAACTTACCCATACCACCACACCTGTCCCTAACCTTACCCTTAAACTTACCCATACCGCCACATCTGTCTCTAACTTTACCCATAAACTTACCCACACCACCACACCTGTCCCTAACTTTACCCTTAAACTTACCCATACCACCACACCTGTCCCTAACCTTACCCTTAAACTTACCCATACCACCACATCTGTCCCTAACTTTACCCTTAAACTTACCCTTACCGCCACACCTGTCCCTAACTTTACCCTTAAACTTACCCATACCACCACACCTGTTCCTAACCTTACCCTTAAACTTACCCATACCGCCACATCTGTCCCTAACTTTACCCTTAAACTTGCCCATACCGCCACATCTGTCTCTAACTTTACCCTTAAACTTACCCATACCACCACACCTGTCCCTAACTTTACCCTTAAACTTACCCATACTGCCACATCTGTCACTAACTGTACCCCTTAAACTTACCCATACCACCACACCTGTCCCTAACTTTGCCTTAAACTTACCCATACCACCACACCTGTTCCAAACCTTACCCTTAAACTTACCCATACCACTACATCTGTCCCTAACTTTACCCTTAAACTTACCCTTACCGCCACACCTGTCCCTAACTTTACCCTTAAACTTACCCACACTGCCACATCTGTCCCTAACTGTACCCTTAAACTTACCCATACCGCCACATCTGTCCCTAACTTTACCCTTAAACTTACCCATACCACCACATCTGTCCCTAGCTTTACCTTAAACTTACCCATACCACCACACCTGTTCCTAACCTTACCCTTAAACTTACCCATACCACCACACCTGTCCCTAACTTTACCCTTAAACTTACCCATACCACCACATCTGTCCCTAACTTTACCCTTAAACTCAACCACGCCACCACACCTGTCCCTAACTTTTACCCTTAAACTTACCCACACCACCACACCTGTCCCTAACTTTACCCTTAAACTTACCCATACTGCCACACCTGTCCCTAACTTTACCCTTAAACTTACCCATAACAACACACCTGTCCCTAACTTTACCCTTAAACTTACCCATACTGTCACATCTGTCCCTAACTTTACCCCTTAAACTTACCCATACCACCACACCTGTCCCTAACTTTACCCTTAAACTTACCCATACCACCACACCTGACCCTAACTTTACATACCGCCACACCTGTCCCTAACTTTACCCTTAAACTCACCCATAACACCACACCTGTCCCTAACCCTACACTTAAACTTACATATACCACCACACCTGACCCTAACTTTACCCTTAAACTTACCCATACCACCACACCTGTTCCTAACCTTACCCTTAAACTTACCCATACCGCCACATCTGTCCCTAACTTTTACCCTTAAACTCACCCATACCGCCACATCTGTCCCTAACTTTGCCCTTAAACTTACCCATACCGCCACATCTGTCCCTAACTTTACCCTTAAACTCACCCATACCGCCACATCTGTCCCTAACTTTACTCTTAAACTTACCCATACCGCCACACCTGTCCCTAACTTTACCCTTAAACTTACCCATACTGCCACATCTGTCCCTAACTGTATAAACTTACCCATACCACCACATCTGTCCCTAACTTTACCCTTAAACTTACCCTCACCACCACACCTGTCCCTAACTTTACCCTTAAACTTACCCATACCACCACACCTGTTCCTAACCTTACCCTTAAACTTACCCATACCACCACATCTGTCCCTAACTTTACCCTTAAACTTACCCTTACCGCCACACCTGTCCCTAACTTTACCCTTAAACTTACCCATACTGCCACATCTGTCCCTAACTGTACCCTTAAACTTACCCATACCACCACATCTGTCCCTAACTTTGCCCTTAAACTTACCCACACCACCACACCTGTCCCTAACTTACCCTTAAACTTACCCAATACCACCACACCTGTTCCTAACCTTACCCTTAAACTTACCCATACCACCACATCTGTCCCTAACTTTACCCTTAAACTTACCCTTACCGCCACACCTGTCCCTAACTTACCGCCATACCACCACACCTGTTCCTAAACTTACCCTTAAACTTACCCATACCGCCACATCTGTCTCTAACTTTGCCCTTAAACTTACCCATACTGCCACATCTGTCCCTAACTTTACCCTTAAACTTACCCATACCGCCACATCTGTCCCTAACTTTACCCTTAAACTTACCCATACTGCCACACCTGTCCCTAACTTTACCCTTAAACTTACCCATACTGCCACACCTGTCCCTAACTGTACCCTTAAACTTACCCATACCACCACACCTGTCCCTAACTGCCCTTAAACTTACCCACACCACCACACCTGTCCCTAACTTTGCCCTTAAACTTACCCATACCACCACACCTGTTCCTAACCTTACCCTTAAACTTACCCATACCGCCACATCTGTCTCTAACTTTGCCTTAAACTTACCCATACTGCCACATCTGTCCCTAACTTTGCCTTAAACTTACCCATACCGCCACATCTGTCCCTAACTTTACCCTTAAACTTACCCACACCACCACACCTGTCCCTAACTTTGCCTTAAACTTACCCATACTGCCACACCTGTCCCTAACTTTACCCTTAAACTTACCCATACCGCCACATCTGTCCCTAACTTTACCCTTAAACTTACCCATACTGCCACACCTGTCCCTAACTTTACCCTTAAACTTACCCATACCACCACACCTGTCCCTAACTTTACCCTTAAACTTACCCATACCACCACATCTGTCCCTAACTTTACCCTTAAACTTACCCATACCACCACCACATCTGTCCCTAACTTTACCCTTAAACTTACCCTTTCCCAGTACATTGCACTTATTTTTTGATGTAAGTACATTGTAGTTAAGGCCACCTAATATAGTAATCTTGAATTATCCTGCCACATCAGCATACAATCCATACAAACTCTTATTCTAAACAAAGGGCCACGGCAAATACACAGCCTTGATTAAACACGGGAAGCACAGCATTAGAGTGGAGTAACACGTACACATTACACACATGTGAGGAGAGGACAGAGGTCAATGACTTCAGTCTGCGGCTCCGCACATGCCCAGGAGATTACTGAGTGTGTGCTTCACTTTTGTTTGGTTTTTCTGGATGCGGTCCAGTTGTATCAGATGTAATTCATGCGATTAGTGTCGGAATAAAATCAGAATGCATTTGTTATTCTTAGCTGAGCTGTACCAGATAGCTTGGAGGATTATCAAAGTGTTCTGTTATTAAAACATAGGCTTATGGCTGTGAATATTTGGCAGATGTAAAGACTCTCTTCAAAATGAATACTGACTGTATAATATTTGTGCTGAAAGCATATCGTATCATCACGACCACTGACAACAATTCAGCAAAAATCATACAAATAGCCTAAAACAGGCCGTATTTCTCTCCGGCAGCCCCTCAAACTACAGAGAGTTTATGGAAGCTGCTCTTATCAAATTGTTAAGGTCTTTAATATAACATTCAATATCCTGGGTGAATTATTTTAATAGAATAAGTCATATTTCAGGTAGCCCGGCTTTCAGATGCTATCACTACCACACATTTGTCACCTGTCAAATTATTATCCACTGTCTGTCGCGTTCATTTGTCAAAAGGAAGCCGCTCAGAGACACCGACTATTTGAACCCAGCAAAATCAGATTTAAATTTTGATTCAAATTTGGACTTCATATTTATGGTAATGTTAAGCTAATAAAACGCTGCAATCGTGATGCCCATTTATTTACAACTAGAAGTGTAGAAATGTCTACTTTTCTGGGTCTGGTCAGAATGAAAGTATGCTACTAACATACTGCATACTATGTAGTGTAGTGTATACTGTTTCACATACTAGGATAGGCAACAGTATGTGAAACAGCACACAGATTGTTCCAAAAATTGCACCAAAATGTGATTTTCATTTTAACAAGAACTCTTGAAATGTATGTTGATGCATTGAATTGTGGGATATTTCACAAAGTGTGTTCTGATTGCATACTGCCTATTTTGAGACACACTGTAAAATATTTGTTGTAATTTACATGGAAAACCCCATGGTAAAAACTCCCTTATACAGTGAGAAGTACAGTTTTTGGAAGTGAAAAAAGTTAAACTAGTCATCTTATAATTTACAGTAATAAACCATTAATTGACAGGTCACATTTGATGTTTTTTTTTCATTGAAATACCTATTTTTCCTCAGGGTTTTATGTTACATCTTATGTTGTTAAATGAATGTTTAATGCATTATTTAATGTCATGTGCGTTACCATGATGGTGTTTTGTATTTGTGTGTATGACACTGCGTGCACCTTCTATGTATTAGTATTTATATCAGCTTTCTCATTACCTGTGATTTTAAAGGTGGTTGCTAGTATATATGGCTACGTTCACATTGTCAGTCAGAAATCTGATTTTTTTTTTCTGTATTTGATTGGAATGTGATCTAAAATTATTGATTGTTCACACTGTGTATAACAACTGTTCAGATCTGATGTGTGTGTCCCGCATGCCACTCTATCGTTTTGGTTTCACTGCATTGGATTCTATTGCAGTGACGTTGAGTTGGTAGGAATATGCAGAACCGTAGGAGGCTGGAATGAGTGGCTTTATTCTGTGCTGTCTTCTCTGCCAGTTGCAAAACATGTCTCTCTTATATTGTCATTTACCGCTCGTCCGGCACTGTGCAACAACACATTTGATTTTCCAACGTTACTAGCCACTCAGCATTTTCACTGACCACAGTTTTGACTTGTATACCATGGGGAAAAACTGCCATAGGCCTATAGATATTTTTAATATCATCTCATAATTTGTCAGCAGGTTTATTAGGCTGCTGTCACTTTAAGACCTGACGCACGGATCCATTACACTGTTACACATGCGTTTTCTTTCTCAACATAACTGACTGTGTTCACATAAATACTCAGCATTTTGACAATATTTTGTGTGTACCATATTGTTTGAATATAAGACGACCCTAATTATAAGACAACCCCCCTTTTTCAAGATGTACCTTTTGGAAAAAGGCTTTTTGAAGACCAAATCTTGTATTTACATTTAAAAGTTTGTATTGAAAGTATAGTAAATACTGGTAAAATGTACGAACGATCACATTTAAAAATGAACACTTTTTGGCATACCATAAAAATCACCTGTAGCCCATTTGAATCATATAACAATTAGGCTGTGCATCTCATAGTGAAAACCATGTAGCCAGCGTTTCATTAACAGTAGAAATAAAATCTTTGAAATCTGCGTACCGTCTTACATTTCAAAATCAAGTCTGGGGAAGTTAGGTCACATAAGCGAGGCATGCAAACATGACAGTCACACAGCTCTTAGAAGCAAATCTTCCAACATTACACCCTGACACTGTATTTGTTGGCACAATCGATGTCGCATATTTGCCGCCACCTATTGTTGCTGGTGTATTATTGACCCTGAATATAAGTTCTTTCAGATATATTTCTAAGAAAAAATATCATCTTATATTCTGAACAATACGGTATTTGACTGTTTAAGCGCAATAAGCAGCAAAAAGTACTTGAATTAGTCCTGAGAGGAGGCTTTATGTGCAGCACTTTGGGTGTGAGCATAAAATTATGTGCAATGCACAATCCCACACGAAACTCAAGCCCTGTAACAGCAACAATATTCATCCGGAGCAAATAAAAGAGCGAGTGAGGGAGGCGGGTTTGTGTGTCACTTGATGTTGGAGAGATGAGATAGCGAGAGAGAGAGAGAGAGAGAGAGAGAGAGAGAGAGAGAGAGAGAGAGAGAGAGAGAGAGAGAGAGATTTTTAAAAGACTACAATTGAAAATGTATATATTACATGTAAAATTCAACCTTGTTTTACCAAAAATGAAAATATTTCTAGCCTATAGTAAAAACTGATTTGAGTCAATTGGTATATTAATTTTTTTTTTCAGGTTATAAAAATATAGCCCTACATATTTTACTGTAAATTTTATTCCAGTCTATTAAGCTTAAAATGTTGCTAGTGTTTTTTTTTTTACAAGCCAAAGGGTTTTTACAATACAAGATATTTTACAGTGTAGTTTATCTTAAAATTCCATTCATATAGAAAATATATATTGTGCATATTGTGCACAGTTTACTGACATTCCACACGTACCCATAGACACATGGCTTTTCTCTTCAATCTCATCAAATCTCATATTTTGTGAACTGAAGTGTAAGTCAGAAAGGTGGATTTCAGTAGCAGACATTATTCCTGGAGAATTTAACCTGGCAGGTCTCATAAAGCAAGCAGAACTTGGCCAAGCCCCAAAGACACACAGAGAGAGTTACTGCAGGCATTTACCAGGTTTTTAACACACTAATATTTCTGTGGTGCCCCTGATCAATGTGGAAGAAAAGCATTTCTTATAATTCTTCGCACTGCTTAGAGGGGGCAGGGTGAGTAACGGCAGACACATCCTGCCCACATTAATCCACCTGTCTGATGGCTTTATGGAGCTCATTATCTGTGTGACACTCAGACTGAGCGCTGTGTGTGTGCCACAAACTTTACAGCGCTGAGCAAACAGAGAGCGAGGGAGAGAGGAAAAAAGAAGATAAAAGCAGGATGCTTAAATGTTAGGGCAGCTTCATCTCTGGTGTGTTGGGCATGTGGACGCCGGATGGGAATTATTGTTGAAAATAAGAGTGAGTGACTATTTTCAGATTGGCCCACCTGCACACTTTAAATGGATATTTTTAAAATAGCGTTATGCAACAATAAGCATTTAAATGATGCTATATTATTGTCACATTCCTTGCATTAGTAAAAATTAAAAAAAATAAAAAAAACCTGCTGTTATTTTGCCCATGTTTTGTATATGTGGAACAAAGTACACCTATTTTATAAGCTTGGTATTGACTAAGTAGACTAAGAAGTATTTATAAAGTTATTTATTTGAAATGTATTAAATAGCAACGTCATAGTGTAATTACAAATATATTTAAATACATGACATACACATTTGAATAGAAACTAAAGTATGTTTTAGTTTGTCATAAATGCTTGTATATTCAGCTGTAACCCCTTCAAAGATAGAAGAATTATGAAATTGCATGTAAAGATGTACCTAAGTCCGGCTAAAGGGTCAAAAAAGCACTCTACACTTCAGATACTGCATTATAAATAACATGCTTTTTTTTACTAGATGTAATATAGCATCTGCCAAAGTATGTTATTTCTGTAATCAGCACTCTTTAAAAAGGTATACTGCTGTAGTGTACTTCTGTTTCACAAAGGGATGCATATTCCAGTCATCAGGCTATTCTATTTCACAAATTCACACACTGTGCACAGTATACACACGTACTGCGGAAATAGTCAAAGAAGTACAGTATATCATGTGTGTGTTTGTTGAAGCAATGATCATGTCCCAGGACCCTCGTGTGAGTCCGTTCATTATGAGTGTTAATGGGTTGCAGATGTATGTGTGTGTGTGTGTGTGTGTGTGTGTGTGTGTGTGTAGGCTCTCTGCAGGGTGAGCAGTGTCTGGTTGGGGAGGGGAATTGTGAAGTGGGCGTGTCCGAGTGGATCAGGTCCAGGCTCTGATTGGTGCATTTTCTCACAGGGGAGCAAAGATGCCGATTTACAAGCCTGCAGCACACTGAGCATACATATCTCTCTGCTAGCTCGCTCGCTCACAAACACACACACACACACACGTTTGTTTTTGTGAAATGTGGGGACATTCCATAGGCGTAATGGTTTTTATACCGTACAAACCATATTTTCTATCCCCCTACACTGCCACTGCCCCACACACACACACACACACACACACACACACACACACACACACACACACACACTGCCCCTAAACCTACCCATCACAGGAGACTGTGCAGTTTACTTTCTGTGAAAAAAACCTCATCCTGTGTGATTTATAAGCATTTTGAAAAGTGAGGACATTGGGAACATCCTCATATTTCACCCTCTTTTTGCAATACCTATGTCATACCCATGTCATTATACACATTTGTCCTGATATTTCACACACACACACACACACACACACACACACACACACACACACACACACACACACAGCTAAGGCTACACTGACATTCACCATCATAATATAGTGCTTACTTCCACCCGGACGCACACTCATTGTTACTATACTATGCTTTATGAAATAGTATAATAGTAGTGGTTAAGACTCCTAAGAATAATTTCCTCTCAAGTGTTAGCTGTCAAATTTAGTCTCATACTAAACGCACTATATCTATTGCTTACTCAATGAAAACCTATTTTGTGAAATTTTGAAAAGTAACAAACACTTGGTTTGATATTGGTTGTTAAATGCATTGGTGTTAATTAGCTAATTTGATTTTAAATGACAAGTAACCGAACATATTTAATATTTTCTGACATTTTATGCGAAAGAAGTAGAATAATTGTAAAGCGAGTACTTGTGTATAAATAATATACAAATATACTTAAGTGTGAAGTGATGTTTTCGGACACTTAGTTGCATATCATCTGCAATTAAATGAAAATGTTTTAAAGTTCAAATGTATATTAAATGCTGACTCACTCAAGACTTTAAGTACATAATTATTACTTGCATTGTCTTTGAAATACTGTATGGTTTAAGTGTACTGATGAATGTATGACAAGCATTTGTGGTGAACTAAAATATACCTTAATGCCATGTATGTCATGTATTTTTATATCTGTAATTACACATTTGTAAGGATGAAGTTGCAATTCAGTACATTTAAAATATATTTACTCTAATTGTAATATGCATTCATGCATGTGTTTGTATGGCTGTCTGTGCAGCTCAACATCTTCAGCTCAGCTTGTGTTCTGTGTCTTGGAAATTGCCGGTATCTGTAGTGAGTTCATCTGAGACAGGACTGTGGTAAAGAGCAGAACTTCTGTCGCAGTTTTTGACGACGCAGACTAGAGTTGGCATATCTTTATGCTTTCAGGTGGTCGGCCTTCCCCCAAATACTGAAGCAAATGTAGGCAATCACCGAAACAGTTTGTGAGCTGAGTAAAGTTTGACCTTCGGTCTGTTGAAATTGCTCACTGAAAGAATAGAGAAATAGGACGGGGTGGGGTGTACTACAACCTGTGGTTTGTTTTGATGATCTACCGGACAGAGTCAGAAATAAAAACACATTTTACTTCTGTAATTTGACAAGTGAAACAGAATATTGGATGATAAAAAGAATTGAGGCCTGACTTTATCTATTAGGAATTGAAGGAGGGGAGCGACTGAAAAAATAAAAGGGCTTGACGATGGCCACAGCTCCAAAATGATTGGCTGTTAACACATTTTAAGCTTATCCTCAACAAGAAGTGATAATAAAAGTGAAAAGGCAACTTCTCTTGCAAAAAATAAATACTTTAGCATACTTTTAAATGTTAAGCAAATAACTTTTGAAGAATATACTTAAATGCAAATGCAATTTAATGTTTTCACACAATTGCTAAAAAATTAAAATATATTACAGTTTACATTTATATGCAATTGCAGTTTAGGGGGGGGGGGGTATAAAAAAATTAAAAGTAAAAAAATATTGATTCAACTTAAATTAAGTGTTTGTGCTGACTTAAAATGTTATGTTTAGTCAACTTGAAATGTGGAGTTATGGTGAAAACTTGTATATTTGAGTTAAAGTTACAATTTTAAGTCAGCACAAACACTTACTTTTTTAATTGAAACTGACAAGCATTTATGGTAAACAAATAAAATATTTTATTGTAATTTCTATTGAAATGTGTATGTCATGAATTTAAATAGAGTTGTATTTACACACTTGTAATGCTGCAATTACAATTTAGAAAAACATTCAAAAACAGTCGCTTACTCAAAACAAAGTCATAGCCTGATAACGGCTTGATTTCACAGAGCTTTTATTCTGCCTCAGACTGTTTATCATATTACACACATTTAAGTGTGTTGAGAGTTATGTTATAATGCTACTCTGTGCGTTCACTCAGCGGCTGCTATGAGACACTTGTTCACTGCAGTGAGATTAGATTTACACAATAACACTAACTGTGTTGAGCTGGAGAACAATGAGTAGTTTTGTGTCCATGAATAATCCAAACATTTGCTCACCGGTCTAATAAAACACATAATATATTAAAGAGTCTTTGTGTTTCCATGGTTTCTACAAAATAAAACTGGAAATCGAGGGTAACGCGGGGTTGATGTCATTGACAGGCGACGCACGGTCCGTCTCCTGGTTAAAATCACTTATTTCTCTGAAATTAAACATTCTTGGAAACATTTGGGATAATGCAAGTACACAAGCAAACAAAATATACAACACTGTTCTAGTGGTTTCTGGATATTTTAATCCAAATATTGTGCCTTAACTTAATTTGACATCATGCACCTTAAATGAGACTTTTTAAAACTGTACTTAAGTATGTTAAGAAACTTAGGGTAACACTTTATTTTATAGTGTCATTGTTACATATGTTGCATGTACTTACCATAGGAATAACATTAAATGATGCATAATTACATGCAACTAACCCTCAACCAAACCCTAATCCTACCATAACCCGATAGCAAGTTGTTAATTAATATTACTCAGTACTTAAGTATATAATTGCACTGTAATAATGACACCTTACAATAAAGTGTAACCAAACTTGGAAAGTGTCCTCTCTTTAACTTAAGTTTTCTTTTATTAGATTCATATGTTATATATAAGATTTGAAGTGCACATTAAATACTGTTAAGTGCACTGTTTTTACAAGGGGTTCATGCTGTATTATGCTGAGCACACACTTACTCAGGACAGGTTTCCTGTCCCGCTCTGCTTTTGCATCCAAACGGAGTGTTTGTGTCAAAGATTGGCTCGTCTGCCTCTCTGCTCTGTGACCTCACGTCCTCCTCCTGCTGTAACACTTACACTCACACTCTCTGCACTAGATCATCCATCTCATTAGACTAAACCAAATTCATCCATAAGGTTGAGAGACATGCTGTAATAGTGTTATTGCTCCAAATTGTTAAAAGTAAAAAATGTTGTAAGTGCGATTACGTTGCACCAGGCGATCTTCAGTCATCCGCTCTCTTTAGAGGCAGAACCCTGCCGAGAGGCATTAAAGAGATAAATAGGTGATTTCCCTATGGTGACAGAGTCCTCATGTGTCTTTGCTTGCGTCCATTGATCAGAGTTTATTGTATTTGTGTTGATGAATTATTAGGCTACATTAATACATGAAGTTAAAAGGAAATGCAACAAAGCCACAAAGGCCATCAGCATGTCTGCATTTTACTCTTTCTGACCACATATGTTCTCCTTTAAGATTTGAGAATTGTTCTTGCATTAGTACAATGAGTTACAGATTAAACTGACGGGTCAACCTGCCATGAATACGTAGCTTCTGCTCTGAATCTGATGTTGAGGTTTAATCATGAGGAAACCTCAGGCTGAAGATAGACGTTTGAGACATGTAGCTGGTGTTTGGCTCATTTGTTGCTCATAACTCATGTCTGAGACAGCTCTGGGCCATAGAGTAGATTACAGGTGCACCTGTGTGACGAGTTCCCAAAAGTTTCAGTGTCCTTACCTGACTGACCTTAAAAGCACAGCTGTTGCGATCTGCATTCACACTCAGGATCGTATACATGTCTTCCAATTCCTGTGAGTTGCCTTGTTATCTACTAACTACAGTACCGGTATATTAGCAGCTGATGTATAATTGGGACCTCTTAGTGAAAATTCAGACATAATTTACATACTTATCCTTATTGTTCCAGATCAGGGGAGGGTTCTAGACCCATTTCTAGGACAGTATTGCTGTAACAAGTTTATAATTTTCTCATGTTTTTAGTCTTATCAGTTTAAACATTCAAGTGATTTTAAGCCATTTAAGCGAAATAAACTTAATTTGATACTGTTGCACTGTGATAGATTGTGCGTGCGCACACAGAAAGCCGCCTCTCAGACAGCACACATACACACATAATTATGTAAAAATGCCCATCTTGATGAGTATCCACGTAAATACAGTTGGTTATGTCTTAAAGTCCCCCTGCCGTCAATAATTTTGTCCCTTAAAACTTTGGTTTATGTAGTGTTCCCCGGTCTATGAATATGCAAATTAGCCCCCACTAACTCGCACCAGATCCACTCGCTCAACTTTACTGTAACAAACGCTGCACAAAGGTATCACTCTTTACAACGGCGGACACATAACGGTAATTAATATGATTAGCCTTTGCTTGAGTTATCAAACAGTTAATAATGTGTTGCTAATGTTACACAAACCATGCTCCCGTTCACAGACACCTTCAGTATCAGTCAGCATCCTTATAAACACTTTGAACAAACGTCAGTGGAGAAAGGCATATAGTTCATCATAACATCATAATATACATCATATACATAATTTACCTGCTACATTGTGAAAAATTCCAGATTTTTCATATACAGGAATATGGCTTCTCTTGAGACTCCCCTGCTTCAGAGAATATAGCTAATGATATGCTAAAGCCCCGCCCCCCATGACATGTTAGGTAGTTTGTGACGTCAGTAGCACCAGCGATGTCAAACTGTGTTTTTGAGACTGTCTTTGGTTCACTGCAGTTTTAAATACTCAGCTTACAGTCATACTGTTGACTTATGAATTTGCATATGGTTTGTCTTAAAGCAGGGGTGGGGAACGTCCGGCCTCCGGGCCGTATGCGGCCCGCGAGACAATTTAATCCGGCCCGCGAGTCAAAAAACAAACAAACTCAGAATTACACAAAACAATTCTGTACACAAAAGTAAACCGTGTTACTGTCAATATAATTGTTATTTTATATTATAATAGATAATAAATATTTAATATAATATATGTCCGGGTCCCAGTCAGGGTGAACGCAACAGGTACGCAGTGTTTGTCATTGCTGATATGCATAATGGCGACAGTCAAGAAAAGTAGATGCAGAATGTCGTTTTCAAGAAAAATGGACAAGCGATTATTTTTTGTCGAAGTAAAAGGAAGCCAGTCTGCCTAGTTTGTGGGGATGCGCTTGGAGAGATGAAAAAGGCAAATCTCGAGCGTCATTACAGCTCGAAACATGCTAAACTGGATGAGTTGCAAGGACAAATGCGCTTGGATAAAGTTAACGGTCATCGGCGGAGTTTGGGTGCCCAACAAGTTTTCACAAGAACGCATTCTGACAGAGACAATGTTACTCATGCAAGTTTTGTAGTGAGCGAGCTAATAGCTAAGAAGCTGAAACCTCATTCAGAAGGAGAGTTCGTGAAAGAGTGCCTTGTTGCCGCTGCGGAGCTGCTAGCACTAGACAAGGTAAAACTGTTCCAAAGTGTCAGTTTATCTCGAAGAACCGTTGCAGAACGAATTACTGATACAGCACAAGACATTGAAACAACACTGAAAGACACAGCAAAAAAATCCAAAATCTCTCTAGCCTGCGATGAAACATAACATAACAAATACCGCCCAACTAGCCATTTTTGTGCGCGGGATTACTGCAGAGTTTGATACGAGTGAGGAATTGCTGTCTTTGCAAGCCATGCTCGGAACTTCCAAAGGTGAGGATTTGTTTAAACAAGTTGTTTTGGCGATGAACCAATTTGATCTACCATTTGAAAAGTTACATGGCCTTGCTACGGATGGAGCTCCAGCCATGCTTGGCCAGCAAAAGGGATTAACTGCATTGGTCAAAAAAGAAATGAGTCGTCTCTGTCTCGATCCAAATGACTTAGTTGTATGCCACTGTATCATACATCAGGAGAGTCTGTGTGCACATTCCCTGAAGCTCCAAAATGTAATGACAATGGTCGTTTCCTCCATAAATTTCATCAAAAGCAGAGGGCTAAACAGTCGCCAGTTCAAAGAGTTACTGAGTGATCTTCAGTCTGAGTACGGAGATCTGGTTTACCATTGTGAGGTGCGATGGCTGAGTCGCGCAGATATGCTAGCACTTTTTTTATAAACTGAGGAAGAGGTTAAACAATTCATGGAGATTAAGGGAAAACCTGTTGTGGAACTCAGTGATGGCAAGTGGCTGTGTGATTTGGCCTTTATGGTGGACATAACCAAGTAGGCCTACCTGTCAGAGCTGAACGTCAAGCTCCAAGGTCCGAACCAGCTTCTCAGCTCTCTGCTTTCAAACGTGAAATCATTCGAAGGAAAATTAAAACTGTGGCAATTGCAACTGGAAAAGGGCAACACTGTGCATTTTCCTACTCTGCAAGAACAAAAACCTGCTATGACAGCTGAATATGCTGGTGAGTGTGCAAAACTGCTTCAGCCATTTGGTGAAAGGTTTCAGGACGTGAAAAGTAGACAAAAGGAACTGCAGATATTTGCTACACCGTTTAATGTGGAGCCATCTGATGTACCTGACAATCTACAACACGAAATAATTGAGCTGCAAAGCAACGACAAACTCAAAGCTAAGTACAATAACCTCCCTCTGCTCGATTTCTATAAACTCTATGTACGTTCTGAGGACTTTCCGATTCTGAGGAGACATGCACTGAAGTTTGCATCTCTGTTTGGGACAACCTACTGCTGTGAGCAGTTCTTTTCAAAACTGACTCTTGCAAAGACTCGATTCCGCTCAAGACTGACTGACCCAAACTTGGAAAACCAGCTGCGAGTAGCATCATCATCACTGCCATCTGACATCAGTTCCAACCATCGATCGCAAAATGTAAATGGCCCTTGATAGGAAAAAGGTTCCCCACCCCTGTCTTAAAGCATAATAAGAACACCACAAAGACATAAGTTATAGATTTTTTTTTTAGAAAAACTGTAAGGTACTATTTATTTCATTTGTATCTTTGTTCTCTTGCATTTATGTGTGCCTTGCTTGAAATTTGTTCATTTGCTATTATTTTATAATTGTCTTTAGTGTTTGAACTTTATATCAGTTAAAGTCTAGTAGTTTTTGTTGTGATCTGACCATGCCAGCAGAAAAAATCCTTAGTGTGCAGCCTTGAGTCCATATTATTTTTTGTTTGTTTGTTTAACTAGTTAACAGTAATACTTGTAAATAATATTGACATGATGACAATGACTCTGTGGTCATAAAAAAAAAATCCCAAGATGTCCTTTGGAAAAAGAGTAGGGGTGTAACCGCAGCATCATCACTGTCTCCTCCACCAATCAGCCGGTGTGTGGTGAGTGGTCTGGCGCAAAATGGCTGCCGTCGCATCATCCAGGTGGATGCTGCACATTGGTGGTGGTTGAGGAGATTCCCCCCTTCTATATGTAAAGCGCTTTGAGTACCCAAAAAATGCTATCTACACTCACCTAAAGGATTATTAGGAACACCTGTTCAATTTCTCATTAATGCAATTATCTAATCAACCAATCACATGGCAGTTGCTTCAGTGCATTTAGGGTTGTGGTCCTGGTCAAGACAATCTCCTGAACTCCAAACTGAATGTCAGAATGGGAAAGAAATTAAAGTGGGAATGTGATTTAAGCAATTTTGAGTGTGGCATGATTGTTGGTGCCAGACGGGCCGGTCTGAGTATTTCACAATCTGCTCAGTTACTGGGATTTTCACACACAACCATTTCTAGGGTTTACAAAGAATGGTGTGAAAAGGGAAAAACATCCAGTATGCGGCAGTCCTGTGGGCGAAAATGCCTTGTTGATGCTAGAGGTCAGAGGAGAATGGGCCGACTGATTCAAGCTGATAGAAGAGCAACTTTGACTGAAATAACCACTCGTTACAATCGAGGGATGCAGCAAAGCATTTGTGAAGCCACAACACGCACAACCTTGAGGCGGATGGGCTATAACAGCAGACTGTGCAGAAGTACCACTGTGCAGGCTGGTGGTGGTGGTGTAATGGTGTGGGGGATGTTTTCTTGGCACACTTTAGGCCCCTTAGTGCCAATTGGACATCGTTTAAATGCCACGGCCTACCTGAGCATTGTTTCTGACCATGTCCATCCCTTTATGACCACCATGTACCCATCCTCTGATGGCTACTTCCAGCAGGATAATGCACCATGTCACAAAGCTCGAATCATTTCAAATTGGTTTCTTGAACATGACAATGAGTTCACTGTACTAAAATGGCCCCCACAGTCACCAGATCTCAACCCAATAGAGCATCTTTGGGATGTGGTGGAACGGGAGCTTCGTGCCCTGGATGTGCATCCCACAAATCTCCATCAACTGCCAGATGCTATCCTATCAATATGGGCCAACATTTCTAAAGAATGCTTTCAGCACCTTGTTGAATCAATGCCACGTAGAATTAAGGCAGTTCTGAAGGCGAAAGGGGGTCAAACACAGTATTAGTATGGTGTTCCTAATAATCCTTTAGGTGAGTGTAAATGTAACAAATTATTATTATTATTATTATTATTAATGTTCTGTTAGTCAAACCGTAGCCTAAACGTGTACCGATGGGAACTGCAGAAAGACTGGTATCAATGTATAGTATTGACTTTTACCAATTTAGGTACTGGTAGGGTATTTTTGAAGCATAAAGAATCAAAGTGGCCTGAATTTAGTGTAGTGCACTTCCAATTTTAAAAGTATGCCTCTGTAAAAAAAAAAAAATAATATTAATAATTAAGTGCTTAATTGAATCAAATATTCACTAGTTTACTTCAAATTTAACAGTATATATGTAAAAAGAAAATACATATAAATGTACACTTTCATGACTGTTTCTTAACACATTTAAGAACACTTTTAAAAAGGACACTGTAAATAATGTCTAAAAGTTTTACTTTTTAAATCATTATTTATTTATCTTTAATTCAAATAAATACAAGTACTTGTACAAAAAATGTCAACACAAGCAATTGAAATTACATATACAACACTAAAGTTCAACTAATTGCATTTACTTTAAATTAAAATGACAATACATGATCTACAGGTCCTTCTCAAAAAATTACCATATTGTGATAAAAGTTCATTATTTTACATAATGTAATGATAAAATTAAAATTTCATATATTTTAGATTCATTGCACACCAACTGAAATATTTCAGGTCTTTTATTGTTTTAATACTGATGATTTTGGCATACAGCTCATGAAAACCCAAAATTCATATCTAAAAAATTAGCATATTTCATCCGACCAATAAAAGAAAAGTGTTTTTAATACAAAAAAGTCAACCTTCAAATAATTATGATCAGTTATGCACTCAATACTTGGTGGGGAATCCTTTTGCAGAAATGACTGCTTCAATGCGGCGTGGCATGGAGGCAATCAGCCTGTGGCACTGCTGAGGTGTTATGGAGGCCCAGGATGCTTCGATAGCAGCCTTAAGCTCATCCAGAGTGTTGGGTCTTGCTCTCAACTTTCTCTTCACAATATCCCACAGATTCTCTATGGGGTTCAGGTCAGGAGAGTTGGCAGGCCAATTGAGCACAGTAATACCATGGTCAGTAAACCATTTACCAGTGGTTTTGGCACTGTGAGCAGGTGCCAGGTCGTGCTGAAAAACGAAATCTTCATCTCCATAAAGCTTTTCAGCAGATGGAAAGCATGAAGTGCTCCAAAATCTCCTGATAGCTAGCTGCATTGACCCTGCCCTTGATAAAACACAGTGGACCAACACCAGCAGCTGACATGGCACCCCAGACCATCACTGACTGTGGGTACTTGACACTGGACTTCAGGCATTTTGGCATTTCCTTCTCCCCAGTCTTCCTCCAGACTCTGGCACCTTGATTTCGAATGACATGCAAAATTTGAGCGACAGTCCAGTGCTGCTTCTCTGTAGCCCAGGTCAGGCGCTTCTGCCGCTGTTTCTGGTTCAAAAGTGGCTTGACCTGGGGAATGCGGCACCTGTAGCCCATTTCCTGAACACGCCTCTGCACGGTGGCTCTGGATGTTTCTACTCCAGACTCAGTCCACTGCTTCCGCAGGTCCCCCTAGGTCTGGAATCGGTCCTTCTCCACAATCTTCCTCAGGGTCCGGTCACCTCTTCTCGTTGTGCAGCGTTTTTTGCCACACTTTTTCCTTCCCACAGACTTCCCACTGAGGTGCCTTGATACAGCACTCTGGGAACAGCCTATTGGTTCAGAAATGTCTTTCTGTGTCTTACCCTCTCGCTTGAGGGTGTCAATGATGGCCTTCTGGACAGCACTCAGGTCGGCAGTCTTACCCATGATTGCGGTTTTGAGTAATGAACCAGGCTGGGAGTTTTTAAAAGCCTCAGGAATCTTTTGCAGGTGTTTAGAGTTAATTAGTTGATTCAGATTATTAGGTTAATAGCTCATTTAGAGAACCTTTTCATTATATGCTAATTTTTTGAGATTGGAATTTTGGTTTTCATGAGCTGTACGCCAAAATCATCAGTATTAAAACAATAAAAGACCTGAAATATTTCAGTTGGTGTGCAATGAATCTAAAATGTATGAAATTTTAATTGTTTCATTACATTATGGAAAATAATGAACTTTTATCACAATATGCTAATTTTTTTAGAAGGACCTGTAAAATAGTGTAAAATCTCATTCTTGTTGCTTCTATAAAATGCTAATTGATCACTGACAAATTCACCTTTAAACATTGAAAATAAAACCTCATTCAGGAAAAAAAGCAGATAAAATAAAAATATTTTCAAATTCATCATGCACTCATGTACAAATACATAAACACAGGGTAAACAGCTGCAGAAATAAAACTGTAAGCTGTGAAAAAGGTGTCTGAGTGAAACCTGGCGTATAGGGAGGCGAGACATTAAACAAGAGGGGTCTGGATTCGAATTAATGTCAGTAGTGGAAGTCCAATGCAATATGCATCAAGAATCTTAATGATTAAAATGAGACTTTTGCGACTGGTACTGGCTATATTTTGAAAGGTGCGCAGGGCTGGTTTGATTGCGATCAAATTAATTGCATTGGGTTTATAATTATTGGCTCATTCATTTAAAGGTTTCTTCCACAAAAAGATCAATAGTATCTGGAATCTGGAGCCATTAAATGTTTGAGCTCAAGGTGGGGTTTCGATTCCAAGCGCACTTCCATTGTGGAGAGCTGCCAAATAGCCCTGTGGAAAGAAACTACACAAACAGGAAGTGACCCAGACATCCTCAATTTCCATGTACAAGTGCTTCTTTTTAGGCCTTTGTCCATGTAGAGAGAGCATTTACGCAATGCACAAGCTATCTGTTTCCCCCAAAACAAACACACGCACACACACACACACACGCACACACACACACACACACACACACACACACACACACACACACACACACACGCACACATAGCTGACTGCTCCTCTGGAGGTTTCTGGAATTCTGCCGTTCTTGCATAGAGGTGATTTGCTCTCTTGGGATCCAACCGTGCCATTTGCAGTACATAAATTTGAGCCTATTGGCTAGTAAGGGTTGTCCTTTCTTTTCTGCATTCAGCAGGGAATTACTGTAAGCATGTATCACTGATCAATGCACACACACATGCACAGAAAGTCATATAGTCTGGATCTGATATTATTCACAGAATTTACAGTGTGATACTTTCACAGTAATTTTTTATAACGGTAAAGCAGTGTACATTGATTTTCACAGTCAACTGGAAGAGGATATGACTGGAATCAATGATCAGCTGTGTCTGCGTTACAGTAAATCTAGATCATCTGTAACGGTGTGATGTCCACAGTATTACACTATACTGCACAGCATTAGTCAATATGTGCTTGGATGTTTGTTTTTAGCTTATTGCCATTATTATTTGCTATTATTAGTCCTTTATTAAAGAAAAACTTTAGTTTGGGGAACACATACTATTAACTAGGACTTTTGCCTCAATAAACCCCTAATAACTGCTTATTAATAGTTAGTAAGGTAGTTGTTAAGTTTAGGTATTGGTAGGATTATGGAATGTAGAATATGATCATGCAGAATAAGGCAATAATATGTGCTTTATAAGTTCTAATAAACAGACAATATCCCAGTAATATGCATTAAAATACAGTATATATGTGAAAGAAGAATTTCATTTGGCAAGGATGCATTAATTTAATAAAAATGACAATATTGACATTTATGATATAATAAAATGTTTTAATAAATGCTGTTTTACTTTCTTTTCATCAAAGAAAATGGAAATTTCCAGTCAAGTCACCTTTATTTTTACAGTGCTTTATAAAATACAGATTGTTTCAAAGCAGCTTTACAGTGATCAGCTGTCGGGTCGATGATGCCATTCTTCTTATGATGTAACGAGTACATCAGGTGTTATTGGAAGTGTTCCCGGTTCTGGCTGACCTAGTTAATGCAGCCTAACAATCTTTTAATGGATGTGAATTATAGAAATTGGTAATGTGTCATGTATGGCAGGTTAAAGAGATTTTTAGTCTAGATTTAAACTGACAGAGTGTGTCTGCTTCCCGAACAATGCTAGGAAGACTGTTCTAGTTCTTTTGTTGATTTTAATGATTTCGGTGAATACAGCATTTCACTGTCAGAAAATACCATTAAAGTCTTTTTCAGGGAATGGCTGCAACGGGATCTGCTGTGTGCTAACAGTAAGATTAAAATATTAATCAGATTCAGAGCTAAGTATGTATTACCATATTATTACACAAATGTATTCTTTTGGGAAGACGCTTCATTCAAGGTGACATTGCGATGCGCACATTAGGCTATGGCACTATGCAGAATACGACTTTATGAGATTCATTCAACCTGCCGTTTATCAGACGGGTTAAATAAACAGGTGCGTTCAAGCAGGACAAGCGTCCGACGTGTCAACAGAAGCGGGTCTCTCTTTAGCATATTCCCCCATGCCTCACGGCTTCCACAGGAGATGATATTTACATAAGTAGCTGCTTACTTCTGTCCGCTGACCTCTGAGAGGTTATTTATGACCCAAAGCTCATCTTTTAATTCCAGATCTGTATATTTGGTGATTTGAGAGCACTGACATGCTAATGCACTGCTTTAGCTCCTGGCTATTTTTCACTGAGATGTTGAATATTCAAAAGATGTGCTTAAGAAAAGAGAGAGCGTGAGTACGAGAGGAGGGGGTGGAGAGTTAACATTAATTAATATTCCACGCAGTAAAAATGAAAGCGAGACCAAGGCTAATTTTATGGGACAATTAATCATGGCTCTCAGTAATTACACCCGGGAGTTTACAAATGATTTTTTTAGGGGCCGATAGTAGAAGAAAGAGAGATAATACACAGCCATCAGACGCTCCGAACTCCCCCAAACTCACCAATTAAAGGCGTCTGCAGCTGCTGCGATTGTGCGTCGAGGGAAAGGCAATGAGAGGCCGAGAGAACGAAGATGACAGGGTTTAAAGAAACACCTGAGGGTGCCATGCAATGCAGGAAAGGCAGGCTAGAGCAGGTCTGGGGGCCCGTCCAGGTGTACGCCGGGTAAAAATAACAGGCCTCACAACACCGCACTGCTTCAATGGGGATGTGTCACATGACAATGCAGGCATCTAGAGCAGCCCTGCTTCCTGCTGCAGTGGCACAACACACACACACACACACACCCCTGAGACAAGCCAGGTCCCGTTGAGGAACCAGTCTCGGATATGAGAAATGGAGAAAAATCGCATTGTTTGGGGTTAGTCTAGAGGATTTGATAATATGGTGGAAGTCATAATTTTTCCTTCCACAGAAACTTTGTGTAAGGGACCATATTGTAGAGAGAACATATTTAGGGAACTTAATGTCCTGTTGTGTGCTTTTTTACGAAAGGAAGCAGCGCACATTTAGGCTACAGTGAAGTTCACGCAAGCATATTGATCAATTTTTTTCAACAACAAGACCATTTTTTTCTATTAAGGTGTGGTAGTCTTTAGCCTACTTCCATAAACTCATGTGTAGGGGCAATCTTATTAAATGCATGAACGTCACGTTAATCAAAAAATATGGCATTATGGAATCAATGAAGTGATACGTTTAATAAGTTTTATATGAAACTAAAACAGACAGCCGGTGGCAGCAAGTCACTGTCTTAATGAGTGAGTTCAATCCATTCATTTGATTCCTTAAAATACACTGAATCAAAAACATCTTGGGTTATGACTATAACCCTTGTTCCCTGAGAAGGGAACTTTTGGGAATGCCCTCAGCGTTGCGCGTCTGAAGCATAAATGAAACTAAGACCACATCCTTGGCCACGTCTGCACCTGAGAGAAAACCACAGAGGACAGTGGGACGCAATCAGATCCACTTCCACTGGGCCAAACCTCTCGCATATGGACTTCACCACGTCTGGTTGAAGTTTTCATTCCCCGGGCCTCAGCCCCTGCCTCAACAGGATGTCTGGTCCCCAGGGATATACATTGCTCTGATAGACGATAGTTTTCCCTGAGACCATAGGAGGGTCTGATGCGCCAGTCTGCATAGAGGGCGAGACCTCAGACCCCCCTGATGGTTCAGGTACGCGACCACTGATATGTTGTCAGAGCGCACCACAGCCCTGAACACAACCAACATCTCCAGGCAATTTATATGCCATGAATGATGATGGTCCTGCCACAGACCCTGGGTAAAGTGGCCGTCCATGACCGCGCCCCAACCAGTGAGGGAGGCGCCTGTTGAAACGGATTTCCGGCAACATGACGCTCCCAACACTGGCCCTTGGGACAGAAACCAAGGTTTCTTCCATATTGATAGGAAACGAAGGCATCTGCGCGTTACCCTGATCATACGGAATGGATTCCCCTTCGGAGAAAACCCCTTGGCCTTCAGCCACCACTGCAGGGGTCTCATGTACAGCAGGCCAAAAGGTATTATGTTGGACGCAGCTGCCATGAGCACCAGCAGTCTTTGGAACTGCTTTACAGTGATGTTGCAACCTTGCTTCACGCTGGAGACCATCGCCCGTATGGACTCGATGCGCGCGGGAGACATTTGTGCCCGCATCATCGTCGAGTCCCATACTACTCCCAGGAATGTGGTCCTCTGGGAGGGCGTCAACACGCTCTTTTTTGTGTTGAGTCTCAACCCCAAGCTCTGAATGTGGCCAAGGACGACATCTCGATGCCGAACTGCCATTTCCCGTGACTGAGCCAAAATTAGCTAGTCGTCGATAATCTCAGTGGAGCCAGAGCTGCATCCATTGGTGAACATGCGAGGGGAGAGTGCTAGGCCGAATGAAAGAACCCGATATTGGAACGCTTTGCCCCCAAATGCAAACCTCAGGAACTTCCTGTGAGAAGGACTGATGGAAACGTGGAAGTATGAGTCTTTTAGATCTATCATGACAAACCAGTCCTCGGACCGACTTTGATTCACGATAATAGGTATTGAACATTTGGTCATGTTTATTTTATTTTTTATTTTTTTAAATAACGCATAGGCTTGAATAGAAATGATCAGAAACATAGCTTCAACACGTTGTGCTGTTTTTGATTCAGTGTATTTTAAGGAATCAAATGAATGGATTGAACTCACTCACAGTTACTTGCTACCACTGGCTGTCTGTTTTAGTTTCATATTAAACGTATCACTTCATTGATTCCATCATGCCATATTTAACCCATGATATAAGATTTTGGCCATTTCATCACAGACAGTATCAATGTCAGTAGGCTATATTTATTGTATTTCGTGGCCTCAACGCTTTGCCCTCGCCTACTCTGAGCTCGCCTGCTATGTCTGAGGTAAACCCCACCCTCCTCATTACCCTACGCTCAAATAAATGCAGAAATAAATAAATGTATAAATAAATAAATATAGAAATAAATAAATGCAGAAAGGAATAAATGTGGAAATAAATAAATATAGAAATAAATAAATGCAGAAAGGAATAAATGTGGAAATAAATAAAAATAGAAATGAATAAATTTATAAATAAAAGAATAAATAAATGAATATGAAAAACAATACATAAATATGGAAATAAATGTATAAATAATTATTTATTTTAGTTTTTTTGCTTTATTATGTATATTTATTTATTTATTTATTTATTTTTGATTTGTTTACATTTCTTTGTATATTTATTTATGTATTTATTTATTTTTAATATTGGCAGCTTTGACATTCAATACTTCAGTGGCCGACCATGTTGAATGTTAACAAAAAGCTGCTTGCCGTCACTTCTCTATC
>CM040910.1:7624624-7742124 GCA_023029165.1 Gobiocypris rarus | reverse complement strand
ATAAATTGTAGATTCATGAGACCAAAGATCGCCCGTTAGCTCTACACAAGACAAATTATATCTCATGTTTAACCACTACAGAGACATCAGAGCCAGCAGCAGACGTCAGAAGCTCTAGCCGAGGAAAACACGAGCTCAAATGTTCCAATAGGCGATTTCTTTATAAATAAACCACATATTTGAGCTTTAATCTACATTCTCGCCTGAAAAACTGTCAAAACTACATTGAGACACTAGTAATTTTAAATAATGTGGGTTTTTGTCATCCGCTATTGACGCTTGCAGGTTGGTGCGAGATGCATTCTGGGATACCTGTCTGTCTCAAGTCCGCTAAAATCACCTCTCGATGCATTCTCGATAAAAGGTGCGGATCAAGGACACATCCGTGGATGTGCGCTGTCCTTGGCTAGAGGTGAACTTTGAATTGGAACGGTCATTGGGCAGCGACTGAGGACGTTTCACAAGTCCTTGAGAACATAAGCACAGACAAGAACGTATATTGACAAACGGCCCAATAGTTCAGATAGTAGATGGCAATAGTTCACGCAAGAGCTTGCGAGGAGCCTATACGCTGAGTTTTTATTTATTTTTGTGGCACGCTCCACAAAATTCACACAAAGGAAACCGGGACAGCAGAAAGCAGCATCCTTTTTTTTTTTTTTTTTTTTTTTAGAAAAGCACAAGCTTTATTTTTTTATTGTAAGTGTACACAAATAAAAAAAAATTACAATTTCGAATGATGTCTTGGTCTTATCTGTATAACCTTAAATGACGGAGAATATCAAGTTGTTTCCACTGTTATAATGAGACAAAATCATTTGGCATTGTGCCGACTTGTGCCGTGGAAGTGTCAATACAGTCCAGTCATGAAATATGTGTGTCCTGTAAATGGAAAGCCTCCGGTGCCGCTTCAGTTGACGTCTCCTAGTAGAAAGTTGATGTAGGCTCTTCTTCTCCTTCTCGCTCATCTTTCTGTGATAAGTTTTATTTTTCATTATCCTATTTATTTCATACTTTTTTTTATTAATACAAGAGATGCTTTTCAGTTTTGTAGCTGATTGTGACCAAATACTCTTTTGCAAGAGTGCATTCTGTTTGTGTCGTGCTTAATAAGAGGCTGTACTGTACAACTACCTTGGGGGGGGGGTAAAACAAGGTATCTATGGAACCGTAACTTCTGTTACAACCCTAGACAGCAAAGTTATGCTGCCTTGTAAGATATAAGGAAGCATTGCATGGATAACCCTTGTGAAAAAGAAGTGTGGTTAATTGGTATTGAATTTTCAATGTGCATTTTCTTAGTTACAACTTAAAGAGTACACTTTAATAACTGTTTCTAAGACAATTAAGTAGTAAAAAGTGCACTTTGTAAAATTGTCAAAGTTTTACTTTAAAGTGCATTTGAAATCATTATGTTTGTTGATGTGTTGACTAACACCCTAATCACATGTAAAGTACTTGATTATAATTTTAACTGTAGAGTGATATTTTATAATAGATTTTAAATTAATACATTTTAAATGTACTTTAAAAATGTGTAATTACAAATATATTTAAGTACTAGTCATTGCCATCAGAATGACAAGTCCTTGTGTCATTGTGTATGGATAAGACAGTCAAATTGCTTAGTCATGTTGTCAATATAGCAGAGTACTCTGTAGGGTGTAAACTATGGCTAAAGTTTTGATGACAATTATTGTAAATTGTAGGTTACACCTTAGTGTATGTGGGAGTTTGATTGCAAGAGACTGGACAAGATTCACATTTACACTTTTACTATTTGTACTATAATTTGTTGACAGTCCATGTCATTTGTAGCCTAGAAATCTAGACGCACCCTAGCGGCAGCAAATCTAATCTGCCATGAGTGTCGTCTAGCAACTCGTGGTAGACCTGCGAGCTGGAAAACCAAACTCTGGTCAGGCCAATCACAGCGTGTATAGAGTCGGTGGGCGGGCTTAACATAATGACGGCAGAGTTGCTTTGTTCCGCGTGCTACTTATAAACAAAGAAGCTGGCGAACGGCGGTCTTTCGAATCGGCTTTGGCCGTGACTCTGGAAGACTTGGAGTTAAGCTTTTCTTTGAGAAAAGAACAAAGAACGGCACTGAAGTCATTCTTAAGAAGGGAAAATGTGTTCTGAGTTTTGCCGACCGGATACGGTGAAAGTTCAATCTATCAACTAGCTCTGCTTCACCTTCTTCGTTGCTCTGGTTGGTTGTAGCACTATCCAATTGCGTGCAGAGGGAATATGAAAGACAACCATTTATCCCGCCTCTCGGATTGAGCCCTGCCAATGGTGAGTTCCCAGACCCAACTTCTTGATGAGGGTCTGGCTTGTCAGGCTATGTCATTGGGATACAAAAAGGAAAAGACAGCACTGCATAGCACACACAAACAAAAAAAGAAGAAATGTAAACATAGGACAATCTCCTTAGAAATAGCGCCTCCTGCTGGCTGTAGTCTTCAGCCTCTGGATAAAAACTCCTCTGATGATGCAAAATGACGATATTTGCGTCATCGGAGGAATTTTTCCAGAAATAAAATAAATAATTCTCTCATCTCAGGGTGATATGAGGGGGGAAAGTACGATAATTTTAATATAATCCCGGGTTTCTACTGATACAAAGCTTAATGCTAATCGCTGAAGTAACCCTTTAAGTATTTTCTGTTACTCTTAATTTCAATGGTCTACTTTAGACATTTACTAACTTTGCAACTACAGGTCAACTACCGGTCATTAGAGTATTAGTAGAGTGTAGTAGACTGTTAGGGTTCGGGTTAGTAGAATAAGTTGACATAGTCATTAGACTGTCTGTTGAGGAGCATCACAATAAAGTGTTAGCAGTCTACTAATACTCTAATGCAGAGGTGTAAAGAGTACCTGAAAACCATACTTGAGTAAAAGTACAGATTCCTTACAGCGAAAATGACTCCATTATAAGTTAAAAGTCACCAATTCCAATAAAACTTGAGTAAAAGTCTTAGAGTATCTGATAAAGTGTTAGCAGATATTAAGCATACAGTCTACAAATACTCATTAATGAGAGTTAGTTGATATGTGGGTGCAAATTGGACCATTGGAATAATGTTACCGTATAATCTTTTTGAAGTATATTATTTCTGTAATAAGTACAGTTTTTAAAGGTATGCTGAAATGTACTTCTTTTCTCCCAAGGGAAGGCAATGCCAGAAAGCACTGTGACAACATTGTTTAATCCCAAATGTTCGTCTAGAGAAATGTAGATGTATTTAAGATGATACTGGCTAAATGTCTCGTGATATATGATTCAAGCTAGAGAGAGATTCACAGGCCTCAGGCGGCAACATGACATCGTTATAAGTGAAGTAATTTAATTGTGACACCATAAATCACACTGTTGCTCTCTTTGTTTTAGTCCTCTGTGATACTGCAATCCAATTAAACTAATTGCAAGTTCTGTGTTTTTATTTTATTCTGTAATTGGACATTAGAACCTGGGAGCATATATCTTGTAGAGTAATTATTCATTTGAAACACCTCTTAATATGCTAATGTCTTAAATTAAACTGCTGTCGCAGTGGCAGTAACTGGAACAATAAAGAATATTGATTTAGAGAGATTCTTGTCCAATCTAGGATATTACGTATCCTGGTGTGGGTATAGTGATCGTTGAACAGGGAGAGAAGGACATCAGGCCAAAGGGCCTTGCGCACCGGGTCGTTATTTCCCAATGGGCCGTTCTCCTGGTTATATTTGCACCGGCAGTAGAAATGTTGAAGTGACGTGAGCTGTCACCGACGTCCTTCACTCAGGTTGTTGTGCGGGACTTTTATTTTGAAGGCACAAAGAACTCCCATACTCCTTCTTCATTAGTTTACGATCTGTTTAACAGTCCTATCTAATATGATATTAGACTGAACTGATCACGTTCCCTTCCAGTGGCGTAGTTCTCAGTGTAATATCACTTGTTGCGCTCTATCTCAATTGCCTGTGTCCACTTTTATGTCTTTAAACGCTCGGTTTTTGGGTCAACAGCTTATAAAAACTTCTGGGTTTTTGGTTTTGGGTTCTTTAGCTTGTTTTCTGTACATCTTGTCACATATCAGCTTTTAGACATTGTTCGTTTTTTTTTAATATATCCGAAATGACAAGGAGGCCACTTCACACAATAGAAAGTCAATGGAGGCGGTTTGTTTGGTTATAAAATACTATGTATTCAGACATACTACTCTGCTGGTATTCTGTTTTTTTTTTTTGCTTACTGTATAATAGGGAAGTATTCCTTTTCAGACGCAGCACTAGCCCGACCTTCAGACTGATGACAGAAGGTCTGGACTCCATAGCAGCTTTCATTGGCCAAGGGCGCTCAGAGGCAGTCTGACTGACATGTAAAGCAACCAATCAAAGTTTGTTTTGTTCCACGTCATCTATCTATCCATCTATGTCCCTACAATAACAGACTGGTGTGTAAAACTCTTGGATGTATTTAAAGAGTCTATGACGTGAACTTAACATACTTCACATACTTTTAAAAATCCAGCGTTTAGTTGATCCTGATAAGCGCTTTCTTCTTCCATGAGGGGGTTTGGCATCATGGCATCTTCGTTTCCAGGCGGAAAATTGCGACACACACATCTCCTGGAAATCCTGTAGAATTCAACCAATCAGATTATGGCTGTGAAACGCCAGAAGTGTTTGCAATTTTGTGGGCCATATGCATCAAAGGTCCATAGCAATGACGTCTGAGACTAGGTTAGACCCTACTCTGAAGTAGCAGCTTATTTAGCGCCACAAAAGGCGTTCCTTTAACTAAAATCATTCCCAGTTTCTGTGGTGCGAACACGGCAAAATGTGTGTACTTCTGTGAAAAGTTAAAGGAACTATAAAAACATTCCTCCGGTGTGAAAGCCCCTCAAGATAAGAAAGGAACTGTAGCCTAAAAGTACTATGTTGGTACCATGGTAATGTGATGGTATCAGATGATGGTGTATTCTGACATAAGCCATAATCACATGACAAAATTGTGTAACCCCTTTGCAGTCTACTCAAATAACAAGTAAAAAAATAGAGATCATGTAAATATCGAACTTCAAGAAATCAAAACCAAAGCTTTAATTGCCACAATGCACTGTATTGTATACTGAACATTTAAACATACACAGGAATTCTAAACCCATCCCTGCTCCGATCATTAAAACTCCCTCCTGGAACTGGAGAGTTGCCATGGTAACATCTATCCAATTATGTGAGGTCAGCTAGCATTGTCTGTCCTTTCAGAGAGAGAGAGCGAGAGATGAGGAGAGAGACATGAGTATAGCAAACACAACGATAGATTATTTTTGTGTGAATTTCCCGCTGTGCAAAAACTTGTATGTGCTTTACGTTCTTCAAATGTTATGTTTTGTGGAAACCATCAGTGAGCTACTCAAGTAGGCCTACTGAACTTCACATTAGCATTGCCACAGAGACGCCAGACAGAATTAGCTATTGATTAGCACAACAATGTGAGATAGAAAAGGAGAGAGAGAAAGGCTGGCGCCAAAGAGGAGGAAATGTTCCTGTGCTGCGATTTACTGCTGGAGGATCTCCACAGCCTACAATCCCCACTGGAGCCAATTTACACACACACACAGGGCACACACAGTGTCTGCAACAGTCAATAATGGAAATTGGATGCCCCTCTACATCGCCATGGCGACACCCCCAACTCCTCATTAAAGCACCTTGAAAGTTTTAGGCCAATCCATGATCCTGATAGATTTCCAATGGAGCTGAGAACCTCACATTGCCAAAGAATTTTAGACAGGTTACCTGTGTTTCAGAATTAAAGCCACTTTTAAAGGGGACCTATTATGCCCATATTTACCAGATGTAGGCCTAATATAAGTATCAGGTGTCCCCAGAATGTGTCTGTGAAATTTCAGCTCAAAATACCCCACAGATCATTTATTACACCATGTTGTAAAAGCCCATTTTTGAGTGGAAGGAAAAACATGCTGTTTTCATGCATGTATCTTTAAATGCAAATGAGCTCCGCCCCATCCAGAAGAGGGCGGGGCCTGTACAGCTCATGCCTCTGATACTCTAACAACTATAACTATAACATCTGTTCGGTTTTGATGATCATCTCTATCGCGCTCACGTGACATTGCAGTTCTTCAGCATTATGAAAGTTTATTATCTGCATGCGTTTTAAAACCATATCAGTCTGAACTTCGGAAAGCTGGATGTCAGATGGCCCATCCCGTGAGTCAGGGGCGCGGGATGTGGGGGTGCTGGGATTCACAGGATTGCAAATGCAATGCAAATTTTTGCTCATTTATTTTTCTTAATTTGTAGCATTTAGTAATGTATGCGTAATGAAAACTTTAAGTGGCCCATTAAAAGTATTACTTACATGTTTAATTATGTTGTTAAAACATACATGAGGTCATATTGTGACCGTTGTGGTGTGCATAGATGCCTAGTAGAAGTAACTCCTCCGGAGCGCCTTTCTGAAGAGTCCGTTCATGAGCACCGTGCACTCAACCCGTCCTTTGTGACATGCTGGTTCAAATATAGGCCTGTCTTTTTTCTAGTAGTTTAGCTGTTGTTCACGTATTTAAGCCGTTGTTGACGCAGCGCCGCCGCCGCCTCCATGTCATTGTCTGCTATATTTGCTTTTTATTTATTAAATCCAGACAACTGGTTGATAAAACATTTATTAAAATTAAGATACAATTAATACGAAACAAAATTTACTTTAAGGCTTTTAACAAAACAAAACTTAATGAATTTAAGTCTAAATAATTTCAGACCCCATATTGCGCATCTTATGTGTCTGTTCACTTTTCATAATCATCGTAAATTAAATAAAAATATAACATTATAATACATAAACATATGAAACTAAAAAAGTGTTTAATGGCTACAACAAGTATAGTAGGCAGCAGTGCAGAGAAATGTCATGTCGGAGCGGGATTTGAGCGCACATGGTTTTACACGCTGTGGTAAGGTAGGCAGAATTTTTTGCGTTCATTTTTATGTCCTGTCGCTGTGCAGGCTGTTTTATTGCAGGCTATATGACAGTGTAAACAGCTCATTAACCCTTTTATTTAGACTAGTCCATTGCTTACGATTGTAAGAAGGATCAACAATGTCAAAAATGTGATGTGCCAAATGTGCCATTTGAACATTATTATCATTGTTGAGAACTGTTGTGTTGTTCATATTTGTATGGAAACCGTTTAATTCAGGATTCATTGCTGAATAAAAATATTCATTTCTTTCATCATCAACAACAACAACTTTTTTAATGATCTGAGTGCATGGTCTAAAGTGCACGGCACAGCTGCATTTAGGGTGTGTCCGAATACACTTTTGCTAGTTTAACGACAAAAAAAATGGTCGGCGCCAGGCGCATGATCCAAAAGGGTTGAACCTCGTCTCTTTAAGATTTATGGGTGTGTTTTGGACATAACGTGCAATAAACCAATCAGAGTCTCAACTCCCATTCCCTTTAAAAAACAGTTGCGTTCGCACCATGGCGGATTCGCTATTTACATGAAGAAATTTTCGACAAAAAATAAAAGCGCAGTCGTTTTCAGTTCCTCAAATTAGCAATGCACCAACAATGCTCCTGAACACACCTGGTGTTCAGACACACACACACACACACACCTGGTGTTCAGACACACACACACACCTGGTGTTGAACAGATGAACAGATGCGCCAGTGCATTTGCTATTTAAACGATGTGGCGCTGGACATGAAAATGAGAACTGCGTCAGGCAGAAACTAACAAAAAACACTTGCGTCACACCTGGTGTCGTATGGCGTTGAGTGTATGACAGGGCCCTAAGTCTAGTTTAATGTAATTTAAGTTGATTGTACTTAAAAATTTAAGGCAACATTTTTACAGTGTAATCCTTATCAAAGATTATGGAGAAATTAATTGGGAAGAATCTTTCCGTAAACAAGAATGCTGAAAAGGTGGGCGGTCACTCTTGCATCTGTATTCTATTTGGTGCCGCTCATGGCGCAGAAACACACTGCACCTTTAAAAACAAAACTAGAACTGATACAGGATAGAGTAGTGGCATGCTCAGATGTGGGGCCGAAATCATCCACGGCAGGCAGTGAGCACTGATGCCATCAAATACAAGCATTACTGCTAAATTACGGCTCCATCATCAGTGGCGCAGTGACAGCTTCATAAACTTTGATTTAATCAGATGGGGGAAATTGAAGCATTATATGAGATAATGTACGGCTGAGCGGTGATATATCTGCAGGACTGGCCACCCACGACTCCTATCAGAATTCATTATGTCCTCTCACTGGACACCGCCGCAGCTTTTAACACCTAAACATGAACCTCATCCAAGAAACACTGAAAGAAGCGCGAGACAAAGAGAGCGATCGACACAGAAAGAGAGAAAGACAAAGTGTGTGTGTGTGTGTGTGTGTGCATTAATTAATTCAGGTTGAGACCAGTCTGTGCAAATTGGAGCGTGATGGAGACACTGGCCCCTGTGCTGCCGGGGTCAATGTCATCCCTTTGTTTTTGTCTTCTAATGCAATCAATGAAGTTCTTCCACTATCTATTGAAAGTCAAAGTGGACGTATCTGCCGAGCGGCTGAGGGCTCTGTCAGATAGGAGAATCAAGCCCATATTTCTTACAGTCATGTTGTGCCCGCGCTCAGTCTCGTCTGTGTGCGCTCGCTCCTAATATACAAAAGGATCTATTGAAATATGCATGAGGGCCATGATGGCAGCTCTAAAAATACTCTCAGATGGGGAATACATCGACAGCCCTGTCATTGAGCTCTCCTTGAGATACGGCATCACACCTGATCCAGCGAGACTGATCTTTTTCCCTTATTCTCAGCACTCTCTCTGTCAGAAACACTCTGTCGTACATGAAAGCATGGGGCACACACAAACACACACTACTCACACATGAGCACTCAGTGGCTCTGTTCCAAATACTTCTGAACTGCTGTCCATGTAGGCAGCTGTCTTCTAAGCAACCTTATAAAATCACTTGAAACTCCTAACGGTCACTCGAACACTAAACAGCCATTCAACTCGTAATTTCCATCGCTATCTCACGACCAATAATCGTACGTATTTTACGAGGTGGCTAATTTGTACGACTGCACTCGTACGAGTTTTGTCTAAATCCCAGTGACGGGTAAGTTTAGAGGCGGGGTTTGAGGTAGGTAATTCTTACAAATTCATACAAATTGACCCTTCGTTAAGCCCCGCCCTCCTTTATTTACTGTCTAAAAACCACTGGAACAATGTTATATATTTTGTTAATCTGTGTACTTACATTATCCCAAATGTTTCCAACAATGTTTAAATGCAGAGAAATCCTCTATTTTAACCAGTGTGCAACAATTCTCTCATTCCAGCCACCAGGCAAATGTTATAACGTTATAACATAACTTGCAACTCACTCAAATGTATTTAGTATGACAGTTTTAACCCTGGAAAACATCACTGCATTACCCCACATATGCAGTGTGTGTGTGTGTGTGTGTGTGTGTGTATGTATGTCTGTGTGCGTGCGTGCGTGCGTGTGTGCGTGTGTGTGGGTACTTTTAAGATTTGAAATACACTGCATATTCAATACAATTAAGTGCTCTTTCTCTTTACAATGGATTGGACGGAAAATTTCAATAAACTTGTTGCAGGGATTAAGGGATCCAGTTCAGGGATCTAAGATAATGTCTTGTTGTAAATAAGTACATGTAAATACCACAACAATGTCATAATTACCAGTGGGAAAATTCATTGAGCCCCAACTCCCCAATTTGTCTTGATAGAAATTACACGATAATTTATCATTTATAGTTTGCATGTAATTTACTTTGCATGCATCATGTTCTGTTGAGGAAGAGAAAGAAATATTAAATTGCCTTACTTTCTATTCCGACCAATATTACATTGCAAATATGAATTTTCTAAATTGTAAGAAACTTCCAAGGAATTTCCCAGAAAAGTAACATTATATATATTTTGCCCAAATTTATGGCTATTATAAGGCATCTTAACAGGCTTCTGGAGCAGCTCATAGTGTTTGAGCCACTCGCTCTCATACAGACGCTCTCCAAGCCCCGCGTCAGATGGACTCTGTTAAAGGCGAGCGCCGCTGCGAGCTCCCCTACAGCGCTGGCTGGGTTTCGGCTCCGGTAACACCTCTGTAATTGGGCTGATTTTTCCGGAACCAGTGTGAAATATGCCTGTGTGAATTTAATAAGTTCCAGAGTGTGTGTCTGTATATGCAGCTATTCCCCTGGTGCAGCTGAGAGTTCACCAACATTCATCACCTCCGTATCCAGCAACACTCAGCTTAAAGCAGACTAATGCCTTCCTGCTCCTGTGGCCCCTCAGTTGCCCGCACATCCAGGCCAACAAATAGGCCTCTAATAGTTATCTATGGAGCCCCAAATATGCCTCTAATAGTTATCTATGGACCCCCTCGCACCCAATGAAAAGTCACATTCATTTCGTTGCTCTATCCAGTTCAGGGCAAGTGGATCAATTGAGGCAGACTACAAATTCAGCAGGTTTACACAAACTATCAGCTGTAAAGCTGAGCTTGAGTGATTATCTGGCTTTGCCTGACGTCACTCTGAACTCATTACAGCACCCGTACTGGAAACTACAACCTTGGCACATGACTATGCGTGCTAATGGCCCTCAGATTGATTTTTAATTAGTAACACTTTTAGATCAGGGCCAATCACATAGGCCTGTTTTGCATAACTAATCTGCAGGAGAGTGGTTATCCGTGGGAAGTTGAGGGAGGCTAAAAGTTTAAGACTGAACTCATCGTCAAGAGACAATATGACCACTTTCACCTTCAGACAATCTGGACCTGATCCAATGAGGAAAGAAGAGAATTAATGCTCCTCCGGCCCAGAGAATATGTGCTAATATGTGCTCATTTAAAGGACAAGAGAGAGAAGATCCGAGAGATGTTTCTATATTGTTGTGACATGGTTCGTACATTACAAGATACGGGAAAAGTACACATATCTCGTCTGGTTGATTTCCTACAGCTACCAGTGACAGAATGTGAGACCCTCAAAATGAACAACACAAAAAACAGCAAGAGGGTAAAAATGCATATATTGCTGTTTGTCTCCTGCTGGAGCAGAGGGATAACACAAAGGATCTGACGTGCCTAACCCACTATCCTGACCGCTGACTATGTTTATACTGTATATGCTATATGTCGAAGGCACACCTGCCCGTGGATTGGGTGCTGGTCCAAAATGAATTGCTGTTTGCCATCAGCCTTTAGATTCAGTACTTTCATCCCAGACCTTGAGGCCATCACAGAGTCTGTGTACATATCTGTGTGAGCCGGCATCAGCGTCCCTCGTAGTTTGCCTCCTTCATTGTCCAGCACAAAATCTCCTTTACTGTCCAGCACCAAGTCTCCTTCGTCGTCCAGCACCAAGCTCCTCCTTGCCCCTTGGCTCCAGTGGTTCCACCCAGCTGCATAGATCTACCTGAGGCTCCACAGTCATCAGCTACACCTCAAGTCTCCAAGACAGGGACTCCATCTTGGCCCTCCGACCCATCGGCTTCACCTTGGCTCAATGCTCCTTCGGCTTCACCATGGTCTGTCATTCCACATGCTCCACTAGGCTCCTTCATCCCTCTGGCTCCACCTTGGACTTCCAAGTTGCCACATTAGCAGCCCTTCAACCCTCCATCCCTCCGCCAGGCTCCTCCTTCTCTCCGGTTCCATCCTCAAGTCACCTTGACTCCGCCCAGGTCTGCCAAGCCCATTTCTCCATCTACGTCATGCCCACCTGTAGCAAGTGATGTCGCCCTGGGTCTTCAGCTCTTCAGCTCCGCCTGGGTCTCCACCTCCACTGGGTTCATCTCTGCCCGGCCTCTCCACCAAGGCTCCACCATGCCTCCTCCCTCCATCGGCTCCACAGTGGGCCTTTATAATGGTTTGGCTCTTGGTCACCTTCTGGCTCCTCCCAACATCATCTCCTCCCTGGTCCCCTTCTCATTGTTTCATTGCCTTGTTTTGTTCTTTTTAATTTTCTAGTCAGGGTTTCCCTGTCACTGTTTTGCCTCATTAATGCTCTTTTCTTGTGAATTCAAGCCCTCAGTTCTCCTCAGTTAATTGAATCACGTTAACATTATGAATAGAGTGTAGTTTTGTTGTTCACAATGTTTATTAAAAGTGATTATATATTGTTAATTCTGCATCATGTATCTCGTCCGTTGGATTTCTTACAGCTATACCTGTGACAACATTTCCATAAGAACTCTTTTTAAAAGTAGGCTAAAATCTACTTTTTCACAAAAGCAAAGCACTTTGTAGATGTGTTTTGTTGACCTATAAAAGAAGCAGCTTTTACTGCTTTCTAACTCTGCTTTAAGAGTCAGTTTCGCTGAAGACTACATGGGGGCACTAGTGATATTTGAGAGGTGTAGTTTGTTTCTCGGGAGGCTGAGAGTCTCTTTGAGAAGATCAGGTTATCAATAAACGAAGGAGACTCAGTAACACTCATTTATTACAGTAATGAAGTAACAAATCCAATGACATTTACTCGACTCTTAGAGACGCTTCACACTATGATGCTGGAGCAAAAGGCTACTACTATGTGGCTCTCAGTACAGTTTTCTAGATTTAGTCACATTGTGTTTGTTTAGCTACAACTGTTAAATTTTAATAAGTCCAGCTTTAGGATTAAATAAAGGAAAACATACAATTAAAATCAAAAGGTTGAGCATTGTAGAGTGACCAATTGTAGATTTTAAAGTATCATTGTTTGCTAACCCAATGTGAGCTGTCAAAAGTCTTTTTTTAATTATATGATTAAATGAATATCATTCAATAGTTCATTTATGCTTTCAAAAAAGTAGGTTGACTGCAATTGAACAACTTTTACACTAATCTACAAGTAGTTTTGCAAGCTATACAGTCTCAAAGTGGCTTCACCAAGCATTTCCTACCTGTGCACCTTTGAATCATTGTATCAGGAGCAATGTAATCACATTGTTATTCATTGGATTTAAACATTTGGGTTTAATATTTATGGCTTTAACATGCATGTTTAGCAATAAGACATTAGTAGCAATCTAAATGTAGATCTAACCTCACATGCAAATTAGGGATGCCTCTGGCAACATCACGAAAAGGCAAATGTAGTTTCAGACCAAATGAGATAAGCCTGTGGAAATGCACGCATAGTGTGGTTTTCACAGAGTTTTCCTAAGTGTTTTTGTTGATAAATAAAGTATTATTGTAGAGTCACACTCACACAACCCATTAGAATAGTGTGTTTGTGATTCAATAACAGAAAGGGTGTCTCAAATCAACTATAAAGAGGAAGAGGTCAGTTCAGAGCAGGACAGCACAAGGTCCCTCACGAGTGAGTATAAGAACACAGCTCAGATTAATCCTAATGGTCGATAAGGTGCTGAGACCCTGTTTCAATGGGGTAATAAATGTGCTCCCTGATTCCTCTTCAGTGTCTCCTCACAAAGGCCAGAGTGGTTTTAATTTAAAAAGAGTGGGAGGACGCAGGGACAGAGAGAGCAGATAGAGATAGATTCTGAAGTGTCACAGTGAATGTACCGGGAGAGAGTAGAGCTATTCTATCCATCACATCTGAATACATTCAATTAACTCCCACAAAACGTACAGTAGCAGGTTTCTCCTCTTCGCACAGGTCTTCAATGTCTCCCTCGCTCGCTCCACTGCTCTCCTAATTCAATAAAAATGCAAATATGGACAGTCAGGAGAAGAGGAGAAACGATCAATGGCAAAGAAACATTTTATAGCCCCACTGTCAGACTAATGACCGCTGGGCAATTTTCTTCAGAAAACAGTGAAAGACATTAGCATATAATCTCCTGAGATTATGAATGTGTGCATCTATGGTGGAATTTACCATAAATGAGACATTCGGGTTAATCGTGTCTATAGAGATTTATATTTTGAGCTGAAAATGTTGAATCTTGAAATTAAATTAAATTACATGTACCTAGATTCATATAGATTCATATTTGTCCAAAAAAACTCAATTATAGTGAACAACCCCTTACAAAAATCACTGTGGTGGTTTCATGGTACATTAATGGTATCAGATGGTAATTATGCCATAATCATTTAATATATAGCATATAGGTACAGGTATTCATGTTTTGCTTGTTCTTTTATTTTTAAATTGTAAAAATAACAAAGATATATTTTTATAACCATAGACAAAATTCAGTAACAAATTATATAAAGTATGAGAATATAAAGTATATGAATATAAAGATGTATAATGTTTCAAATAAATGCTGTCCATTAACTATGACTTCTCAATAAACTCATAATTACTGCTTATTAATAGTTAGTAAGGTAGTTGTTAAATGTAAGGTATTGGGTAGGATTATGGGATGTAGAATATGATCATGCAGAATAAGGCATTAATATGTGCTTTTTAAGTACTAATAAACAATCATTACCCTAGTAATATGCATGATAATAAGCAACTAGTTAATAGTGAGAATTGTACCCTAAACTAAATGTTACCGAATTTTCTATTCATCAAAGAATCCTGAAGAAAAATGTATCAGCTTCCACAAAAATATGAACATTAAAACAGTATCACATTTATATACTTTATATGCTGTTTAAAAAAAACGCTGTACTAGTAGAGACTGGGAAATTGGAGATGTGATGTGGTGGATCTCTACGCTATAAAATCCTTAATGTTGGAACACCTGGGCTGAGGTCATGTGACTGTGTTGCCAGGGCAATGAGAACAATGGGAGTTCACCCTTAGCCCATTTGTTATAATGCGTTGATTCTCACCCATAGTTCGGCCAGCGTCCCCTGAGTGTCGTTATCGGGCGGTGAGCCATTGACCTCTGATGACTACTGGAAAACCTTAGTCTTAAGCAGAGTAATCAAGGAAGAGTCATTGATCGACTCTGTTCCCCAAGTGGGCATCTGGCCAAGCGGCTGCTGATTATTCAACTCATCAAATCTTTATTAGTACACAAAGCACAGTCACATCGTCAATCTTTAATTATTCAGCACAGAGTGGTTATTCATTCTGCAACTATCATTATGTGGTGTTTATGGAAATAGTGGCTTGTAGCGAAAACAGGGGTACATCACAATTTAACCATTCAGCTAGGATCATCATCAGTGATCCTTATCCGATCAGCCAGATATCATGGTTTACGTGGTTTACTGTCTTTGATGACCAGCTGGCTACATTGCAATGACACAGTCATGCAGATTTGCATTACACAACAACAGGAACTGAGCATGCAAGACTACTTCTCGCCCTTGTCATTTCTAGACTCGACAATTGCGATGCTTTTCTGGATTGACTTCCAATCAAACCTCAACAAATGATCCAGAATGCAGAATGCAACAGCAATGTATGCGGTTCCCTGTGGTACCATCACAGAGAGGCAAAAAAAACCCTATCCGGAGAGCCGTATACTCTTTAAAAAAACACACTCTGCCAACTAGCACATGCATTATGTGCCTGTGTGAAATGACATGAATTTCTATATCAGCAGGTCTCAAGACTATATTCGTCTTTTAGAAGTGGAAACCGAAAGCAGGATTGCAGATACAAACTGTAAACAAAGCTTGTTTAGCATTTTAAATATCAATTATACTGAACACAGGCAGCTCATGTTATGAAAATATGTGTCCAATGCTCAGGTAGTGACGTAAAATAGCCTTCTGTCTGTGCCTTGATTATGAAACAAAGTATAAGACAAATACAAAATTACACAAGATTATGTACAGTCGAATGCAAGTGAGAAAAAAAATGAACCTCTAAATGAGATTTAATAGAGAGGTAAGCTGTTCCATAAGCACAGAGCTGCAATAGAGAATGCCAGATCTCCTTTTTATTTTAGACGAGACATGGGAATAGTTAACTGAAACCTTTGTACAGATCGTAATGGCCTGGAGGATGTATGTCGCTGAAGAAATTCACTAATATGACTGGGAGCCAAATTATCCCCCAACTTTAAATAGAGATAAAGCTAAGTGTCATGAGCATAAAGATTATAATATATATTATAATTCTGACAAATGTCAGCCAAAGGAAGCATGTAGATGGAAAATGAGACTGGACCCAATATCGGCCCTTGAGGAACCCCGCATTTCACTAAAGCAGACGAGGATGAAACATTTCCTAATTCCACAGAAAAAGTTCTCAGAGAAAGATACAAGGCAACCAATAAAAGGCCTTTCCTCAAATCCATGCCCAATGCTCCAGAAGAATATTGTGTACTATAGTGTCAAATGCCAATCTAACTCCTGAATTGATGGACAGAAACTAGCTCAATAGATGCTTATCAACGGCCTAGCATTGGCTGACAGTGGACATTTAGCTTGGTGTGTCATGGCCCTTAATTCCCTCCCTGTTGTTGCTTGTACTATTCTAGACAATGTTTGAAACGTTGTATTGTACTTCTGATGTTATTTTCTCCTTAAGATGAATTAGTTGTTGTATTGCTCATTTGTAAGCCACACTGGATAAAAAAGTGTCTGCTAAATGAATAAATGTTATGCAATGTTATTGTCTCAGTTTCATTACAGGGTCTGAATCAGGGATGCGAGAAGCAGGCCAGTCTTATGCAGAGTTCAGACTGCATAAGACTGTGCAGAACTATGCAGTTCAAACTCGTCGGATCACTGCTCTTTTCACACTGCATAACTATCTGGGGTAGCATTCAGTCACTGCTGTGTTCACACTGACTGATAGACAGGGGGTTTCACACCGCATGACTGTAAAAGAGGAAGACTCACCGACAAATCTCTCTGGTGCGCAAACTACGTTTCCCAACAAAAACACACGCACGATGTGACAAATTAACAACGCGAGATTACATCAGACTGGAGTTCTCGCAAGAGACTGGTATTGTTATTAAAAATGATAGTAAACTCCAGAAAGTTTGCACTCCAAATTGTCTGTGCGCTGATTTGCAGCGAATAGAAAAAAAGAGAAAAAAGATTATGGCAGAGCAAATTGTTGCAGAGACACAGGGAGCAAGGATTGTGTTCTGCAAAGTAAGTTTGAGGTAAATAAATAATTTTGCAATGTTCTGCTGCTGCGGCTGGATGTGCAAATGTTTGGGCTTTGTTTCTGTTTGATAGAATTGTAAATATATCTATTAAAATACCGATATTCTGGTCTATAACTCCTCCCCGAACCTCCCATTGGCCTGTATCTTGTTCCCTCATTGGCTGTTGGTCATCGTCGATGTAATTTTCAGTCAGAACTCATTTCACACAGCAGGATTATGAATCGCCAACAGGTCCAGATATTTAGCGTGCCAAATATCTCACGGGCATCTGCAACTCGCCTGTGATTCTCTCTGATCGCGTCTTTGATCATTCACACTGTGTGATTGTCACTCGTGTGCACGAGCACCGATTTGCCTATGATTTCGGGCATTTGTCGGTGATTTCGCAAAACCTGTCGGCGAGTCAAAATCACACAAGCCACATTTGCTGCATGGGGTCCAAATCAGAGTGTGATTATTCCCGAAGCTCCACCCAGTGTTGGTCTGGATTCAGATTTACTTCATTGTATCGAACTTGCATTTGTGTTCATCTTACACCACCAAACACATGATAGAAAACACAACACAGGTCAATATATGAACGATACTTGGGTCTACTGCAGAGGTATCTGTTCCTGCAAAGTTTAGCTTCAACCCAAATCAAACACAACTGAACCCGAACCACAGGCAGCTGTGTTGGATCTCTCTTGCTCATATCCAAGGTAGTTCATCAACCCTACATGTGTTTTGCTGAACTAATGACGTCGTCATTTGCTAAAACATATGCATGTTACTTTACTTCTTGAACAAGTGTGCACATTACAAATTGCGCCACAGTTCCAGTCCAACCAAACTCAGATCACCTGCTATAGGTAGTCTCTGTGCTGCGGTGCACTCCTCAGTCCGCATGACATTACCAATTTTTCATGCAAACCGTGCTCTGCTTCAAACTAAACTGCCGGTGAGAAAGCACCCTTAATGCCAGAACCAGAGTGTGCTGGGTTTTACGTCTTCTCCCAGTCAGCTGCTCTTTGCTCATCTTAAATTTGTCACCAATAGCAGTAGCATTGTTTTCATACCAACTGTGAACCTCACCGGAGTCCACATGAACCGTACCTCAGACCAAGGAGGTCTACAATACCTGGAGAAAGCTAATCATTGGGATCCACATTCATCTCATTGGCTGTTGCTAGGCTGGCACAGGACGCCCAGATTTTTGTGGCCTACATCGTGCCATCTTTACCCATGGGCACTCCATTCACCTGATCCAGGTTTGCTATGAGGATAATCACTCTGAAGTCACAGGAAAAAGATATCCTGACAAGCTAACAAATGCTGATTGGCAAGAACAGTGGTTTTCAATCCTGGTCCTCGGGACCCACCGTTTTACGCCCGGTACACTTTGTGCAATTTTGGGCTGTCCCAGACAAAAGATGACCAATCGTGGTGATTTATGTGGTCGTGGCTCTTAAACGCTGGTCCTATGTTGTACAGTGAGAGAGATTCAAAGATGGCCATTGTCACGGTCTTGCGACCAAAGATATCCTGCGATAATTTATCATGATCATCTCACAGTGTGTTTGCTGCTATGACCTACGTCTACTGACTAGCCAATGAAAATGCATCATGAAATGGCGAATTGATCAATGGCACATGGCGCCAAAACTCACAACTACTCACCTCAAGCTCCATTTGCAAAAATGGCATGCCACGTTCGCCTCTTTTCCCTAGCCATGACCGCATCCATATTCTCCTCTTTCGCTTCCTGTCTTTTTATCAGCACACATAAAAAACGATTGCCAAAGTGCAATTCATCTCGCTCTATTTGTTTACCACTAGCATATCCTGATGACGTTTTATTCTTCTATACTATCTTGCGTCATAGCCTACGATTCAATGTCCTCATCGTACAGTCTACATATCTTGTATGACGTACCCAAGTTTATTAGATCTATGTCGTACAGTGTGATTTGTATTGACCGTATAGGCTTGCAGAAATCCCACAGTCTGTAGCAGGCCTTACACATTCCCCCACACTTTTATCTGACACACTGAGCTCCTAATGAGCAGATGATCTGAATCAGGTGTGTTAAATATGGGAGACATAGACAATGTGCAGAGCGGTGAGTCCCCGGGACCAGGTTTGAAAACCTCTGGGCTATAGAAGACCTTCAAAAACCCAGACACTGGTAAAACATCTAATATAACATGACGGTATATTTGTGATTTATGTCAGAGTACATTATCAAAAGATGCTTTTTGTCCCCACACCGGTGTAGATGTAGCTACATGTCATCTACCGAGAAGGGAACTGTACATACCAGCCAAACCTTGACCTCTTTGCCCCAAAAGACTTTATGAACTTAGATTTCACACCAACCAAATGCACCAATCTTTGATGGGAAACACTCTGAAGTCCATACCAAAAACCTAAAAACAAGAAGTGAGTCGATCCAAACAGGTTCTTTCAAAGCTTTCACCGATTTCCCTGCGAGTGTATATGATTACTCTACAGCACATCTGTCTGCATCCCTGCACGAAATCAATCTGGCTGCTTGCCTTATTATTTGATGGTGAAATAACCTCTTCCCCTTTACTTGATTGCATGTGGTTATTGGAAGTTGAAAATATAGCACAAGTAATTACAAACCTCATCCATAATACACTTAAACCGCATCACTGCTGGCCCGAGAGCTGAGTCTATCGCGAAGCTTCCCGGATCTCTGAGTGGTGATGATGAGTGATTGTGTGTTTTAACCCTCTGAATTTCTTAGGGAGCTGCGCTACGGCTGCACTTATTGAAAGCAGAACGGGTAGACGAGTAATTAAAGCCCTGCAAACGGCAACGAGGATGAGCCCCAACCACTCGACTGAGGCTGCGGCATGAAAAATTGCCCCTCTGCTATTTCAATTAATCAGTTGCATTTGGCGTAATGCTGTTTGACGTTGGCAGGGGAAATGTCCTGCGGGAGGGTCCGGCCATTCTCATCGGATTGCGTGTGCATGTGCGTGACTGTGCCGATCACATGCCAATGACCACACGTGTGATATTAAGCATATGTAAGTGCCAAAACCGACAATCTCTCTTGCTTCATCAAGGCTCTCTCGTTGGGCTGGGTTGATTATGAAGGCCACACAGCACAGCACCAGGACCTGATTAACCTTCCAGTGACTCTCCGGCGTACGGCGGTGGACACAAACACCCCCTCACCCCCTTCCCGTCTCCCTGTGATAAATGAAACAATGGAGGAATCCAATGGCCCAGCAATTACCAAACACCTTGGACACACTCACATTTTTCAGCTCTGTCAGAGGCTTGTCTTGTGCGGTGGGTTTTCGCCTGATCTCCGGTGGCTCTTCGCTCTTCCTAACTTTGTTTTTTCTGATGTAGATTAGATCTGCCACCCCATTACAGATTCATTTTCCTAATTTTTCATGTCTGCACCGCGCCCCATCTGTGGCTGGCTGATAATTGTGAGGACCAGCCCTGGTGATTAGCATCAGCAGAATTAATTACAGCCACCATTAAGGCTGCAGGTTGCAGTCGGTGATCAAGAGAAATGAACTTCCTCCCAAGCCTCTAAATCATCTCACCTTTGGCCCCTTTGACAGAGGCACGCCCCACTCTCACCTCCTAAACACAACACGAAACGCACACAAACATACACACAGGACCTCACACTTGGCGCATCCATGGCAAGCGTGTCAGCTAAATGCTACACACGCGAGTGCGCACGCACCAGGAGCTCATTAGAGGTGTCCTCGTGTGTATTAGCTCCAGCGCGGTGCATTCGGGTTGAACCGAGTGAGGGTTTGAGTTTGGGCCCCTCTACAAGTTGGGAGCAGGGCCCTGTTGTCATGGACACAGAGGGCATGGGAGATGATGATGATGGCTGTATTAATGAGCCAGGCATCTAAAAACAGCACTTGGAATAATAATGATAAAATACGGCTAGCTTGGAGAACACTATGGGGCATGTTGTCACAGTGCACTTCTTTTGGGGTAAATTTAAAAAATGCACTGTATTAATGAAACTAGGCCACATATTTATACTAGACGTGTGACATTAATGTGGGAAAAATACTGTTCACACTTTATATTAGGTGTCTTTAACTACTATGTACTTACATTAAAAATAATAATCGTTAGGTATAATGCCCTTTTTTGTGTTTATGTTGTGTTGTAAAACACTTGTGCTGCTATTGAGGTGATATGGGTACGGTTAGGACAGGTTTGGTGGAATGGGTAGTTTAAAGCTGGGTTAACAGGTAAGAGAAGGACAACAGTGTCATTATAGATGTAGTTACGGAAATTAATTACAGCTGTAATTACATAAATGACTGTATCCAGCTATGCAGTCACCGAGGTCAGGACCGCTGTATTTTTCAGAGGTGTATATAGTTAAATGTTGTGAAATAATTGGCTAATATAGTATTAACACCAAGATCTTCTCATCTGAGCTGTCATTGGTCTGTCACGGCTTGTCAATGTCAAAATATTTGAGATGGCCAATCAAATCAAAGTAGGCGGGCTTAAGCGTTAAAAGTGCGTTTTCATCATATTAGGTATAAGATTTATATTGAATGTGTACATATTGTTAATTCATTTAATAAACTTCTTTACTTAGCATTATAGCCTACAGCAAATTAACTTGTCTAAGAAAATGCTTAATATAATATAGGTTAAATATCAGTTGACCCTATGTTTACTTTCTTCACTGACACAGTCGAAAATGACAAGACTATTAATCAAAGCTCACTGACCCAGTGACATGGTTTTAAAGCTATTTCTTATCCATAGGTTTGGTCTAACTATTAAAATGCACATACATTATGTAGATCATTGCTAATGAATCCCCCAAACTAAATTTTGGACTTCAGTTTCCTCCTAATCTCTAACCGTTTCTCCCCCTAATGTCCTCCGTATCGCTTTAAAAAACAGCATTCAGTGCAGAATTCAAATGGGTCCAATACATTTTCTTAGTTTTCATGATCCGCTCTGTGCTGTCGTGTCTCTGGACTGACTCGATCACATGATCCGCTCTGTGCTGTCGTGTCTCTGGACTGACTCGATCACATGATCCGCTCTGTGCTATCGTGTGTCTCTGGGCCGACTCGATCACATGATCCGCTCTGTGCTGTCGTGTCTCTGGACCGACTCGATCACATGATCTGCTCTGTGCTGTCGTGTGTCTGGACCGACTCGATCACATGATCTGCGTTCTGTGCTGTCGTGTCTCTGGACCGACTCGATCACATGATCCGCTCTGTGCTGTCGTGTGTCTGGACTGACTCGATCACATGATCCGCTCTGTGCTGTCGTGTGTCTGGACTGACTCGATCACATGATCCTGCTCTGTGCTGTCTGTCTCTGGACCGACTCGATCACATGATCCGTTCTGTGCTGTCGTGTGTCTGGACCGACTCGATCACATGATCCGCTCTGTGCTGTCGTGTCTCTGGACCGACTCGATCACATGATCCGCTCTGTGCTGTCGTGTGTCTCTGGGCCTTCGATCACATGATCCGCTCTGTGCTGTCGTGTGTCTCTGGGCGACTTCGATCACATGATCCGCTCTGTGCTGTCGTGTGTCTGGACCGACTCGATCACATGATCCGCTCTGTGCTGTCGTGTGTCTCTGGGCGACTTCGATCACATGATCCGCTCTGTGCTGTGGTGTGTCTGGACTGACTCGATCACATGATCCGCTCTGTGATGTCGTGTGTCTGGACCTACTCGATCACATGATCCGCTCTGTGCTGTCGTGTCTCTGGACCAACTTCGATCACATGATCCGCTCTGTGCTGTCGTGTGTCTGGACCGACTCGATCAAATGATCCGCTCTGTGCTGTCGTGTGTCTGGACTGACTCGATCACATGATCCGGTCTGTGCTGTCGTGTGTCTGGACTGACTCGATCACATGATCCGCTCTGTGCTGTCGTGTCTCTGGACCGACTCGATCACATGATCCGCTCTGTGCTGTCGTGTGTCTGGACTGGACTTCGATCACATGATCCGCTCTGTGCTGTCGTGTGTCTCTGGGCGACTTCGATCACATGATAAGCTCTGTGCTGTCGTGTGTCTGGACTGACTTCGGTCACATGATCTGCTCTGTGCTGTCGTGTGTCTGGACTGACTCGATCACATGATCCGCTGTGCTGTCGTGTGTCTGGACTGACTCGATCACATGATCCGCTCTGTGCTGTCGTGTCTCTGGACCGACTCGATCACATGATCCGCTCTGTGCTGTCGTGTGTCTGGACCGACTCGATCACATGATCCGCTCTGTGCTGTCGTGTGTCTCTGGGCCGACTCGATCACATGATCCGCTCTGTGCTGTCGTGTCTGGACGACTTCGATCACATGATCTGCTCTGTGCTGTCGTGTGTCTGGACTGACTTCGATCACATGATCCGCTCTGTGCTGTCGTGTCTCTGGACCGACTCGATCACATGATCCGCTCTGTGCTGTCGTGTGTCTGGACCGACTTCGATCACATGATCCGCTCTGTGCTGTCGTGTGTCTGGACTGACTTCGATCACATGATCCGCTCTGTGCTGTCGTGTCTCTGGACCGACTTCGATCACATGATCCGCTCTGTGCTGTCGTGTCTCTGGACCGACTCGATCACATGATCCGCTCTGTGCTGTCGTGTCTGGACGACTCGATCACATGATCCGCTCTGTGCTATCGTGTGTCTCTAGGCCGACTCGATCACATGATAAGCTCTGTGCTGTCGTCTCTCTGGACAGACTCGATCACATGATCCGCTCTGTGCTGTCGTGTGTCTTGACTGACTCGATCACATGATCCGCTCTGTGCTGTCGTGTCTCTGGACCGACTCGATCACATGATAAGCTCTGTGCTGTCGTGTGTCTGGACCGACTTCGATCAAATGATCCGCTCTGTGCTCGTGTGTCTGGACGACTCGATCACATGATCCGCTCTGTGCTGTCGTGTCTCTGGACCGACTTCGATCACATGATCCGCTCTGTGCTGTGTCGTGTCTCTGGACCGACTCGATCACATGATCCGCTCTGTGCTGTCGTGTCTCTGGACCGACTTCGATCACATGATCCGCTCTGTGCTGTCGTGTCTCTGGACCGACTCGATCACATGATCCGCTCTGTGCTGTCGTGTCTCTGGACCGACTTCGATCACATGATCCGCTCTGTGCTGTCGTGTCTCTGGACCGACTCGATCACATGATCCGCTCTGTGCTGTCGTGTCTCTGGACCGACTTCGATCACATGATCCGCTCTGTGCTGTCGTGTCTCTGGACCGACTCGATCACATGATCCGCTCTGTGCTGTCGTGTCTCTGGACCGACTTCGATCACATGATCCGCTCTGTGCTGTCGTGTCTCTGGACCGACTCGATCACATGATCCGCTCTGTGCTGTCGTGTCTCTGGACCGACTTCGATCACATGATCCGCTCTGTGCTGTCGTGTCTCTGGACCGACTTCGATCACATGATCCGCTCTGTGCTGTCGTGTCTCTGGACCGACTCGATCACATGATCCGCTCTGTGCTGTCATGTCTCTGGACCGACTTCGATCACATGATCCGCTCTGTGCTGTCGTGTCTCTGGACCGACTTCGATCACATGATCCGCTCTGTGCTGTCGTGTCTCTGGACCGACTCGATCACATGATCCGCTCTGTGCTGTCGTGTCTCTGGACCGACTCGATCACATGATCCGCTCTGTGCTGTCGTGTCTCTGGACCGGCTCGATCACATGATCCGCTCTGTGCTGTCGTGTCTCTGGACCGACTCGATCACATGATCCGCTCTGTGCTGTCGTGTGTCTGGACCGACTCGATCACATGTTCCACTCTGTGCTGTCGTGTCTCTGGACCGACTCGATCACATGATCCGCTCTGTGCTGTCGTGTGTCTGGACCGACTTCGATCACATGATCCGCTCTGTGCTGTCGTGTGTCTGGACCGACTCGATCACATGATCCGCTCTGTGCTGTCGTGTCTCTGGACCGACTCGATCACATGATCCGCTCTCTGCTGTCGTGACTCTGGACCGACTCGATCACATGATCCGCTCTGTGCTGTCGTGTCTCTGGGCGACTTCGATCACATGATCCGCTCTGTGCTGTCGTGTCTCTGGACCGACTTCGATCACATGATCCGCTCTGTGCTGTCGTGTCTCTGGACCGACTCGATCACATGATCCGCTCTGTGCTGTGGTGTCTCTGGACCGACTCGATCACATGATCCGCTCTGTGCTGTCGTGTCTCTGGACCGACTCGATCACATGATCCGCTCTGGGCTGTGGTGTCTCTGGACCGACTCGATCACATGATCCGCTCTGTGCTGTCGTGTCTCTGGACCGACTTCGATCACATGATCCGCTCTGTGCTGTCGTTTTTCTTGACCGACTCGATCACATGATCCGCTCTGTGCTGTCGTGTCTCTGGGCCGACTTCGATCACATGATCCGCTCTGTGCTGTCGTGTCTCTGGACCGACTTCGATCACATGATCCGCTCTGTGCTGTCGTTTCTCTTGACCGACTTCGATCACATGATCCACTCTGTGCTGTCGTGTCTCTGGACCGACTCGATCACATGATCTGCTCTGTGCTGTCGTGTGTCTGGACCAACTCGATCACATGATCCGCTCTGTGCTGTCGTGTCTCTGGACCGACTCGAACACATGATCCGCTCTGTGCTGTCGTGTCTCTGGACCGACTCGATCACATGATCCGCTCTGTGCTGTCGTGTCTCTGGACCGACTCGGTCAAATGATCCGCTCTGTGAAGTCGTGTGTCTGAACTGACTCGATCATGATCCGCTCTGTGCTGTCGTGTCTCTGGACTAACTCGATCACATGATCCGCTCTGTGCTGTCGTGTCTCTGGACCGACTCGATCACATGATCCGCTCTGTGCTGTCGTGTCTCTGGACCGACTCGATCAAATGATCCGCTCTGTGAAGTCGTGTGTCTGAACTGACTCGATCACATGATCTTCTCTGTGCTGTCGTGTCTCTGGACTAACTCGATCACATGATCCGCTCTGTGCTGTCGTGTCTCTGGACCGACTCGATCACATGATCCGCTCTGTGCTGTCGTGTCTCTGGACGGCTTCGATCACATGATCTGCTCTGTGCTATCGTGTGTCTGGACTGACTCGATCACATGATCCGCTCTGTGCTGTCGTGTCTCTGGACCGACTTCGATCACATGATCCGCTCTGTGCTGTCGTGTCTCTGGACCGACTCGATCACATGATCCGCTCTGTGCTGTGGTGTCTCTGGACCGACTCGATCACATGATCCGCTCTGTGCTGTCGTGTTTTTCTGGACCGACTTCGATCACATGATCCGCTCTGTGCTGTCGTGTCTCTGGGCCGACTCGATCACATGATCCGCTCTGTGCTGTCGTGTCTCTGGACCGACTTCGATCACATGATCCGCTCTGTGCTGTCGTTTCTCTTGACCGACTCGATCACATGATCCACTCTGTGCTGTCGTGTGTCTGGACCAACTCGATCACATGATCCACTCTGTGCTGTCGTGTCTCTGGACCTACTCGAACACATGATCCGCTCTGTGCTGTCGTGTCTCTGGACTTACTCGATCACATGATCCGCTCTGTGCTGTCGTGTCTCTGGGCGACTTCGATCACATGATCCGCTCTGTGCTGTCGTGTGTCTGGACCGACTTCGATCACATGATCCGCTCTGTGCTGTCGTGTCTCTGGACCGACTTCGGTCAAATGATCCGCTCTGTGAAGTCGTGTGTCTGAACTGACTCGATCGATGATCTTCTCTGTGCTGTCGTGTCTCTGGACTAACTCGATCACATGATCCGCTCTGTGCTGTCGTGTCTCTGGACCGACTCGATCACATGATCCGCTCTGTGCTGTCGTGTCTCTGGACCGACTCGATCACATGATCCGCTCTGTGCTGTCGTGTCTCTGGGCCGACTTCGATCACATGATCCGCTCTGTGCTGTCGTGTCTCTGGACCGACTCGGTCAAATGATCCGCTCTGTGAAGTCGTGTGTCTGAACTGACTCGATCACATGATCTTCTCTGTGCTGTCGTGTCTCTGGACCGACTCGATCACATGATCCGCTCTGTGCTGTCGTGTGTCTGGACCGACTCGATCACATGATCCGCTCTGTGCTGTCGTGTCTCTGGACCGACTCGATTACATGATCCGCTCTGTGCTGTTGTGACGACCTCTGCTGTTGGTTTTGGGTATTGCTGTTTGGTACCTGCTTCTACAAATTATCAGTCAATCGGATACACCTGGGACCAGTGCTTCAGGCGCTCCTTTAAGGAGTTTCTCCAGTTCAGTTGGGAAAGGCATCTTGGGAAGCTCTTTGAGGACTTTGGAACTTTGGTTTTAGACTTTGTTTGGATTTGGCTTTTGCTTATGTTTGGTTTGATGTTTGCTGCACTTATTCTTCAACATTACATTACATTACATTTCCAACCATGCACTTTGCCTTACACACTGATGTTACTGATAGAGACAGAAACACTGTTATTTTCTTTAATTAATTTAATTGTATTTTTCAATGTCACTTTAATTTAGTGGTAATTAAACATTACTTTTGAGCTTAATATTTGGTTGGCGTGTGTCCTTTGTTTTTGTTGCCTCCCTTGAGCCAGGGGTCGTAACAAATTGGGGGCTCGTCCTTGCTTTAACTTAAGGAGTTAAAAATCTTTTTTTGTGGTGCGCTTGATAGTTTATTTTGGACACGCGAAAATAAATTTGTACTAAAGTCAATTTGTTCAGCGTGTGAAGTCACCAATCGGTAAGTGGCCTACATATGTGCAGTAGTGTTTTTTGAACGTGAGTTTTCTCTGATAGGCAAGCGGCATGTTTCTTTTGAGATGTGTCGGTTTGTTATTTTTGTAGTGTTGCGGTGAAAGTGGGTAGTAGTAATTATCTCGGGAGCACATCCGTGGTGTTGGAAACGTCGCTGGTTTGACCAGTTGCGTTTTTCCCCAGCGGGCTATAGTGCATAAATACCCCCCACCAGTAATCGCATGAAGACTAGGGTCGAGTTATTGGATTGGTAGGTAGAGGGAAAACTCTCGTTATTTGATTGCACTGTGTGGCCTGAACTGTTTTTTTTTTGGTGATATTGGTGATATTTTTTCATGGCTGATATTGATGAGTTTGTTAGTTCGCCTTCTCATGAATTTTTGGATAGGTGTACTACAGAGCAATTATTAACCATCGCTGAACATTATGAATTTGTGATTAAAGATAAAAGGCTCAAAGAAAATGTTAAGGTGGCTTTGAAAACTGAGTTGATTGGAAAAGGTTTGTTAGAAGCTAAAATGGAAGAATCTGTACCAGGTGTGTTTAATTTACCTCTGTCTTTTGTACAGCAAAAAGAGCTGCTGCTTTTACAGATGGAGCATGAGAAATTAAAACAGCGTTATTAACAAGGCAAGATAGAGTTGGAAAAGGCAAAATTGGATTTAGAGTTCCACAAGCTCAAGCTTATGAAAGAAGGTAAGCTATCTAATTCTGGTGGGGAGCAGAATATATCTTTTTCACTCGTTTAAAATCTAAAACTTGTTCCGAAGTTCAATGAAGAGGATCCTGATACTTTCTTTACTCTATTTGAACGCATGGCAGAATTAAGGGACTAGTCAGATGATAATCGTGTTGCACTGTTACAGTGTGTGTTAACTGGGAAAGCACAAGTAGCTTTTTCTTCATTATCAATCGATGATTGTAAAGCTTATCATAAAGTTAAATCTGCAGTTTTAAAAGCATATGAATGTGTACCCGAAGCATACAGACAGCGTTTTCGACTGCAGAAAAAAGAAGAGTTGCAAACACACTTAGAATTTGTGCGTGATCTGAGAAAGCACTTTAATCATTGGTGTACAGCAGTAGACATTAGCACAATGGAGGATTTGATTCACTTGATGGTGTTGGAACAGTTAAAAAATTCAGTGCCGAGTCGTATAGCTACGTATATCTGTGAGCATAATGTTAAAACCCCAGAGGAAGCGGCTGTGTTGGCCGACGATTTTGTACTTACGCACAAAAGTGCATTTGTCGATTGGCATACTCGTGACGTTCAGTCTGCTGTCTCTCTGAAATCCAGTTTTACCCTTTTCCTCGCAGTCTCATACGGGTGAGAATGTTTTAATTCGGGGAATAGGACTGAATACTTTGTCTGTGCCTCTTCATAAGGTAAGACTTCAGTCTGATTTGATTCAAGGTGAGGTTGTAGTGGGAGTACGACCAGCTTTGCCAGTCGAGGGGGTCCATATTATTTTGGGGAATGGACTGGTAGGTGAACGTGTTTGGGCTGACAGCTCAGTGTTCCCTATAGTGACCTCTAATAAGGAAATAGAAACTGAACAGAGTTCTTTGGTTCAGGACACCATATGTGTAGTGACTCGTGCAATGCAAAGTGAAATGATGAACTGTGTGATCAAAAGGAGAGACAATCTGATATAGTCTGTACTGGTTTGTTTTTGCCTGATTTGTCTGCCTTGTCTTTTCCTGTTTCTGCAGAGGAATTGGGGAAAGTGCAGCGAAGTGACTCGACATTGGATGAACTCTTTCAGAGTGCTGTTCTTCCAGCAGAAGAGTGTAACATGGCCGGTGGATATTTTGTTCATAATGATGTGTTGTTGAGGAAGTGGATTCCTCACAAGGATTTTGTTGGAGATCCTGTTTTTCAAGTAGTGGTTCCATCTAAATTTCGACAAATGATGATTGAAATTGCGCATGATCAATCAGGTCATCAGGGAGTGCGCAAGACTTACGATCGGTTGTTGCGTTATTTCTTTTGGCCACGCTTAAAACGAGACATCTCTGCTTACATTAAGACATGTAAAATCTGCCAATTAACGAGTAAACCGAACCAGGTTTTGAAACCTGCTCCTTTGAAACCAATTGCAGCCACTGGTGAACCTTTTGAACATCTTATTGTCGATTGTGTTGGGCCACTTCCTTGCTCGAAGTCCGGTAGCACTTATTTGTTTACAGTGATGTGTTTGAACACACGATTTCCTGCGGCATATCCACTGCGTACTATTACGTCTCGTTCTATTGTGAAAGCTTTAACCCAATTTATATCGGTCTTTGGAATTCCAAAATCGTCCAAAGTGATCAGGGTTCAAACCTTACTTCTCATCTCTTCCAGCAAGTGTTAAAACAGCTGCACATTAAGCATAATCAATCTACTGCGTATCATGCACAAAGTCAGGGTGCGTTAGAGAGATTCCATCAGTCGTTAAAGTCACTTCTCCGTGCGTACTGTGTGCAGTTGGATAGAGATTGGGAAGAGGGTTTACCATGGATGATGCTAGCCGCACAGTAGTACAGGAAAGTATGGGTTTTAGCCCTAATGACTTGGTTTTTGGTCATAAAGTTCGTGGACTTTTGTCTGTGTTTCAGGAGTTTGGTAAAGCTCCAGAGCCTCCTAAGAATTTGGCGTCATACATTTTAGGTTTTAAAAACAGATTGACTCAGGCTAGGGAACTAGCAAAGGTAAATCTCAAAAACATCAGAAAAACATGAAGCGATTGTATGATAAATGCGCTTGAGCATCGAGTTTTTGAACCAGGCGATCAAGTTTTGGTGTTGCGGCCTGTGGTATCTTCTCCTTTTGAAGCTAAATTTGATGGCCCATTTGTTGTACAACGTAAACTGACTGATGAAAATTATGACATTGTTATGCCATCACGGAAAAAGTCAGTTAAACTGTGCCATGGAAATATTTTAAAACCCTACTATGAAAATGAGGCTAACCCTGTGGAAAAAGTGACGTCTTTGCATCCAGCACTTTCAGCCGTTTCCATCGGTGGGGGTAATGTGAGTTTAGTGGGTGAGGAAGAGGAGACCATTTCACCCGATGATTGTGTGTTCCGTGGTCGATTGAATAATTCAGATTCATTGCAGAACTTAGAGTGTACGCTCCATCATTTATCTCCTGTAAGATGCCAGGAGTTATGTGATTTGTTGCGTAGTTTTCCTGAATTGGGTGACACACCGTCTCGTACTGATTGGGTGGAACATGACATTGATGTGGGGGACGCGAAACCTGTTAAACAACGTTTTTATCGTGTTGCGCCTGAGAAAAAAGAAGTAATGAGGAAGGAAATTGAGTATATGCAGGATCACAATATTGCGGTACCTTCGTTCTCGGATTGGGCTTCTCCATGTATTTTAGTTGGAAAGTCAGACGGTACTGTGAGATTTTGTACAGACTTTCGTAAAGTTAATAGCTTAACAAAACCAGATTGTTTCCCTTTGCCCCGCATTGAAGACTGCGTAGACCAGGTCGGATCAGCTAAGTTCGTCAGTAAGTTTGACTTGCTGAAAGGTTACTGGCAAGTGCCTTTAACCAAGAGAGCACAAGAAATCTCCTCTTTTGTTACCCCATCAGGGTTATATTCTTACCAGGTCATGAGTTTTGGCCTGCGAAATGCTCCTGCGACTTTTCAACGCCTCATGAACCGAGTAATTTGGGTCTTGAGGGTTGTGCCGTCTATTTAGACGATTTGGTTGTTTTTAGTGATAGTTGGGAGACTCACTTAAAGCGCCTTTATTCAGTGTTTAAACGTTTGTTGGATGCGCAGCTTACAGTGAACTTAGCGAAATGCAAGTTTGCGAAGGCCACCGTGACATACCTCGGTAAGGTGGTGGAAATGGCGCGGCGATTCAGGCTAAAGTGCAAGCCATTCAGAATTTTCCTTCTCCACAACAAAGAAAGAGCTCATGAGGTTTTTAGGGTTGGTTGGATATTATCGACCGTTCTGTCGTAATTTTTCTACTGTGGTGGCACCGCTCACTGATTTGTTGAAGGGTAAAACGAAATTTGTTTGGTCTTCCCATTGTGAATTGGCTTTACAAAATGTGAAGGCGTTGCTGTGTTCAGCGCCTGTGCTTGCGGCTCCGTGTTTTGAGAGAACTTTCACATTGCACGTTGATGCCAGTAACGTGGGCACTGGAGCTGTCCTTCAGCAGTCTGATGCATCCTGTTAGTTTCTTTTCGAGGAAGTTTATTTCTTACCAGCGTAATTACTCAGTAGTTGAAAAAGAAGCGTTAGCTCTTATTTGGGCCCTGCAGCATTTTTCCGTGTATTTAAATTCCAGCGCACCTATTATTATATATACGGATCATAATCCCTTAACCTTTTTAAATTCTTTGCGGTGTCCAAATCAAAGGTTGGTCCGATGGTCTCTGTTTTTGCAGTCCTTTTGCCTGGATATTCGACATGTCGGGGGTTCAGAAAATGTGGTAGCTGATGCGCTGTCACGCGTTTCAGATGCTGTATAATCTTCTGGTTCTAATTTGGGATTCTCTTGAAAAAATTTAGGAGCTGTCTCTGGTCCCAAATCAAGCATCTCATCACTTGACTTTTTTGTGTTTTGATGTTTCGTTACAGGGAACTTTTCTGGGAGTCCCTGACTTATGGGGAGGGGTGTGTGATTATATATATATATATATATATATATATATATATATATATATATATATGCACTCCAATTACAATGTGAGAGAGAGCAAAGTCATTGATTAGTAAAGTCATCACATCACAGCAGCTGCCACCGGTTGCTATAGAAACAGGCAGTGTTCTGAGGATTGCGCAAGCGCATTAGCTTTGTCCAATAAAATGCTGTTTTTTGTCATGATTTGAGCGTTTATCAACAAAAATGTATTACACAACTGGTGTCAGATTTGATTTCAAATATTTCAAATATGAAATTGAATCGTAAGCTTGGCGAACAGTTTTGGAGAAATGTATGTTTCCCCATTCAAAGAGATAGGAGCTGCACTTGCATGCAAAGATGGCCGCCGAGTGAAACGACTCGTTTTAAAGGGACTTTGACCGCTACACATAGTGTACTTATACAGAACATACTTTTTAATGGTCACAAAGTTCATTCTTCACAAAGTGTAGTACCTGCTCAGACGATATGCAACTATGGATGTAGCTATTGGCCTAACTTTAGGCTGTTTATGATTGCCAACACATCTAGTGCATTAACAAAGAATTCACAGTACGCGCAGACACAGTTTATCAGGTTATACAGAATATCAGCTATTTTACAATGACTTCAAATGTGACTCAACCAGAATTAAAAATTTAACTATCACTTTTATTATCAGGACCCCCAAAAAATTGAGGTAAAAGTATTAAGAATTGATTACTTCATTTATTTTTTATTTGTTGTTTAATCTGTTGAAAAGCAAATTCACAGTGACTCCTTCAAATGATAAACGACTCTGAATGACGTAGCGGCTGTAACAAAGTGTTGCAGATTCTGTAAGGTACGGTGTGTGTGTGTGTGTGTGTGTGTGTGTGTGTGTGTGTGTGTGTGTGTGTGTGTGTGTGTGTGTGTGTGTGTGTGTGAGAGAGAGTGATGTATTTGTAAGTGATGTTAATGGCACGGCCCTTGGGCCCCGCTGAGAGCTCTATGGAGCCGGTGCGGAGTAAGATAAGCAAATTGCGGCTGGATCACACTGACTTGTCAAGGTTAAGCAGAGAAACACAGCAGCAGCTGAAGCTCTGATTACTGAATTACACACACACACACTCGTTCTCTGGCTTTCCTCTCACACACACTGACAGAAAACGCTTCGGCACGGTAATCCACGGGAGCCTAATCGTCACTAGTGGGTGTTATCATTAAAATGAATGTGATTTAGTTGTTCAGGATGAGACGGGATGCTGAGCGCCTCTGAAATCTCTGCCAGTGTACTGAGAGAGGAGGACAATAAAACACACACGTGTGATTAGTGTCAGCAAAGGACTTTATAAAGCTGCATCACACATTTCATAACACACACACACGGTAGAGATTAAACCAGTGCCAGTGTTACACTGCATGAAACAAGGCTGAGAAAACATTTATTGAATATATAAAGAAATAATAACAATACGCCCACAAGAGTCCGATGGCCTTCCCATTATTTCTGTTCACACAAACATTAATTTTTATACTTCATCTAAAGTATACAGTGACTACAAATGACTTTACTTTTGGCAAAAGCCCCATTTGATGAATACATTTGCTGATTATTTAGAAGGAGGAATTTCTCCACTGTTTCCTGGTAGATGTATGCATTATATACAATAAAAATACAATAAAATGTATAATTTAATATACAGTAATTAATTTGGTGTTAACGCTGGCATTCCTAATAGTAATACATTACTTAAGTGCTAACAAAGAGCATTTTTTCTTTATCATTCCAGTTCAGAATTGTTCATTGTAGTTCAAATGAAGTTTCATAAATCCTTTGAGTATCATTTAAGAGATGTTATCATTGTTATATCTAAACTGAATATATATGAGTCGTGCTGTTTTTGTGAATCAGTTTGACTGAATTATTATTATTTTTAAACAGTTATTTTGTTCATAGACTGACCATTTCTGCTATGGAGGGCATCTTACTTAATCTTTAATGTGTTCATCAGACTGTAAGGAGGAATAATCGTCATGTAAGCAGCTCGTTCTGTGAAGTGGCCTCGTATTCCCCAGCCGGCGCATTCATCAAACCAAATGACTCTCATCAGAAAGCTGCCAATAAGGTTATGGATCCCCGACCGATTGTAACAGTTTCCAACAGAATTGTTGATGGAACAATCCATTACTGGTGATTGTATTTTTCCAAACAACACTGCAAAGAGAAAAAAGACAAAAAGCAACTACATACACTATATGCCAAAAGTATTGGGACACCCCTCCAAATCACTGAATTCAGGTGTTCAATCACAGGTGTATAAATCAAGCTCTAGACATGCAGACGCTTCTACAAACATTTGTGAAAGAATGGGTCGCTCTCAGGAGCTCAGTGAACTCAAGTCTGGTACCATGATAAATTGCTAGGCCACGTAAAATCACAGAGCGGGGTCAGCGCATGCTAAGGCTCACGGTGAGCAGAAGTCACCAACTTTCTGTTGATAGCTACTGCTATGTGGAACTTTTCTGGGAGTCCCTTGACTTATGGGGAGTGGGTGTGTGATATATATATATATATATATATATATATATATATCCAAGCCTGACATCAGCAAGTGCGATGCAAAGTGTGGGATGCAGTGGGGTAAAGCACACCGCCACTGGACTCTAGAGCAGTGAAGACGTGTTCTCTGGAGTGACCAATCACGCTTCTCTGTCTGGCAATCCTATGGACGAGTCTGGGTTTGGCGTTGCCAGGAGAACGGGACTTGCCTGACTGCATTGTGCCAAGTGTAAAGTTTGGTGGGGTTATGGTGTGGGGTTGTTTTACAGGGGTTGGGCTTGGCCCCTTAGTTCCAGTGAAAGAAACTCTTAATGCTTCAGCATACCAAGACATTTTGGACAATTTCATGCTCCTAACTTTGTGGGAACAGTTTGGGGACGGCCCTTTCCTGTTCCAACATGACAAAGCGTCGGTCCATAAAGACATGGATGAGCGAGTTTGGTGTGGAGGAACTTGACTGGCCTGCACAGAGTCCTGACCTCATCCCGATAGAACACCTTTGGGATGAATTAGAGCGGAGACTGCGAGCCAGGCCTTCTCGTCCAACATCATTGTCTGACTTCACAAATGCGCTTCTAGAAGAATGGTCAAAAATTCCCATAAACACACTCCTAAACCTTGTAGAAAGCCTTCCTGGAAGAGTTGAAGCTGTTATAGCTGCAAAGGGTGGGCTGACTCCATATTAAACCCTACGGATTAAGAATGGGATGTCATTAAAGTTCATGTCAAGGCAGGCGTCCCAAAACTTTTGGCAATATATTGTACATCTCAATTCTTTTTGATTCACAAATACTAAGAATATAAAAAGAGCAGTATGAACGTTCTTCGAAACTCTTTTTACATACAGAAGAAAGCTGGTTTGCAGCAGCATAGGTCAGTTAATGTTTTTAATTTTTAAGTGTACTCAATTTTTATTCCTTCAAGCAGACATAAAGGGAATTAAAGAGTTTCTGTGCAACTAAGAAAAAAATGCAATATGACAACTCTATGTGCATGCTCTGTTTTTGTCTCTCTCTCTCTCTCTCCCTCCCTCGCTCTCCCTAGTGTTATCAGTCTCCTCTACGGCAGCACAGCTGTGTGCTGATTTAAAAGGTTAACAGACTAGTCAGCAATTACGCTGCACTGTGCAGTAAAACACAATTACATTACAGCTGAGGACAAATGCCAGGCACTCCATTCAGAAGAGAGAGAGAGAGAGAGAGAGAGAGAGAGTCTGCTCTTTTGTGTTTCTGCAAAGACTCAATCATCTGCATGTACATGTAAGTGTGTTTCATTGAGGGAGAGAGAATAAGAAGTTCTCGTTTGGTAAGTTTAGTTACAGAATCAGTTTTCTAGAACAGTGGAGTGAAAAAACCCTTAAACCTGCCTAAGGTGATTAGCTGGTCAGTTTGACCAACCCTTGTTAAAAATAATATATTTTTTAAAGAATATATACATTTGGCAGCAGCTATTTAAACTAAGTGAAAATAGTGATATATTCTATTTATACCATGTAAAAGTAGCAATTCTTTGCAATATATGTAAATAGTAATAACATGCTATTTATACTTTATTTTGACAGATACATATTTGCACCATTGTTGCACATTAACAGGATGCAATAATAACACAGTGTAAATTATTATATTAAATAAAAATATTAAATGGGTGCTGCCTTAATGTGACATTACACCTACACCTAACCCTACCAAATAAATACTTTTATTACTATTAAGCATTTCGTAAGGCACTTTATTTCCACTTTTAGAACATGTGATATATGATGGGAAAATGGAGAACAGTGAGCTCAGCAAAAGGTGAATTCAAACTAGGGTCAATCGCTTCAAAACCGGCAAAAGGCGGATTCAAACCCGGGTCGATTGCTCCAAAACCGGCAAAAGGCGGATTCAAACCCAGGTCGATCTCTTCAAAACCGGCAAAAGGCGGATTCAAACCCGGGTCGATTGCTCCAAAACCGGCAAAAGGCGGATTCAAACCCGGGTCGACTGCTCCAAAACCGGCAAAAGGTGGATTCAAACCCGGGTCTATCGCTTCAAAACCGGCAAAAGGCGGATTCAAACCCGGGTCGATCGCGTCAAAACGGGCAAAAGGCGGATTCAAACCCAGGTCGATCTCTTCAAAACCGGCAAAAGGCGGATTCAAACCCGGGTCGATTGCTCCAAAACCGGCAAAAGGCGGATTCAAACCCAGGTCGATCTCTTCAAAACCGGCAAAAGGCGGATTCAAACCCGGTCGATGCTCCAAAACCGGCAAAAGGCGGATTCAAACCGGTCGATCACTTCAAAACCGGCAAAAGGCGGATTCAAACCCGGGTCGATTGCTTCAAAATCGGCAAAAGGCGGATTCAAACCCGGGTCGACTGCGTCACACCCGGGTCGATCGTGTCAAAACCGGCAAAAGGCGGATTCAAACCCGGGTCGATTGCTCCAAAACCGGCAAAAGGCGGATTCAAACCCAGGTCGATCTCTTCAAAACCGGCAAAAGGCGATTCAAACCCGGTCGACTGCTTCAAAACCGGCAAAAGCGGATTCAAACCAGGTCGATCTCTTCAAAACCGGCAAAAGGCGGATTCAAACCCGGGTCGATTGCTCCAAAACCGGCAAAAGGCGGATTCAAACCCGGGTCGATCGCTTCAAAACCGGCAAAAGGCGGATTCAAACCCGGTCGATCGCTTCAAAATCGGCAAAAGGCGGATTCAAACCGGTCGATCGTCAAACCCGGGTCGATCGCGTCAAAACCGGCAAAAGGCGGATTCAAACCCGGGTCGATCGCTTCAAAACCGGCAAAAGGCGGATTCAAACCCAGGTCGATCTCTTCAAAACCGGCAAAAGGTGGATTCAAACCAGGGTCGATCGCTTCAAAACCGGCAAAAGGCGGATTCAAACCCGGGTCGATCGCTTCAAAATCGGCAAAAGGCGGATTCAAACCCGGGTCGACTGCGTCAGACCCAGGTCGATCGCTTCAAAACCGGCAAAAGGCGGATTCAAACCCGGGTCGACTGCGTCAAAACTGGCAAAAGGCGGATTCAAACCCGGGTCGATCGCTTCAAAACCGGCAAAAGGCAGATTCAAACCCAGGTCGATCTCTTCAAAACCGGCAAAAGGTGGATTCAAAACCGGGTCGACTGCATCAAAACCGGCAAAAGGCGGATTCAAACCCGGGTCGATCCCTTCAAAACCGGCAAAAGGCAGATTCAAACCCAGGTCGATCTCTTCAAAACCGGCAAAGGTGGATTCAAACCCGGTCGACTGCATCAAAACCGGCAAAGGCGGATTCAAACCGGTCGATCGCTTCAAAACCGGCAAAGGCAGATTCAAACCCAGGTCGATCTCTTCAAAACCGGCAAAAGGCGGATTCAAACCCGGGTCGATCGCTTCAAAACCGGCAAAAGGCGGATTCAAACCTGGTTTGATCGCTTCAAAACCGGCAAAAGGCGGATTCAAACCCAGGACGATCTCTTCAAAACTGGCAAAAGGCGGATTCAAACCCGGGTCGATCGCTTCAAAACCGGCAAAAGGCGGATTCAAACTGGGTCGATTGCTTCAAAACCGGCAAAGCGGATTCAAACCCGGTCGATCGCGTCAAAACCGGCAAAAGGCGGATTCAAACCTCGGTCGATTGCTTCAAAACCAGCAAAAGGCGGATTCAAACCCGGGTCGATTGCTTCAAAACCGGCAAAAGGCGGATTCAAACCTCGGTCGATTGCTTCAAAACCAGCAAAAGGCGGATTCAAACCCGGGTCGATCGCTTCAAAACCGGCAAAAGGCGGATTCAAACCTCGGTCGATTGCTTCAAAACCGGCAAAAGGCGGATTCAAACCCGGGTCGATCGCGTCAAAACCGGCAAAAGCGGATTCAAACCTCGGTCGATTGCTTCAAAACCAGCAAAAGCGGATTCAAACCGGGTCGATCGCTTCAAAACCGGCAAAAGGCGGATTCAAACCCGGGTCGATCGCTTCAAAACCGGCAAAAGGCGGATTCAAACCTGGTTTGATCGCTTCAAAACCGGCAAAAGGCGGATTCAAACCCAGGACGATCTCTTCAAAACTGGCAAAAGGCGGATTCAAACCCGGGTCGATCGCTTCAAAACCGGCAAAAGCGATTCAAACTGGGTCGATTGCTTCAAAACCGGCAAAAGGCGGATTCAAACCCGGGTCGATCGCGTCAAAACCGGCAAAAGGCGGATTCAAACCTCGGTCGATTGCTTCAAAACCAGCAAAGTGATTCAAACCCGGGTCGATTGCTTCAAAACCGGCAAAAGGCGGATTCAAACCTCGATCGATTGCTTCAAAACCAGCAAAGGCGATTCAAACCCGGTCGATCTTCAAAACCGGCAAAAGCGGATTCAAACCTCGGTCGATTGCTTCAAAACCGGCAAAAGGCGGATTCAAACCCGGGTCGATCGCGTCAAAACCGGCAAAAGGCGGATTCAAACCTCGGTCGATTGCTTCAAAACCAGCAAAAGGCGGATTCAAACCCGGGTCGATCGCTTCAAAACCGGCAAAAGGCGGATTCAAACCCGGGTCGATCGCTTCAAAATCGGCAAAAGGCGGATTCAAACCCGGGTCGACTGCGTCAGACCCAGGTCGACTTCAAAACCGGCAAAAGGCGGATTCAAACCGGTCGACTGCGTCAAAACTGGCAAAAGGCGGATTCAAACCCGGGTCGATCGCTTCAAAACCGGCAAAAGGCAGATTCAAACCCAGGTCGATCTCTTCAAAACCGGCAAAAGGTGGATTCAAAACCGGGTCAACTGCATCAAAACCGGCAAAGGCGGATTCAAACCGGTCGATCCTTCAAAACGGCAAAAGGCAGATTCAAACCCAGGTCGATCTCTTCAAAACCGGCAAAAGGTGGATTCAAACCCGGGTCGACTGCATCAAAACCGGCAAAAGGCGGATTCAAACCCGGGTCGATCGCTTCAAAACCGGCAAAAGGCAGATTCAAACCCAGGTCGATCTCTTCAAAACCGGCAAAAGGCGGATTCAAACCCGGGTCGATCGCGTCAAAACCGGCAAAAGGCGGATTCAAACCTCGGTCGATTGCTTCAAAACCAGCAAAAGGCGGATTCAAACCCGGGTCGATTGCTTCAAAACCGGCAAAAGGCGGATTCAAACCTCGGTCGATTGCTTCAAAACCAGCAAAAGGCGGATTCAAACCCGGGTCGATCGCTTCAAAACCGGCAAAAGGCGGATTCAAACCTCGGTCGATTGCTTCAAAACCGGCAAAAGGCGGATTCAAACCCGGTCGATCGCTTCAAAACCGGCAAAAGCGGATTCAAACCTCGGTCGATTGCTTCAAAACCGGCAAAAGGCGGATTCAAACCCGGGTCGATCGCGTCAAAACCGGCAAAAGGCGGATTCAAACCTCGGTCGATTGCTTCAAAACCAGCAAAAGGCGGATTCAAACCGGTCGATCGCTTCAAAACCGGCAAAAGGCGGATTCAAACCTCGGTCGATCGCTTCAAAACCGGCAAAAGGCGGATTCAAACCTGGTTTGATCGCTTCAAAACCGGCAAAAGGCGGATTCAAACCCAGGACGATCTCTTCAAAACTGGCAAAAGCGATTCAAACCCGGGTCGATCGCTTCAAAACCGGCAAAAGGCGGATTCAAACTGGGTCGATTGCTTCAAAACCGGCAAAAGGCGGATTCAAACCCGGGTCGATCGCGTCAAAACCGGCAAAAGGCGGATTCAAACCTCGGTCGATTGCTTCAAAACCAGCAAAAGGCGGATTCAAACCCGGGTCGATTGCTTCAAAACCGGCAAAAGGCGGATTCAAACCTCGGTCGATTGCTTCAAAACCAGCAAAAGGCGGATTCAAACCCGGGTCGATCGCTTCAAAACCGGCAAAAGGCGGATTCAAACCTCGGTCGATTGCTTCAAAACCGGCAAAAGGCGGATTCAAACCCGGGTCGATCGCGTCAAAACCGGCAAAAGGCGGATTCAAACCTCGGTCGATTGCTTCAAAACCAGCAAAAGCGGATTCAAACCGGTCGATCGCTTCAAAACCGGCAAAAGGCGGATTCAAACCCGGGTCGATCGCTTCAAAATCGGCAAAAGGCGGATTCAAACCCGGGTCGACTGCGTCAGACCCAGGTCGATCGCTTCAAAACCGGCAAAAGGCGGATTCAAACCCGGGTCGACTGCGTCAAAACTGGCAAAAGGCTGATTCAAACCGGGTCGATCGCTTCAAAACCGGCAAAAGGCAGATTCAAACCCAGGTCGATCTCTTCAAAACCGGCAAAAGGTGGATTCAAAACCGGGTCAACTGCATCAAAACCGGCAAAAGGCGGATTCAAACCCGGGTCGATCCCTTCAAAACCGGCAAAAGGCAGATTCAAACCCAGGTCGATCTCTTCAAAACCGGCAAAAGGTGGATTCAAACCCGGGTCGACTGCATCAAAACCGGCAAAAGGCGGATTCAAACCCGGGTCGATCGCTTCAAAACCGGCAAAAGGCAGATTCAAACCCAGGTCGATCTCTTCAAAACCGGCAAAAGGCGGATTCAAACCGGTCGATCGCTTCAAAACCGGCAAAAGGCAGATTCAAACCGGGTCTACTGCGTCAAAACCGGCAAAGGCGGATTCAAACCCAGGTCGATCGCTTCAAAACCGGCAAAAGGCGGATTCAAACCCGGGTCGACTGCGTCACAACCGGCAAAAGGCGGATTCAAACCCGGGTCAATCGCTTCAAAACCGGCAAAAGGCAGATTCAAACCCGGGTCGATCGCTTCAAAACCGGCAAAAGGCGGATTCAAACCCGGGTCGATTGCGTCAAAACCGGCAAAAGGCGGATTCAAACCTGGGTCGACTGCGTCAAAACCGGCAAAAGGCGGATTCAAACCAGGGTCGATCGCTTCAAAACCGGCAAAAGGCGGATTCAAACCCGGGTCAATCGCGTCAAAACTGGCAAAAGGCGAATTCAAACCCGGGTCGATCGCTTCAAAACCGGCAAAAGGCGGATTCAAACCTGGTTTGATCGCTTCAAAACCGGCAAAAGGCGGATTCAAACCCAGGACGATCTCTTCAAAACCGGCAAAAGGCGGATTCAAACCCAGGTCGATCTCTTCAAAACTGGCAAAAGGCGGATTCAAACCCGGGTCGATCGCTTCAAAACCGGCAAAAGGCGGATTCAAACTGGGTCGATTGCTTCAAAACCGGCAAAAGGCGGATTCAAACCCGGGTCGATCGCGTCAAAACCGGCAAAAGGCGGATTCAAACCTCGGTCGATTGCTTCAAAACCAGCAAAAGGCGGATTCAAACCCGGGTCGATTGCTTCAAAACCGGCAAAGGTGATTCAAACCTCGATCGATGCTTCAAAACCAGCAAAAGGCGATTCAAACCGGTCGATCGCTTCAAAACCGGCAAAGGCAGATTCAAACCTCGGTCGATTGCTTCAAAACCGGCAAAAGGCGGATTCAAACCCGGGTCGATCGCGTCAAAACCGGCAAAAGGCGGATTCAAACCTCGGTCGATCGCGTCAAAACCGGCAAAAGGCGGATTCAAACCTCGGTCGATTGCTTCAAAACCAGCAAAAGGCGGATTCAAACCCGGGTCGATCGCTTCAAAACCGGCAAAAGGCGGATTCAAACCCGGGTCGATCGCGTCAAAACCGGCAAAAGGCGGATTCAAACCTCGGTCGATTGCTTCAAAACCGGCAAAAGGCGGATTCAAACCTCGGTCGATCGCTTCAAAACCGGCAAAAGGCGGATTCAAACCTCGGTCGATTGCTTCAAAACCAGCAAAAGGCGGATTCAATTCAAATATCTTAATGGAACATGAGCTTTATTTAATATTCTAATGATTTTTGGCATAATCTATAATTTTGACCCATACAATGTATTGTTGGCTATTGCCACTTGGGTCACATATTAAAGGTGTCATGAACTAGCTTTTTTTTTTTTATACTGTTGCCTGAGGTCAACTAATTACGTCAAAAACATCATAATGAATAACTAATAGGCTATTTTCTAGACTGGTTTTGAGGCTCTCTCCTGAACGCTGGGTTTCAATGGGCGTGCCACAGTGGAGACTTCAAACCCACGGCTGGATAGGATTTGCATATTTAATGAGCTTCTGCTCCCCTGTCAGTTCACATTAGGGAGGGATCGTTTTGCAAGCGGCAACCGGAAAGATTATCTCGATCACAGGGCTCGTAGACGTCTTTATCAAACAAACACAATGATTTATTTCTCATCCACCCGAGATTGATTGGAATATTATTTCTGTATTACATGGCCCGCCCGATCGGTTGATAAGCATACACACACACACGCGTGCGCACCCAGATCAAGAAAGGAATATTATTTCACTATTTGAGATTCATAGGCCTGCCGATGGACTTACGTTTTGGTAGTCTGTAGCCCTGGGACTATCATTACATACAAAAAAGACGTTTTACACAAGTTTGTTGCACCATTCCTGTCAAATCCAATATATAAGGAACAACACTGTGTCTGCAAATCCACCACCTGAGACAGATTCTGCAGTGAAATGAAGCGAACACACGTACATGTCTTCCCCACGTCAGCTGGAACTTCATTAAAAATAAAGTTCAACCACTCATTCCAAATAGTAGCATCCGAAGGAAGCTTTTGCAGCGACTGTGTTCTTCCACAACCTGGCACAGAGCAATATACTACTTTGCTCGCCATGATTACTGCTCTGTAAACCTGTGGCGTCTCGACTCTGTGGGCGGCAGGGGCGGATCTACCGGGGTGGCATGGGGTGGCAACTGCCACCCTAAGAAAGACCATTGCCACCCCGTCTGCCACCCCAGCAGTGTATCAAAATTCCCAGCGTATAAAATATAAATTGTTTCCTCTACCGATTTACATCAGCGGCGCTTCAATGTGATGAGGTATAATAGCAAGAAAACCCTTCTTTCTATTATTGTGTAGTAGTCCAAAGTCCAAACAAATGACTCTAATGAACTGCTTAGTGATTCGCGATCACAAATAGATGACCCGATCGCCTGTTTCAAACTCCGTTTGCAGTGCGTAGCCTATAACCGTAGACTTGTTAAGGGTTTCCGTACAGCATTCACACTGGCGGATGCAGTCCGGTAGTGCGTTCCCGGGCGGTGCGTATACAGCAGTCGGCGATCGTTTCTGCACCAAGACCCTGAATTAAAGTAACAGCGCATGTTTCGCAATAAAATAAACATGCATTGAAGTAAATCTATTAATTTCACCACAGATGCATGTAATGTAAAGTCTACTTTGTTTCAAAGTAAACATATGATGCCATGGATAAAGCAGGAAACGACATCTGGAAAAACAAAGTTATTTATGACCTGCAGGATTTCTTGTAAAAAGTTTTAAAAATGAAAGAAAAGACTAGATTTTTTTGTCTATTGTAAATTTTAATATAAAATGTTTTTATTTGAACATATGGGCTATGTTTAAATGTGTTGCAACTAACGCAATGTAATATATACATCTAAAGTAGCCTATATATAAATATAAAATAATGAACTGAATAAAACATTGTTTAATTGTAAGCCTAATGCGTTTAAGCGTGACATCTATGAAAGAGTGTATTGCAATGCTGACAAGCCATCATGTTCAGTAACAACGTTTGGATTTGAAATAAAAATGCAAGCGCACTGCGGCATATGTGAAAACACAACAGCGCCGCTGCTCCTGCATCGCATGCACACGCAGTCAGTGTGTAAAACAGCCGTAATGTTTTACTAACTATTTAAAGACTTTAACTTTATAACTATTGAGTGTAGTGTAAATTTAGAAAGCTAGGAAGTCTAAACTTTGTACTTGTTGTTAGGCTATGTCTTGCAGGATACTATGAAGCTAAAGGCTGACATTCAGTTTTTAAAACCAAAAGCTAAGGAAAATCAGAGTCAGATAATGTAGTGGCGAGCAGAAAAGGTAAAAATACAAATGAAGTTGTGGAAGCAGCAGAGGAGAAGATGGAGTGGTGGAAGAAAGAAATATATAAATGGATGACAACGAGCTAGATCGTTGATGAGACAAAGAAATACAGCATGAAGCGAGTTAAGAGGTGGAAGAGAGAGGACTAAGGGAACAAGAGAGCTCAGACATTGAAAGAGAAGAGAGCTTGAGACACCAGCACCATGTGTCAGGTGCCCATGTTGTGTTCAGTGTTCATTTCAAATATTTTTACATTAACATAAAATAGACAAAACCTATTTCTTTTTATAACCTATAAGTTCAATATTTGTTTACCTTGTAAACCATATATTATGGTTGCAACCAGTGCTGTTGTTATTAGGTACTGGTGAGACAAGATTTTTCATGACTTTAGATGGGCATTTTGTTGCGCTTGTTGCACTAAAACCTGTGATTTCTTTTTTTTCCTTCTTTTTTGAAAATATTTGTTGGTGACACCAGTCTTTAATCTTTATAGACCATTAAAAAATGTGTGCCTCTGTGTATATACACTGAATATGTATATTATTACTTGTATCCACAAGAACCATGCAAGGATGCTCGCTTCAGTGTTGCCACCCTTCATAATTCTCATGCCACCCCCTTGCCACCCCATAAATAATTTTCTAGATCCGCCCCTGGTGGGCGGGGCTTCAGAAGCACTCATACATATTCATCAGTTGAGTTGGGTTTCTTCTTCCCATGACGTCATTGGATTCCAGCTCTCGTTTTCTGGGCCTGGTTTCTATAAAAACTTTTCTTTGACTAACAAGGACGTTTTCAGCTCTGAAACTTACAGGATATTCTTATATCATGATGAACTTTGATATATCAAAGGTGCAAGGGAAAGTTGGTTTCTCAATTCATCACCCCTTGAAATACATTTAAGTGTGTTTGTTGTTAGGCAACAGGTAGAAACATGTAAGGCAAGGTAGAAACATGGTACTTGTGTGACTAAATGTGTTGAGCTATAACAATGATTAGTTTTCAGTCCATAAATTATCCAAACAGTTGCTCATCTGCCTAATAAAACACATATATTAAAGCATCTTTGATGTTTCCATGGTTTCTACAAAACCGGAAATTAAGGTTAACGCATGTCAATGATAGGCGACACACCGTCCGTGTCCTGATTAAAATCACTTATTCTTCTGGATTTAAACATTCTTGGAAACATTTGGGATAATGTAAGTAGCTAGACAAGCCAACAAAATATATAACACTGTTTTAGTGGTTTGGGGATATTTTAATCCAAAAAATATTACATATTGTGCCTTTAATTTTTCATTTTGCACGAATCTAATTTGGTTCTTTAAGACCAATAAAATATCTAGGACCTGAAGCAAAACTGATATAAAGCATGTCTCACTCTCTCTCTCACACAGACACACACACACACACACACACACACACACACACAGGATTCACCTTTAACCACCAACACTCAACAAATCACCACTCAGACAAGCCGTAACTTCAGAGCCCCGCGTGCGTGTTCAGCGTTGCGTTCATGCGCGTGTCGTTTCCCAGACCAGTGGGCACCAGGACGGAACAGGCCCGGTACGGGGGTCTGGAGTGTGTCTGCGGGACTGCTGAGGGTCTGTGTGCCTTCAAAGATCCTTCATGAAAGAGGAGAGAGGCTGTTCATTAGGGAATCCTTCCTGTGTGAGAGCTGCGGTCTCAGCGGCAGATTTATGATTCACCGCGGCTCTGCACATGCTACGCTAACAATGCTCATTAAAAAGAGGATGTCATCACTCTGCGACACCGCGGGAGTCATATGTGTCACATGCATCCTCAATACAGCGAACTGCTGACCAATACCGTCCACAACATCCTGTAAATCTGTCATCACGGCCTCGGCCGCGGAAACACACACACACACAGAGAGAGAGAGAGAGAGAGAGACTATTAGACTGCAGCGATAGAGGATCAGAGGTTAATGTGGAGCTGTTTGCTGGTGTTTAGTATAGAATTAGAGGATTTCACTGCGGGGGTGTGTGTGTGTGTGTGTGTGTGTGTGTGTGTGTGTGTGTGTGTGTGTGTGTGTGTGTGTGTGTGTGTGTGTGTGCCTGCATTCATGTTTTTGGTGTTTTAACCAAATGTTAAAAATTAAAGGGATAGTTCACCCAAAAATGACAATTCTGTTACTCACCCTCATATCATTCCAAACCAATGATTCCAAAAATGAAGATGATGATGAAGTACAATTTTGCATAGGCTACTTTTAAATAGGGCCTACTTATTACAAAAGTAACATACTTTAAAATAATATACGTCTACACTTTATTTTAAGGTGATGCTAAGTACTGAGGAATATAACTTCCTTTACTTGCTATAGAGTAACGGTTAGTTAGTTTTATTACTATTGTTAGAACGTGTAACATGTATGTCACTTTAAAATAGTGTTACCGAATATACTTCCAGTAAGTGTGAGCTGAGTGTAGTGTTTTCACACACTTTATTGCATGTTAAATGAATTGCATATGTATTTTAAATTCATATTAAATGCCATTAGAGTGCTTTTGACCCACGTAAGTAGGCTACATATTTAAATGTGAATTCATAATGAAGAATTTATGGTAAACTATAATGTAATTTCATTATAAACATGTATTTGAATATATTTGTAATGACACATTTGTTATGATGAAGTTAACTTTAAATGTAATTAAAAAAAGGATATGCTTTAGTATGTTCAACGCATCAAATAATTGCGCTTCTTTAAAGCATAACAGAAAATATAGTAAAATATAATGATTTAAAATGTACTCTAAAGTAAAACCTTTAATTTGACGTTAAAACAAAGTGCACTTTTCTACTTAAGTGTGTTTAGAAAACAGAAACGATCATGCAGTGTCTCTTAAGTACTCTTAAATTACCATTTATTTTATGATATACATGTAAGATTTGAAGTACATCACAAGTGCACACTCTTTTTGACAAGGGCATTAAGAAATCGCTCAATCTATCAAGACTTATAGTAATGTTGTAAATATGTTTGTAAATATTGTCTCTACTCGTACCTTGTGTGATTCATATCGGGGACAATAAGCAGCAGTGTTAGAGTGTGGTTGCGTTTTTATTAAGTAATTCAAATGTTAGGTGTTTTATGAAAAGCCTAGAGGTGTATGGCCTCGTTCAGACAGCTAAGTGACTGTGTGAGTGTTTGACTTTCTCTCTTGTTCCTGGTTGGAGGTTTGGGCTCTGGGATCTGAGCAGACCTGCTGCTGTACACTGAACAGATAAGCAGCACAGGACAAGATAAGAGAGCACTGCCAAACCAGTCTCACACACACACACATCTGATTCACTTTCTTTGTGGGGACGCTACATAGACATAATGGTTTTTATACTGTACAAACTGTATATTCTCTCCCCTTACACTAAAGGGGAGAGAATATACAGTAAACTCTACCCCTAAACCTTCCCATCACACACACACACACAAATGATTTGTATGATTTATGTTTTCCTCATGGGGACCAAAAATTTGACATTTTGTCCCCATAATGTAAGGTTTACCAGGACACACACGCATACACACATACTCACACAAACACACTCAAACACACATACATATACTCACACACACACACATACTCTCACACACACACACACACACACACACTCAGCAGACGGCGTAAACTCTCGTTTCAGCTTCTTCAGTAGCGAGTCTAATCCTACAAACAGGTTCATCATCGGGTTGAAATCAACTCCACAAACCTTCAGAATGAATTGTTCATAGAAAATATCCTCAATATCTACAGTGGAGAAAAACTATAAGAAAAAAAAACAATTTCTGCCTGGATATTATCTGATACGTTTTTACGGACATTTCCTTGAAACGTAAAAGATAACACAATGCAATGCGTAAAAATCTATATGGAAAATTCCTTCATATTATTCAGGAACACAGCACATTTTGCAGACTTTTCTTAGAGTGCATGCCACTAACAAACACCAGTATGTGGCCATTAAAACACACTTCAGTCAGGTTTATGTCTGTGTGTAAAACAAAACATCACGCTGCTCTTTACTATACAATGATGGTGACCTTTCACCTATAGTCATATACATGTGTCCCAAGGCACCGTTGACAGATCCTGGGATTTTACGCATTTGTTGTATGAAAATAAAGTTGCAGATTTGGAACAACATGCAGGTGAGTAAATGATGACAGAATATTAATTTTTAGGTAAACTCCTGAATATAATGCAAACCGCAGACTAACTGAAGCTATACATTATAATGTATGCCTAAAAAAAAAAAGAATAACAACCCAGGGACACTCTTTTTTGCATACCAATGACTGGCTTTGGCTTTATAGTCCATGTTTCTTTTCTTTTAAACGTGCACTTCTTCTTTCTCTGAGTTGCTTGGGAATCCAGAAAGAAAAAGGCAGAGAAAGTTAAGCGCGCCCCAGCCACATGTGTTGTGCTGTGTGCGGGATGAGAATTAGGGGGGAAATCAATTCAGATGCTAATGAGAGCGTCTCTAATTTATTAGCTGCTGAGGAATGCGTGTTACATTAATTCCAACTGTAAACAATTATTTCACCTGAAGATTTATGAGCATGTGGGGCGGCGGCGATGCACACACAAAGCAGCTTTTCATAACGCCTCCAAAGCGTGTTACTTTTAAGATAAGATTAGCTTCCCGTTTTCAAAAAGCCTCAAAGGTTTTTGAGCGTAATATTGGAGTCCATCTGTTACTGTCAGACTCTCGGACTCTGCGACTCTGTTCAGACCGATGTGTGTTTCCTCATGTCTGAGCTGCTATTGCAGGCGAACCTCTGAGGTACAATAAGACTTTCGTGAATGAAAATTTGATTCTTAATTCCATGTGCAATGGTAAACTTCTTGAGCCATGGTGTGCTCCGGCCACCCATGTTTTGTGGAGGCGGTGGGATCAGGCTGCCCTCTACTGATCACCACAGGAACTGCACGTCCACAAAACACGCCATTTTGAGCGCTATCACCTTTCAGTGTTATCTAACTTAATCATTTTCATATTATCTCATTCAATTATCATATTTAAAGAGCTACACAGAATTAGTATCATTCTTGAAAATGCGGGGCAAGTTGTCACATTAGTGAATTTTACTCCAGTCAGTGAATAATATATTTACAGTATTTTTGAAAGTCACTATCTGTTTAGACGCATAACTTGAATTCTTGGTAATCAAAGCATTTTAACATTTCAAATAAATTTATTAAAAAAAGCTTCATTGAACACATGTTGACCTTTTGTGACAACATGCCCCAATAGCAATGCAAGCAGTCACAGAATTAACTCTCAGTGGGAAAATGCTTTTGACACTGATTTGACTAAATTATATATATATATATATATATATATATATATATATATATATATATATATATATATATATATATATATATATATATCCCAAAACGAATGGATATTCATTCTATATATATATATATATATATATATATATATATATATATATATATATATATATATATATATATATATATATATATATATATATATATATATATATATATATATATATATATATATATATATATATATATATATATATATCAGTGCTGTCAAATAAAAGTTGTACTGTGTATAATTATTATGTATATATACATACATACACACATGCTTGTATATATTTAAGAAAAGGTTGTTATATTTATTTATAAAATATTTATATTTATTTATATATATAATATAAATTATTTAAATAGGCTATATATACAGCTATACTATAAATAATTCTTATATATGTAAATGCATGTGTGTGTATTAAAATATACATAATAATTATACACAGTAGCTACACACACACACACACACATATTATGTAAACAAACTTTTATTTTGGATGCGATTAATCACAATTAATCGATTTGTATTAGTGTTGTCAACTCGATTAATCACATCCAAAATAAAAGTTAGTGTTTGTGTATTATTATTATGTATATATAAATACACACACATGTATGTATATATTTCAGAAAAATGTGTTACATTTATATATAAAATGTTTATATTTATATAAATCTAACAGATTGTTAGATGCAATCTAGCATCTAACATAAAAATATTTGTTTTAATAATTAAATGTATATACACATTATACACACACACACACACACACACACACACACACACACACACACACACACACACACACACACACACACACACACACCATTATAAACCATTATAACACAAAAGAAAGGTAATTACAGCAATAATTCAAACAGGGTTTCGAACTTAGATGTTTTAAAACCAACATGAGCATTTGGAATTTTGACTCAAAACTTTCCGTCTTACCTATGGATGAATATAGTGTTTTCCTATAATAACCCTTCATCAGAGATTTGCAGTGTATATCTGTGTCTGGAGAGATGATCTGAATGTGATGCAGATGACTAATGAAGTTTGTTTGATGACTCAGTGAGAGACAGTGGGATGGTGTTAAACGGCTGTTTGCCATCCTCCTGTGTAGATGTCAGGAATGGGAGAGGAGGCAGGTGTTTTTGCTTTATAAAGAAGCTTTGCTGAAGAGGCTGTTTGACACGGTGCGGGTCCACAGAACCATTTCCTACAGCAACCCGTCTCCTTCCCTTTACTGCCCTCATCAGTCCTGTGCAAGCGCGAGGCTGCAGCCTCCCCTGCCGACACTAAAAGATGAATGTCTGTTATTGTTTGTGTGATGACAGAGTGTTTCAATCAGGTCCTGTACGGAGCTAGAGCGCTGAGTCAGATCCTCTTCCATCGATCCATCACATGGCCTGCAGCCGGCAGGTGTAGTTGCTTTCTCCCTGGGGACTCAGGAAACACCTGCCCTGCCCGACTCTCCTCGCCTCTCCTGGTTCAACGGCACAGCGGCCGCAAACTGTCAGGACAGCACTTTCCTGCTCGTTTGTTGTGCTTGTACAGGTATTAAGGGAGTGAGGTGGGATCACGTAATTTCAGGCTGACTCTGCCAGCTTTTATAGGGGTCCTTCCTATTACGCAGTCCCTTCTGTAACATTCACAAAATGAATATGCATGTCTTGCAATTGTGCTGCAAGAAAGTATGGCACAATTTAATTGTATCAAATTCTTCCAATTCTGTCAAACAGGAGGGAATGTTTAAAAGTGAGTATAAACCAACTACTAACAAAAAATCTATTGGTAATACTTACCAAATTATCTAATATTTTAGTGATGTTGTTTTCCCACTGAAAATATGTAATTTCCTGCTGGAGGATGTCATAGACTGCTGCAGGGAAGACACACTATATTGCCAAAAGTTTTGGGACACCTGCCTTTACATGCACATGAACTTTAATGACATCCCATTCTTAATCCGTAGGGTTTAATATGGAGTTGGTCCACCCTTTGCAGCTATAACAGCTTCAACCACACCAAACTCGCTCATCCATGTCTTTATGGAGCGACGCTTTGTGCACTGGAGCGCAGTCATTTTGGAACAGGAAGGGGCTGTTCCCAAACTGTTCCCACAAAGTTGGGAGCATGAAATTGTCCAAAATCTCTTGGTATGCTGAAGCATTAAGAGTTCCTTTCACTGGAACTAAGGGGCCAAGCCTAACCCCTGAAAAACAACCCAACACCATAATCCCCTCCACCAAACTTTACACTTGGCACAATGCAGTCAGGCAAATCCCGTTCTCCTGACAACCGCCAAACCCAGACTCGTCCATGGGATTGGCAGACAGAGAAGTGTGATTGGTCACTCCAGAGAACACGTCTCCCACTGCTCTAGAGTTCAGTGGCGGCGTGCTTTACCCCACTGCATCCCACGCTTTGCATTGCACTAGTGATGTAAGGCTTGGATGAGCTGCTCGGCCATGGAAACCCATTTCATGAAGCTCTCGACACACTGTTCTTGAGCTCATCTGAAGGCCACACGAAGTTTGGAGGTCTGTAGCTATCGACTCTGCAGAAAGTTGGTGACTTCTGCGCACTTTGACCCTCAGCATGCGCTGACCCCGCTCTGAGATTTTACATGGCCTACCACTTCGGAAGTGAAGTGATTGGAACACCTGAATTCAATGATTTGGACAGATGTCCCAATACTTTTGGCAATATAGTGTATTTTTGTACACTAAGACTAATTAGCATTTTAGCAATTTTTTTTTTTACTTTACAAGTTTTTACTTGTTTTGAAAAAGGCGGGACCCCAGAGGTTGTCGGGACATTAAACAGGTAAACTCATCTACTCATTTTCACAGCCTAATACATGTATTTATTTATTGCCATAACAAACTGGCTGTCTGGAATTTTTCTTGGAGAGCTCAACTACAATTATAACACTGAGACAAAGAAAAAAAACATACATACATACATGCATATACATCCCAAGCATTAATACTGATGCATAAATGCCAGAAGAGTTAAGAGTATGAACCGTCTTACAACAAGTGCTGTTCAAAAAAACATTGATTGATTTAAGTTGTCTGGCTGAAGGAAGAGTTAAAAAATGTCTAGCCGGGTGTGTGGGATCTCTAAGAATTGATAGACCTTTTCTCTGCAAACGTGAGACATAAAAGTCACAATAAAAAGATCACAACCCATGATCTTTGAGGCAGACCGCACTATATTACGAATGTGACTTCTGCTGGACTCTGCCAAACCACACTATTATTGAGAAAGTCAGCACACTTTCTATCACAGCTCTATAAAATCTGGACATACCAGCTTTAGATACTTCAAACTTTTTCAGCGGTCTTAAAAAATACAGTCTCTGATGGGATTTCTTAATAATGCCTCTCAAGTTATCATGCCACTTCAACTATGCTGAAATGGCTGTTGCCAGAAACATTTCCAATAACCTGATCATTAATAGTTAATGGCATTTCCTTTGTTGTTTGAACATTCAATTTCCAATTATGGGTCTAACTCCAATTAATCAATGAAGATACCTCCTTTCTATAGTCAGATTCATTATTGTCTGTTATCAAACCAATTATTGTAGTGTCATCTGCAAACTTGAAAATTTTAACTGATTCACTGCGAAACACAATCATTAGTACATGGAATATAATACTGGTGACAATTCACAGCCTTGTGGAGTTCCAATTTGTATTAAATGCTGATTTATAGTCAACAAAAAGTGCCCTTGCATAAGTGCCAGGAGTTTCAAGGTGTTGCAAAATTGAGACACAGCATTGAGCATCGTCAACCGACCTATCAGCCTTATAGGCATTGTGTTTATAATCACGCTCTTACTAACTTTTCTTACTCAAACTTTTTGTTTTTCAATAAAGACTGAAAGAGTTGCTTAGACCTAATGGTGGTGATGTTGAAGTCATGTGACTATAGTGTTCGTTTATAGCCTAGGTTGAGCTTTTTACTTGTATTTAGGCTTCAAAATTCATAAAAGCTCATTTGTGAAGATAATCCTGATGAACAAAATGTGCAAGAATCATCAACTTTTGTTGGTCACAGATTATTTTCCATAATAATTCAAAAACCAAAGGAAAAATCCTTGTCCTGGAAACCAGGGTGATGCATTTAAGTCTCGCCCACACTCAACTCAAGCACAGCTGTTAATCATGACTTTACGTTTTTATAGCATCAAATAACTGACTAAAACCAAACTTACTGGAAAAAATACTTAAACATACAGTACGTCAGCGTGATGAGAACTACCTAAAATGACAAACTATCTTCAAAGAGGGTGGGGTTTATGACCTATACTGCAGCCAGTCACCAGGGGGCGATCAAAATTATTTGTCTTCTTTTTTCAGGACTTTTGCGGCATGCTTGGAAAGCAATGGGTTTAATGCCAGATATCACATGTACAAACAGTAAAACAGGTCTCATTGCATTCGCTTGTCGGAGAAAGTGTTAACGGCAGTATGAACTGACGGTGATATCTGAACTTTTAAGGTACGTTTTTTTGTCAGTTCTTTTTTCAGCTAACATTGATTGGTTATGCTCATCTTTGCTCTCTCCTTTGAAGGAGGCTATGTTTAATGAAGCACATACAAAAGACCTAAACCAGATGCGATGAGAACTGTTTTACAGGAAGTTTATTACGCATAACCCCTATTTAAAGGTAGAAAAGCCAGTTGTTGGAGCGGCTAGCAATAGCGAGCTAGCTTTGAAATCATGAGATCCCACCCTCCCTCCAGAGCATCTGCAAAGCCACAACTCCTTCAAAACACATTAATACACACAGCAGAGTCTGCAAAGTGAGCTGAGACGCGCGTTTAGGCACATTAGCTTATGTCCAGACTTTGGTATAACGTCACAGGTTTCCATCTCTTCCAAATTACAGTAGTTATGGCCTGAACGCAGCATAAGCTGGTTGCTTTGGTTCAGGAGGAATTGTAAAAGGCGGATGCTGTTAGTTTGTGGCTCTAGGTGACTGACGTCTGTCTAACTCTGCATAGCATGAAACGCTGATGACGTGTGAGGTATGGAAATACATGGAGGTATGGCTATTAGGATGTGAAAAGACTTTAAATCAGCATAGCAAAACATGTTTCTGGAACAAATCGCCTAATCTGCCTTTTAACAAAAAAACTTAACAAGGATGGAAAGAGTATACTGAAGAAACACAAAAACAATAAATATAACATTATCAATGACAACAAGGCATATTCCCTACCATCATGGAATGAAAATTGGTTTTGAGGACGACACACGCATGCTCTCAGGCGAGATTGCTCATGAAGGAATCAGTGGCTGTGTCCAAAATCACTCCCTATACCCATAAACGGCACTGTTTGAGCGGACAGCCATTTGTAGTGGACTGAAATCATAGTGGACGTTATGGAGTGCACTCATTCAATCCCACATTGCACAGTAATATCAAGTGTTCAACCGATGTAAGCTCAACGGCTAGAGAATACCCATAATGCACTGTTGCGATCACACAGTGTGCTGTCAAATTGAATAATCGATTTGGGTCTGACCAGAAGATGGCGACCGCAGCTGAACCATCCATCCGTTCATTTTCCAAACTGCTGGTCCAAAGTGCTGGATCTATTTATTTATTAATTTACCATTCCGGCCCACTTTAACCGCTGGGTACAGCGTATTATCATGCAGGTATTGATTCCTTTTTGATGGATTATTAAATTGTTTAATTAAGGTTTATACAAGCTAGTTTCAATGACGTGCTAGCTTCAGGTGTGCCTAAGCTTGGTGCTGACGTGACTGTCATAGTGGCAACAGCCAATCATTTTACTTTTCCAGTGTTGCATGAACGCAATTGGCTAGCATCTGCGCTTTGGTATTTGCATAGGTGATCTGATTGGCTGACGCCTGCATCATGTATTGCAACAATACCCACAATTCAGTTCGGCAACACATGACGTCACCCATTCAAAGTAAATGAGAAGCGTTAACGCTGACGCCCCGTGTTGCAAGCTGCCAGTTTGCCAAGTTTCAAATGATTGTTAAACTTCCAACACACTCAGTGTCCGAATTAACTCGTTCGTTTTTATTCACTCATTCAAGTGTACTATATTAATGGACTAATGTAAGGAACAGTAAATGAGGGTATGGGGGCAATTTCGGACACATCTAGTGAAAGGAGCAGGAGAGAGAAGTGCGGATGTACAGCATATCTGGGCATGTTTTATGCAAATTACTAACTACAGATACATTGTCTCTCATTTAGATTAATCCAAATTCGTTAACATTAGAACAAAGTTACAAACAAATTCAGGTGTATGCATACAAGACAAATAAACCACTCAGATACTTGAGAATGAGACTATTGGCATGTTTAGTTTGAAATCCGATTAGAGAGCTGAGGAGAAACACCTGGGATATTTCTTAATAGGCCTAAATTAGTATTTTCACTTTAGAAGCTGTAGTGCAAAATGAAAAACATCCAATCAAACCAAAGTAATGAAATTACAGTCCACACCAAATTTGCTTAATTTTGACAAAAGAAAACTAATATGATCTGTTAAGATTGAGTGTTCAGTATTTTATCCATGAACACAGACTATGGGGAAATGTTTTGCATGAAAGGAACGACCCCTGGAGATTAACACACATAACCCTGCTCGCTCATCACAGTCAGAGATGATTTTACTTGACAATGACTTCCTAAATGAATAGCCAAGCAATGTAATTACATCTGAGAGAAGGGTGCGTGTGCGACCGGGGGCGAGGAATCGCGACTGAGGCTCCCTGCAGTCAGCAGAGCTTTATTACAGTGCGGTATTGATGTCCCCTTCACAAACATCAATAGTGCCGCTCCATCTCCACACGCCGCTATCTTCAACAGCAAACTGTGCGGCCTGCCTTCGAAAAGGACGACCCTCCAGCAATGACTAAATTATCATTTTTAGACATTTCTGTTTGTGCAACATTTTCTTCCACAGTTATTAATCATGTCTTTCGTCAGTCTGTAGCATTTATTAGAGCTCTGGGAAGAGGCTTTGCTGTGTTCACGGCCCGTGGCGCGAGCTCATTATCTGCCACCGTCAATACCAACCCAGGCTCATTGGAAATACGTGACTCTGCCTACATTTTTGCAAACCCTGAAATATGTACCTCCAGGTACGTTTCCCAGCACAATTCAAGAAAAACGTGGTGTAAGCACGACGAATTTTAATTCCTTTTGAAATACATTTAATTCTTTGCATTTGTAAAAGTAGATTTTATGAATATTTAAAGGCTATATTTTGGAGCAACTAACCCCACTCCTACCCCTAAACCTACCCACTTCTCAACAATAAAACACATAACAGACAAATCAAAGTACAGTCACAGGTATTTATAAAGCTGACGTAATGACGCAAATGATCACGAGACATACGACAGCCAATGCCGTCAAAGCTAATGTAACGGCGGCAATTTTCAAATATGATCTTCGGCGGGTGGACTGATCGCTTTTGGGGATTTTCTTCACAAAAATCAATCGTTTGGCCTCGAAACACTTGGAATATTTGTACTTTTTAAATAAATTGTGCCTGCGGTCGTATCTGTCTGTTATATCCTGGTTTTTTATAATACGCAAATGGTTAGGTTTAGGGAAGGGGTTGAGAAAAACTGATACCACTTAGCGCCTCTAGTGGACGACGTTTCACCCGAAAAGTGCAGGGAAACGTACCTGGAGATAAATATTTCAGGGTTTGCAAAAATGTAGTCAGAGTCACGTATTTCCAACAAGCCTGGGTTGGTCAATACACTCCAAAACCACAACAGCCATATACAGTAAAATCAACTTGGTTTGTATTCAGAACTATGCCAGTCCTCTTGACAGTGAGTCTATAGGACTATTGTTTCATAAAGAAACGAAGAAGGGCCTTGAGTTCTGAAACCTACACTAGCTTTATTGTCACATGAAAAACATTCATTGCATGTAACATTTATAGACTGATTGATTTCTTTTTTATTTATTAGGAATAATTTGTTTCTCAGAGAAAGCATTTTTTTAATCAAGTCAGGGGAAACGGATCTGTTCCAAAAGCTAGTGAGCTGCCTAACCAGTTGACCAATCACAACACACTACTCCAGCCGACCACACTCTAAAAAATTCTGGGTAAAAACAACCCAATGTTGTATAAGCCAAATATGGACTAACCCAGCAATTGGGTTGTTTTAACCCAGCGATTGGGTTGTCTTAAGCAAATATTTAATCCAACCGCAGGGTTAAAACAACCCAATCGCTGGGTTAAAACAACCCAATTACTGGGTTAAAACAACCCAACTTCTGTTTGTTTTTTTTTCATATATAACCCAACATTGGGTTAAAACAACCAAGAATTTTTTAGAGTGCAATCAGAGCACATTGTGCTTTTCAGAAGGAGGGGCTTCATAGAGACAGGAACTAAACAAAACGTTACTGACAGACTGGGAAGAGAGGAGCTGCAACAATGGGGAATATGGGGGAATTGATATGTTTTGAACATTCAAGCATGAAAACCTATTTTAGTAGAGCCCAAAGACAAAATCAAGGCCTGTTTAAAGCTGCATTTCCACCGCAGGAACTTTCCCCAGGAACTAGGGACTTTGGGGTGGTACTCTGTGTGTTCCATGTAAACCCCAGGTTGTTCCAAACCTGTATACATTTCTTTCTTCTGCTGAACACAAGGGAAGATATTTGGAAGAATGTTTGTACCCGAGCAGATCTCGGCAGCCATTGATTAGCATAGTGAGGGAAAAAATATTATGGTAGCCAATGGCTGCCTGCTTCATTACAAACATTCTCCCCAAATATCTTTCTTTCTTTTTTTTTTGTTCAGCAGAAGAAATTCAAACAGGTTTGGAACCACTTGAGTCCATTATTTGGACTAAATAATGAGAGAATTTTCATTTTTGGGTGAACTATCCCTTTAAGTCATCTTGCGGGCTCCTTGAAAGTTTGCTGCAGCTCCCTAGTGGGCCCCGGGGCCCCTGGTTGAGAACCACTACTTTTAGTGGTTTAAGTCCCTTTTCAAGAAAGTAATTTCATTTGGTTACCATATTTGCAACACTTCTTTTGTGCATTCCAAGTCCTATCTACGTGATTTTGGAAAACTACTTGCCAAACTCACATTCAAAGAACATTTCAAACCAGCAACAAAATGTGCCCCATAAATGGGGTTTCTTATGCCCAATTAGCTTGATTCAGCCAACATTGAGGATAGTGACTGTTTATAAGGCCACTGGCTCTTATATTTTGCTTTGCACTTTCTCCTATTCATAATAATATAGTGCACCATCTTGGCTTTTTGGGACAGATTTACTAACAGCTCACTCTAGCTCAAACCCTCTTTTGGTGTTAAAATACCACTGTCAGGATTTACTAAAGACACGCTGGGAAACATTAGCGCTGTAAAGGCGTAACAGGGTTGTTTTTGCGGCTGATCTTATTGCATATGCATATGTTTCCCTTTCAGTGTTTCTGTGAGGAGAGTATTTAAATGAATCACGTTAGGGTGATTTACTAAGGTTTGCGCTCGTCAGTTTACTGGTGTTTGTGCCATTATTTACCACCTAAAAAAACATGTCTTAAACCAGACGCTAACGGGTAGATTGTGTTGGTCATTATGGAAATGTCAGTAGATCACGGTCTGAACTTTTCTCTCCCATCAGCGTTTTTGTGAAATTGTGCTCTCACGCTAATTTGCCCTGTTTAGTTAATCTGGCCCTTTAATTTTGCAGCATTGCTTATGCTTTTCATGAATTAGGCAATTCAAAAATGCATTGCAATGTAAATTTTAAGCCCAAGGTGGCAGACAGAGTTGAGAAACAGAAGTATCCATGAAAGTTCACGCTAATAAAAAAATGACTGTTGTGTGTACTATATGTCTTTATGCTTTTAGATGGAGTATCACAGTTATAGCTCATAGCGACATGCTAACATCTTTTGAGCAGTAAGGAAAGCTATTTAGTGTGGCATATAGTTGCTGCCAGTCACTTATGAGGTGTCATTTCAGTTATGATGCTTCCTTTGAAAGCAGATACCTAGAAGGCAGCCAGCGAACTAGTGTGTGAACAAGCAGTCCAGCATTTAGCCAACGGTCTGTTCCTTCATGCTAAACACTCTCCACACTGCTATTAACAGCGACAGCTGAAGGATTCGTGCGGCGCTCATCGCTGCGGGCTCTTGGCCTCAGAGAAACACCATGCAGAGCTGTTTACGAGATTCTGGGACCAAGATCATGCTGCTGCTGGAATTATCATAAACTCTCCAAGCTATTCAGATGTGTGATTTAATACCCACGGTTTAGCCAGATTGCACTGGACATATTTCAGTGCATAATTCACATTTTATTTGTATCAATAGAGTATAGGCTAATAGATATTTGGTAGCAGCCAAGCAGTCGTTTTCGACAGATTACATGGCAGGCTTCGCTCGCTTTGCTATATTATCATCTCATAGCAAAAGTAAACAAACAAATATTGAATAACATGATCTGCAAAAGCCAGTTTGAGACCGGGAAAGACTGGAGCTAGTTGTCACTCGGGAAAGCTGTTGTAAGAGCTGAACAAAGGTGTTAAATGCTGTTTTTTCAAACACAAAACTCTCTTATATTAGGCAAATTCCAGTTTCATAATGAACATGTCAACACAATAAAATCACAATGACAGACAATGATGAAGGAATAAGATCATTTTTGACATTTCCAGATTTGGGAATGTCAGATTGAGGAATGTTTCAACATTTTCCCATCAGTTATAATTTCATGCATTTCATTTATTACAGTTCCTGCTTAGCAAAATAATATTTTTGCATATAATGTCCATTCTGATTATTGTTTTGTTCAAATAAAGCCTAAACTTTGCTGAAAAACCATTCAATTCAATACTCCAAATATGTTGTGGAAGATTGCATTTATTTATTTACTTAATTAATTACTTAGTGTAACCTGTTTATAAAAGATGTTTTTCTCAAATCCGTGTCAATAAATAGCATTGTGACAACTTACCCCGTAGTGTTACAACATGTCCAGCCATGGAGGGGTTAAATGACTACCTTTTTTCTTGTGCAATAAAGTTTGCATTTTAAAATGTTGCTGACTTAAATATGTGACTATGAAGCGATATATATTTGTTTTGTTTTTTCACTGAGGACTGAAGTCCATCCTCGGTCAACCATAAGCTATGCCATAGCCTGATGTAGGAACGCCAGTGTAAATGTGTGCCAGGCATGCATGGAAAGAAAATAAGTCCGAGCCTCCAGGATCATTGTGAATAACAGTCCTGATTCTATTTTGGTTGGGTGTGATTTACGTCCAGCTTCCTCTATGTGCTGTCTGAGGAAACAGATGCGCGGGATTGTGCTTTTCCTCAATTCCTGGGAGAGAGATTCTGGCCCGGGCCGATTCAGACTCCTGACTGTCCGCTCTCGTGAGAGAGGGTGGTAAACGCTACTTATATTGACTCTCTGGTTCCCTTCTCTGCAATTCTCCGTTTCCTTCTGGTTTCCACTTGCGTATGTCCGCGTGGGCCGCTCGGGCTTCCCCCCGATCAGCGCGAGACAGGGCAAGGTCAGCAGCGCCCGCCCGTCCGCCCGCCCGATGATGACGTCAGCAGTGAACGCTACGTAGGGCACTACACACATATGGAATGAATAGGCAGTGAGTTCGAACACACCCGCCGGACACAGTGGCCCTTTGATCAGGGGGATGTAGGTCTGCAGGTCAAGCGGCGTTGTGATCACTCCAACAAATGCGTATCATTGACTGTGCTAATGAGCTGTGAGGAGACGTCTTCAGCTCAAAGCCTGACATGCGCACAGAAACTACAGCATGGCAGATTAGGGGTCACTGACGCTTGATTTCGAGATCCGCAACAACAACAAAAATCAATGAAATATGAATTTTGATATATTTCTTATCACAGTAAAAAGTAGGCTAGCCTACTATTCAATTGCTTAAATTCTCATTACATGATTAGGCAACATGACAGGCTTCAGGCTATATATTCATTTCATGGCATAGCAAAAATATTGAGTTACCTGATTTGCTTTGAGATAGGCCTAGCTATTATGTCACACCTTGCAAGAAAGTTCACTCAAAAATACCTCATTGAACAAACTCAGTTTAATAAAGGGCAGGTTTGCCATCCAATAAATAGGCCTATGTGTAGCCCCAACTCATAAAAAAACGAATTGTAATCGAGTTGGTCCAACTCAATTTGATCAAATACAGTTTAAATTATATTTAATCATGATTTTTTATTTACAAATAAATCTTTGCTTGTTACTTGAATAATTTGAGTAGCTCACTTAATTTGGATTTATAGCAAAAACATAATTTGTATAATTATATATCGCACTTTTTATCCTGAGTAATTTAAGGCTTTGTTGACGTGCATTTCTAGCATACTATTTAAGTTACATTTACTATTTCCTGCTGGATTTGGCTGATGCATTGAACCCTTTTCACATGGTGATGACGTATTTTTCCATATTGCAACATAAATCTATAGCAATTTTTCTCATATTTCATATTTTAGGGTAATTTTATAACAGTGTTGTTTACATCAGACGTGGCTGTTGCAGTTTCGAGGATGTTTGCTGCTTGATCAATATTATATAGCCTATATGGCATTTATTTATAACCTGTTAAAAAAAGTATTCTTCTCAAATCAGGTATTCTACAAGAAAGATTACGCTGTTATTAGTTTATTATTATCAAATATTCATTCTTTTGTATTTAAGGTGTATACTGGTACCTATTGGGCTAATTAATGTCTTTATTTTTGTTTTTTATTTTTGCATAAAGTCCAGTTTTATCAGACAGTCTGACACCAAATACAGCCTATATCTTGAGATGTATTTAAAGATGCTGAGTTAAGAGTAAAGATGAATGGGGAACTAATATCTTCTATGAAAAGGGAAGTGACTGACAGCTGATGCATTATTGTTGTGTCATAAATGTTTGTTGCTTCTTCATTATGCATGGAGGTTTTCGTGGATAAGAGCGCCATCTACAGGAGGATTTCAAAGCACAACACACTGCGGATGCATGCTCATTAAATCACTAGGGCTGTTATCAGTAATCCATATGCAATATGATCTTAGGTTTTCAGTCAGTTATTCATGTTGCATTAAATGCATGCTACTTTTAACATGATTTGTAATTAATTTGTTTAGAAAATGTTGAAAAACCTTAAAAGCACCAAAGGTGTTGCAATAGGCTATTCACCTTCTTTATATGCCTTTGCAAGACTATAAAGGAACTGTGAAATATTAAGGGATAAACTGTTATGTTTAGGGTGGGTTTTCCAAAATCACACATTGCATCTATTGAGTTTACAGTTGTTTTAAAAACATCTGCATGTGTAGAACATATCCACGCAGAGACTAAATAGATTTTCTAAATTTGTAATGGTCCATTTAACCATATTCTTCCATTTCTTTGGTTTAAACATATTCGTATGCAGACAGCGCTTTTATAATGAGTTCTGAAGAACTGCACCAATGAAGGGAAAGTATGTTTGTGAACATGTTGAGGAACATAAGCACCTTCTGTTTTTGAATCATGTTTGCACATTATGCTCAATCAAGAGCAAATGCATAGCTTGTGTGTGTAAAATGACTGGCGATCAGATGCGCTCGGCCTGCAGCGCCACCTGCTGGGCATAATGAGAGTGTATCTGATTTAGCCAGGACTCTTTCTCTTCATTTATGCACTATGATAACCTGCTCTTCATGCAAGTGATCAGTGCATGACAATAATGGCTTATTGTTGATTCAGAGATGACTACAGAGATTTAATGTTAAAAATCCAGGCTTCTACCTGATGCTGGCTACAGATGTAGGATTTTTAAATCTACAATATTAATGTCAACCTTTTTCTCTTTAACATGCATTAGTGTTGTCGGGGTCGGGATGCGGTAACATGTTTAATGTTTTTGAAAGAAGTCACCCATACCGCATTTATGTGATCACAGTAAAAATTGTGAAATATTATAGCAATTTAAAACAGCTCTTTCTGTGTGAATATATAGTGCAGTGTAATGTATTCCTGTGATCAAAGCTGAATTTATCATCATTACTCCAGTCTTCAGTGTCACATGATCCTTCTAATCATTCAAATACGAGGATTTGCTGCTCAAGAAACATTGCTGGAAATATTTGTGCTGCTTAATATATTTTTGTCATGATTCTTTGATGAACAAAACATTGAAAAGAACAGATTTAATGTATCTTTGCTGAATAAAACTATTTCTACTGTGAGTGCAAGCTGTAAATATGACTGAACTGGGTTTCAGTTGCTTTATTGAAAAAAACACCGACAGCTATCTAACTCTTGCTATTTTTATTTTATTTTATACAAGAGAATGACTGAACAAATGCATTTGCTGAGAATCAGCTATTTTTAAGCAAAGCCCCTCACTTTTTCTCTAAAACAGGTTGTGATAATGTAGCTGAGATAAAAAAGAAAAGTGAAGATGTTACAGGGGTTTTCAGCTCCATCAACAGACGCATCCTCCTCCCTGGAAAAAGTGTCCGGAGATTTATTTAGACTTGTTAAATAAAATAAATGCTGAGCGCAGCGTATCATTGCTGCTGCCACACAGAGCCGGCGTTACATAATTCATTTACTTTTAAGAGGATATAAAACTTTGGTTAATTATTGCCTTAAGTGCTGTCCTAAAGAAGATCACGTCTGAGCCGTGAGTGACGTCATGAGACGACAGGTCAAGCCTGTCATAATTCAATTTTGGGCTGCATCAGTATTTTTATATCTTTTCATTTAATGATTTTATTTTATTTATTTTTTTTAATGGCAAAAATACACCTGCAGGACGTTGTTTTATTGTGATTATTTCAGCATAAATGTTATGAAAAGTGAATCGCTGCAACTGTAAAATGACTTGTTAAAGGCCGTCTCAGTTTTACAGGGGTCCTCGTTCAGGCAATTATTTCACCAGTTAGAAAACACATTCAGTCAGCAGCTCAGGGCCTTTGGGACCCCAAGCATGTGATGAGGTTATGAAGCAGTCAGCCTTATGATTGTGTGTGTGTGTGTGTGTGTGTGTGTGTGTGTGTGTGTGTGTGTGTGTGTGTGTGTGTGTGTGTGTGTGTGTGTGTGTGTGTGTGTGTGTGTGTGTGTGTGTGTGTGTGTGTGTGTGTGTGTGTGTGTGTGTGTGTGTGTGTGTGTGTGTGTGTGTGTGTGTGTGTGTGTGTGTGTGTGTGTGTGTGGACTGGTAATCCCTACGGTATGGGGACAAAATGTCCCCACAAAGATGTAATATCCAAATTTTTGTCCTTGTGGGGACATTTTTGGTCCCCATGAGGAAAACATCTTATAAATCACACTAAGTGATGTTTTTGAAAAAGTAAAAATGCAGCATGTCTCCTGTGATGGGTAGGTTTAGGGGCAGGGGCAGTGTAGGGGATAGAAAATACGGTTTGTACAGTATAAAATGCATTACGCCTATGGAATGTCCCCATAAAACATGGAAACACAACATGTGTGTGTGTGTGTGTGTGTGTGTGTGTGTGTGTGTGTGTGTGTGTGTGTGTGTGTGTGTGTGTGTGTGTGTGTGTGTGTGTGTGTGTGTGTGTGTGTGTGTGTGTGTGTGTGTGTGTGTGTGTGTGTGTGGGGGATTTGATGCATCCATTGTCAGGCGACTGTCAGCTCTAAACTCTAACAGAAAGGTGTATGATCAACAGCTGAGTGGTAGATCTGACAAAGTGTGCCAGCAAGAAGTCACACTCAAGACATCAATCATACTACATCTGCACAGCTCAGATACTGAACAACACATGAGCAGCCCACAGACAGTCACCGGCGCTACAGTGTGTGTGGAGATCCCAAAAGACCCAATGGATCAACGTCACCTCACACTCAGGAGTAAAACGAGAGGCAAAACAACACAACAGCAAAAGAACAACAGTAATAAAGTGGCAGAGGGAAAGAATGCATAGTATTCATAAAACAGTGGGTGAAATGCACATGGATTATCTACTTCTTCCGGAGAGATTCTGAAGAGCAAATACAATGGACATTCCTTTCATTTAAATGGCATGAGACTTTATGACTCTCTTGCTATACGTCATACTTCAATGCAAAAAAAAATATATATATATATATATATATATATATATATATATATATATTTTTATAATAAACCAAAACACATGAAAAGAACTATAAAAGAAAGTGGAAATGGCAAATGAGTGCTCCTCTGCTGTCATCTCCTGGTTATATTGGTCATTTTATGTAATTTTGATAAAGGTGTGTTTGTGTATTACCCACATATTGTCAATCTAGACCATTACAGCAATATAATGTTTGTCTAAATTCTAAATGAATATTCATTCATATTAGCTAGTTATTTAAAATGATTAGAAATGAATTCAATGTTCAGGGATTTACTTGATAAGTAGTGTAGGATCAATATATACACCGACTAGGCATAACATTCACAGGTGAAGTGAATAACACTGATGATCTCTTCATCACGGCTCCTGTTAGTGGGTGGGATATATTAGGCAGCAAGTGAACATTTTGTCCTCAAAGTTGATGTGTTAGAAGCAGGAAAAATCTATCAAAAGTGCTCCAAGGAAGGAACAGCTGTGAACCGGCGTCATGGGCGGCCCAGGCTCATTGATGCACGTGTGGAGCGAAGGCTGGCCCGTGTGGTCCGATCAAACAGACAAGCTACTGGAGCTCAAATTGCTCAAGAAGTTAATGCTGGTTCTGATAGAAAGGTGTCAGAATACACAGAGCATCGCAGTTTGTTGTGTATCGGGCGGCACAGCCGCTGACCAGTCAGGGTGCCCGTGCTGACCCCTGACCCCGCCGAAAGCACCAACAGTGGCACGTGAGCATCAGAACTGGACCACGGAGCAATGGAAGAAGGTGGCCTGGTCTGAGGAATCACGTTTTCTTTTACATCACGTGGATGGCCGGATGCGTGTGCATAGCTTACCTGGGGAACACATGGCACCAGGATGCACTATGGGAAGAAGGCGAGCCGGCGGAGGCAGTGTGATGCTTTGGGCAATGTTCTGCTGGGAAACCTTGGGTCCTGCCATCCATGTAGATGTTACTTTGACACGTACCACCTACCTAAGCATTGTTGCAGACCATGTAGACCCTTTCATGGAAACGGTATTCCCTGGTGGCTGTGGCTCTTCCAGCAGGATAATGCTCTGACACAAGGCAAAAATAGATCAGGAATGGTTTGAGGAGCACAATGAGTTTGAGGTGTTGACTTGACCTCCAAATTCCCCAAAATCTCAATCCACTCAAGCTTCTGTGCTGAACAGACAAGTCCGATCCATGGAGGCCCCACCTCGCAACTTACAGGACTCAAAGGATCTACTGCTAACATCTTGGGGTCTGGTTGAGTCCATGCCTCGACGCGTCAGGGCTGTTTTGGCAGCAAAAGTGGGACCAACACAATAATGTCATAATGTTATGCCTGATCGGTGTATTAATTTATGTATATATTTTTAATCATACTCACGTGAAGGTTCACCCCTAAATATAACTGTCAGTGGGACATAAGTAAATTGTACAAAAAAATGAGATTGTACAAATGTATATGAACTAGCCACCAATTGGCCCAAATGTCATTTTTTCCAGATTTGCCATGAGATTGTGTTGGTGATTCCAGTGGTGTGACCTGGAATGTTAGTAGGTCTATATAAGGCTTACTATTATTTAAAAATAGCATGTGAAACATTACACAATATGCAATGATAATGTTTCAAACTGTAGCTACACTTTTGTCACATGATCTCATCACTTTGCATGTTTATGCTGTGCTGAAAATCCTTTTGGCGTTCCCTGTCAGAAGTGACCTGTAAATCTCTCATTATGCTATACAGTATTATCACTATAACATCAATAAGGCCTGATCAATCAGATCTAAACAGAATAAACAGCTACAGATCCTGTGCTAACTGAAAGAGAACAAAAGATTGAATATGTGGTAATAACATAGCATAACAAGAGATTTAGCCGATTCCTTGCAGTCGTATTCGATTTATAAAAAAAAATGTTATACACGTAGGCCAAAACAATGTCCATAATAGACCTATATCAAAGGTTATAAAAACGATAAATAAAAAAAACTGTATGATAGTAGGTCTTGATTGGACACACGCAACATCTTGACTGGTTGTTGCCTTCTGATAAACCGTGTGTCCAAGTACTAACCTCTGAGAGAGAAGTCTAGAGCTATTGCTTTATGTGTTCACAACTGGATACAGCTGTTAAAACAGTGTTATTGCTGGAGAACCGGAGACCTGAGCTGCATTTCTCTCGGCTTGAGTGACGCTGACACTTTTATAGCACTGAATGGACTGTTTACAATCAGAATAAATCAGATTATCACCCACAGACATTAGATAAAACGATCCGAGAGACTCATTAAAGGTCACAGTGTTCAGCAGAACATAATGTCACCCTGTCCAAGAGCTTTTAGCTGTTTAATTAAGAAACAAATGAGCTGGAACTAACATGCATTTACCAGTCCAGCATGTTGCAAAGAGAGATAAAGAGAGAGAAAACCTTCCTTCCATCTCTTCTTTTAACTATAACAAAATATGCTTCTTCTAATAAATCTGAATCAGACATTTGCCAATAAATAAAAGCGCTCTAATATTGAAATTGAGAGTGGCTGTTTTATTATGCTAGTATTTCATCTGTCACATTGTGGTAATGATGACACACATTATAACCATCTCATAAAACTGCTTTAAATCATCATACAGCCCTGCATTCACTCTTCTGCCAGAGAGCTTTTTGCCAAGACCATTTACGTCGATTTATTCAACTATTAAAGGTAGGATGCTGCTTACATGTTAAATGACTTTTGTCATATTCGTTCAAACATGATGACGTGATTTGAAACTCATGGATGGCCAGCAGGTGGCGCACTCTACTCTCTTTTTATGGCCTTTTTTATGATCACATTTTATGATGTGTAAAACCAGTCTGACTGCATCTTTTCCGTGTTCTGTAAGAAGCACAGGTCTCATGGATGTAGTCCCTCACTTTCTCATTTCTAATTATAGCCTCATAACGTAGAATTTCCTCATGAACAATGGAATACAGTGAATATGTACAGATATTGCTTTCAAGAGAAAGTCTCGATATCAAATATCAAACTAAGTGGCATTTTTTTAAAGGGATAGTTCACACCCATGTTGTTCCAACCCCGTAAGACTTTCTATTTTTTAAGGCTTTTATTCACATATAAACACTGATCAGTGAACATAATGAGAAACTTAACTGAACCTGTTTGACAGACGAGAATGAACCTCATTGGTTCTCGCTGAAGCTCAAACGTGATGCGTAACACAAGAATGAACCTCATTGGTTCTCGCTGAAGCTCAAACGTGATGCGTAACACAAGAATGAACCTCATTGGTTCTCGCTGAAGCTCAAGCGTTATGCGTAACCACGAAAATGAACCTCATTGGTTCTTGCTGGAAGCTCAAGCGTGATGCGTAACACAAGAATGAACCTCATTGGTTCTCGCTGAAGCTCAAACGTGCTGCGTAACACAAGAATTAACCTCATTGGTTCTTGCTGAAGCTCAAGCGTGATCGTAACATGAGAATGAACCTCATTGGTTCTCGCTGAAGCTCAAAGCGTGATGCGTAACACGAGAATGAACCTCATTGGTTCTAGCTGAAGCTCAAGCGTGATGCGTAACATGAGAATGAACCTCATTGGTTCTCGCTGAAGCTCAAGCGTGATCGTAACACGAGAATGAACCTCATTGGTTCTCGCTGAAGCTCAAGCGTGCTGCGTAACACGAGAATGAACCTCATTGGTTCTCGCTGAAGCTCAAGCGTGATGCGTAACACGAGAATGAACCTCATTGGTTCTCACTGAAGCTCAAAGCGTGCTGCGTAACACGAGAATGAACCTCATTGGTTCTCGCTGAAGCTCAAGCGTGATGCGTAACACAAGAATGAACCTCATTGGTTCTCGCTAAAGCTCAAAGCGTGCTGCGTAACACGAGAATGAACCTCATTGGTTCTCGCTAAAGCTCAAGCGTGCTGCGTAACACAAGAATGAACCTCATTGGTTCTCACTGAAGCTCAAGCGTGCTGCGTAACACGAGAATGAACCTCATTTCTTCTCCCTGAAGCTCAAGCGTGATGCGTAACAGAATGAACCTCATTGGTTCTCACTGAAGCTCAAGCGTGCTGCGTAACACGAGAATGAACCTCATTGGTTCTCACTGAAGCTCAAGCGTGCTGCGTAACACGAGAATGAACCTCATTGGTTCTCTAAAGCTCAAAGCGTGCTGCGTAACACAAGAATGAACCTCATTGGTTCTCGCTGAAGCTCAAGCGTGATCGTAACACAAGAATGAACCTCATTGGTTCTAGCTGAAGCTCAATCATGATGCGTAACACGAGAATGAACCTCATTGGTTCGCTGAAGCTCAAGCGTGATGCGTAACATGAGAATGAACCTCATTGGTTCTCGCTGAAGCTCAAGCGTGATCGTAACACGAGAATTAACCTCATTGGTTCTCGCTGAAGCTCAAGCGTGATGCGTAACCGAGAATAAACCTCATTGGTTCTTGAGGAAGCTCAAGCGTGCTGCGTAAAATGAGAATGAACCTCATTGGTTCTCGCTGAAGCTCAAAGCGTAATGCGTAACACGAGAATGAACCTCATTGGTTCTTGCTGAAGCTCAAAGCGTGCTGCGTAACACGAGAATGAACCTCATTGGTTCTTGCTGAAGCTCAAGCGTGCTGCGTAACACAAGAATGAACCTCATTGGTTCTCGCTGAAGCTCAAGCGTGTCGTAACACAGAATGAGCGTCATTGGTTCTTGAGGAAGCTCAAGCGTGTCGTAACACAAGAATGAACCTCATTTCTTCTCGCTGAAGCTCAAGCGTGTCGTAACACAGAATGAACCTCATTGGTTCTTGAGGAAGCTCAAGCGTGTTGCGTAACACGAGAATGAACCTCATTGGTTCTCGCTGAAGCTCAAGCGTGCTGCGTAACACGAGAATGAACCTCATTGGTTCTCGCTGAAGCTCAAGCGTGATCGTAACACGAGAATGAACCTCATTGGTTCTCGCTGAAGCTCAAAGCGTGATCGTAACACAAGAATGAACGTCATTGGTTCTCGCTGAAGCTCAAGCGTAATGCGTAACACAAGAATGAACGTCATTGGTTCTTGAGGAAGCTCAAGCGTGTCGTAACACAAGAATGAACCTCATTTCTTCTCGCTGAAGCTCAAGCGTGCTGCGTAACACGAGAATGAACCTCATTGGTTCTCGCTGAAGCTCAAAGCGTGCTGCGTAACACGAGAATGAACCTCATTGGTTCTTGCTGAAGCTCAAAGCGTGCTGCGTAACACGAGAATGAACCTCATTGGTTCTTGCTGAAGCTCAAGCGTGATGCGTAACACGAGAATGAACCTCATTGGTTCTCGCTGAAGCTCAAACGTGATGCGTAACACGAGAATGAACCTCATTGGTTCTCGCTGAAGCTCAAGCGTGATGCGTAAGGCGAGAATGAACCTCATTGGTTCTCGCTGAAGCTCAAACGTGATGCGTAACACAAGAATGAACCTCATTGGTTCTCGCTGAAGCTCAAACGTGCTGCGTAACACAAGAATGAACCTCATTGGTTCTTGCAGAAGCGATTCTGATGCTGATTTTGAACTACTACATTTTACAAATCCCTTGAACTTTTTGAGAGGTCAAAGTGGTAGCTGCGTAGCTGTCAATGGAGGCACATCCTTTCCCAAGATTAAGTTTTAGTTTTAAAACTAGATACAACATGTATACAAAGGAGTATTGTGACAGTTAGTGTTAGTGAAACATTAGTGGATCATGTGATTAATGTTATAGGCCTTCGAACTCTCAGTGAACTTGAAGGAAACCCAACACGTTTAGACCACTTGGATAGTGAAATGAAATGATGAGTGAGAGTTCGGTTTATAGGGAATTATTTGTTGTTTTAACTGTATTTACAGTAATTTCTAAACCCATGGCTATGAGTCACAGTGTTGGTACACAAACACATTCACACAAGGACACTGGACCTGTTTACAGTCACAACTGCAGGGTTTAGGTTGGGTCATCTCAATTATAGGTTAGTTATGTTGTCATCAACAAGATAAGGCATTCAGTGTCCAAACAGATGTCTAAATAAGTTGTACAGTATACTCTTCCTGAGATTTTTTAAATAATTTTGTTAATACAACTAGTTTCAATTTTTATTTTACAAACAGGATATTGATACGTGTGCAACTGTCAAATGTTCCAAAAAATCCAGCCTTTCTAAAAAAAAGATGAACTGGATCACATTTAACCTACAGACATAAACTGTAACCTTGTCCCTCAAATCTGACTGGTTGATTGGAATGTGGTTCCAGGAACATGTTGTACTTGACATCCAATTTACATGAGGAAATACAATTCACAAAGAACTGCATGATATTACACATCTAATTGTTCTAGAACACCTTTATATGCATTTCTATTCACTTCATCACCACAGTCAAATAACGGTAAAATAGTGGTTTCAACAAGATATTTAATATCTATTTCGATATAAGAAACTAAGTCTAGATTTATATCTCACTTCTGAAGATTGTAAATGGTCAGTCAAAGTTATGGAGCTATCAAGCCAAATTCCAAAATATTTATATGAAGATACCGCTTCAAGATTTCCTCAAGAACAAGCACAGCTGATCCAACATTTATCACTTTCCTGCAAATAAAACAAGTCAGTCTTCTAGAGAACAGGTTTTGTGCATCGCCGCCTGGTTCATCACCTTCATCTTATCTCAAACAGCAGGTGAGTCTTCAACAATGTAAAAATTACAGTGCTCTACACTAAAATTGGCAGCCTTGGTAAATATGAGCAAAGGTGGCTGTGAAAATAAATAATAGTTTTGATCTTTCATTAAAAAAATCCACAAAATTCGAACCTTTCATAGAAGTAAAACAATTGAAAATGGAGGGAAAATCTCATTATGAAATAAATGTTTTTCTCCAAATCAATGCATGTTGGCCACAATTGTGATTGTGTTTATCAATTGTGATAATTATTGTCACCCCTAGTAAAATATCTCTGTATATATAGAGAGTATTCCCATAGCCTATACAGTGTATTCCCATTAATATTTACAATTTGTTTAGCACACAATATATAATATCGCATTTTATAATATCATAATATCATATTTGACACAAGTAAACAAAATATATTACATTGTTATAGTGTTTTTGGATATTTTAATCCAAAAATCGTACACATTGTGCCTTTAAATGACGTTTGGCCTCAAATAGTGGTTTGTAGAAGGTTAACAAGCTCCAGCGTGGTTCAATACGATAAATCAGGTCAAATCCCTTATAAGCACAAAGGCCAAGTGCACATTACTGCTTCTTTCCCTTGAAAATAGGTTCGTAATCAGTGATTACGAACTTATTTACTTACTTATTTGACAAATAAACACTGCTAGCAAACATCTGACCGCCAGTGGACAGGTTAGCAATCACCTCAGCTAAGTCAGCTAACCCTTCAAATATAAGATTATGTAGGCTATAAGATTTTTTTTCAAATTACAAGTGTAATTCTTCATCATCAAACAAAACTGAAAGAATATAGCCTATACTTTTTTTTAACAGAAAGAGTGGTAAAGCTGTAACCTATAGGCTATTAAAAAAATTAACTGCTAATATTATATGTTAAATTTTATTAAGTATATTTATATGTATATTATAAGTGCCAACATATTGCAACAGTTTAGTGGAAGTGTGTGTATATTATCTAGCTAAAGCAATGTCCACTGCCTTAGATTATTATGTCAATTATTTTCTGTAAAATCAGTGTAGCTATGACATATTTATTGTCTTCAAAATTATATAATGAACGAGTACATCATAAATCCATCTTCCAAACCGTGTTTTTGTCTAATCTTGAATCAAGTGTTTATATTGGGTCTATTTTAATCTGAGCGGGACGACAACCGCTGCGGAGTAACCCAGTACCTGAGTGACTTGTCATACATAAACAGAGAGAAGTAGCTCCGGCTACAATGTTCTTCCGCAAGATGCATGTAGTTCCACGCGGAAGTGTCCGGCAGCGCCTTCAATGGCCAAAGTGTGACATTACATCAGCGCTATTTTCCGCGTGGCGTGCAGACCGAGGGGGCGCAAAAGCTGTAGAATGGAGGTACCAATTTAGCAATATTCCTGCTATTATATGGAGTTTGGAGAATTCAAAATAATAGTATATCTTATGTGGGTTTATTATAGTGGCTTGGTGTTAAGAATGGTGCATTCTGCTGTCATGTTGAGCCAGCCGTGTGTGTGTGTGTGTGACCGAGAGAAGAGCAGATACTGAATGCATACTGTTATTTTCAAAGGAAACACGAGACTATTGGTGTCAGTTACTCTCTTAAACACCAAATGCGTGACAGACATGGACTCGTGGTTCAGTTTTTAACGTGCTGCTAATGTTTTGGTAAGGGAGCGGGCTGTCGACCAGCGTAAACACAATATCGACCCTGTTGTTTTGTAAACATGTCAGTATCAAACACAGATACAGGAATTTAATGTTTAATTTTAATGTAATCTCTAACAATATGGAGGAAACATTAAAAAAGGAAATCTAAAATGGCGCTGAACTCTTTGGAAATGGAATGTTCTAGACGCTCGTCCTCAGACGCCGGTTTATTTCCAACCGTCTCCTCCTGATTTTAGTCTTCATCTCGGAATAATGCGCGTGTAATCTTTGAAATTCGTTCACACACATAGCCACTCTATTCCTGTAGATGTAACACACCGGGTGAAATACGAAGCGTACTATGGTGTAGGGTTAGCTCATGAATATTAACAAGGTGGTTGCGAGGGAATCTAAAGGAGTGTCCAGTCACGTCTCTAATTAATATTCATGAATCAAGCCGTAGTATGATACGTTAATTGGTTAACTGACAAGATCCCACCTTTCAACGCCGCTTTTTCAGCCAATTAGGAGCGACTGCTGGGCTCACGTCACTCAATCTAATTAATATTAAATGAGCCATTACCTAATATGGTAAAAGTATGGCCTGATGCAATCAGAAACACCCACACAGAGAAAGTGGTTCAATCAGAGCATGTGTCATTATCAGCTTTAAACAATTAACAGCTTAAAAGCATTTTGCAACACACAGGGCCAGTTTTATCGCATATTTCTAACAAGGCAAAGGGTAAAGATAAGTCTGATATCTAACTGTGTGTTTTCTGTGCACAGGGTCGTGGTAGTAAGGAGCCGGAGCAGCTCAGGAAGCTGTTTATTGGTGGACTCAGTTTCGAGACTACAGAGGACAGTTTACGAGCTCACTTCGAGCAATGGGGCAAACTCACAGACTGCGTGGTGAGTGGCCATCAGATCACAGGCTTTTCAGTTTGGCTTTAATGACTAATTGTATTCACTTGAGTCTGCAGCTGAAGACATCCCTATTTTTTCCATTATTTTTTAAAAAGTAGTTATTCTCCTAGCATTTTGTAGCATCTGAATCACCATAAAACCGTCTCTTACTATCACTAGCGATCTTTCCATCCAAAGTTATGGAATCAGGAAGTTGGAATATCACATAAAAATTTGCGAATAAAGCACAGTTTCCATCCCATGTGTTCAAGAGAACAAAAGCAAGAGTTCCCCCGGTACTTCTTGTTAAATTGGTGAAAATATCTGTAATAAAAATGATTAGGGCCCTATGAAATTTTTCAAAATTAGTTTTTTTCCATTAATTTTTCTGGATTGTTTTTTTTTTTGGACTCCATGTTAATGCTTAAATAAAAAGGAACCATGTAAAACAAATGTCTAATTTATTGATATCATAAAACCTATACAATTTAACAATTTGTTAAAAGTTTAGGGCCCTTTTATTTTTTCCCTCAAATTTCCCCAAAAATAAAATCATTTTCTGGATTCCACTTTGCAGGTTTAATTAATTTTTAATAAAACCAAAAAGCATGTCTAATTAATTGAATTCATAAAAACAAAACAATTATTCATTTAACAATACAGTTTAATTTCTAAGAAAAGTGTTTATGACGATAGTTTTTCTCAAATGATAAATTATGATAAATGCTTTCCATGCACACTTTTAGAATTTGATGTGCATCTTTGCATTTCCAACATTTGCACACAGATAGGTGGGTGGAAACAGCTGCAGTAACGAATGGTGCCACCAGTTTTCTTTTTAAATAAATAGTTATTAACAATGAATTATTGAAAATGAATGCTCCATGAGTGGCGCAGATATATGAGTGGCCATGCTGATATATTCATGCATACAAACCCCCATAACCTACTAACCTGCTTAATAAATCAACAACTTATAATGTCTGTCATCCAATCAGAATCAAGCATCCAAGAGTCCCATGGTATGAGATGTCATATAGTCAGAAAAACTACTAATAATAACAGTAATGAAACCACTGTTACTGATATTATCAATGATCATCTTTCCTCAGGTAATGAGAGATCCAGCAAACAAACGCTCACGAGGTTTCGGCTTTGTGACGTATTCCTGTGTCGTGGAGGTTGACGCTGCTATGGCAGCACGGCCACATAAAGTGGACGGTCGTGTTGTTGAGCCCAAACGGGCCGTTTCCAGAGAGGTATAGTTACATTCACTTCAACCATAGAGCTGCACATGGGTAGTTGACATGGAGTATACCAATCAGGCATAACATTATGATCACTGACAGGTGAAGTGAGTAACACTGATGATCTCTTCATCACTGCTCCTGTTAGTGGGTGGGATATATTAGGCAGCAAGTGAACATTTTGTCCTCAAAGTTGATGTGTTAGAAAAAGGAAAAATGGTCAAGCGTAAGGATTTGAGTGAATTTGACAAGGGCCAAATTGTGATGGCTAGACGACTGGGTCAGAGCATCTCCAAAACTGCAGCTCTTGTGGGGTGTTCCCGGTCTGCAGTGGTCAGGATCTATCAGAAGTGCTCCAAGGAAGGAACAGTGGAGAACCGGCCACAGGGTCATGGGCGGCCCTGGCTCATTGATGCACGTGGGGAGCGAAGGCTGGCCCGTGTGGTCCGATCAAACAGTCAAGCATCCCCGTCGCTTACCTGGGAAACATGAGACCAGGATGCACAATGGGAAGTGGGCAAGCCGGCGGAGGCAGTGTGATGCTTTGGGCAATGTTCTGCTGGGAAACCTTGGGTCCTGCCGTCCATGTGGATGTTACTGTGACACAAACCTCCTACCTAAGCATTGTTGCAGACCATATACAGCCTTTCATGGAAACGGTATTCACTGGTGGCTGTGGCTCTTCCAGCAGGATAATGCTCCTGACACAAAGCAAAAATGGTTCAGGAATGGTTTGAGGAGCACAACGAGTTTGAGGTGTTGACTTGACCTCCAAATTCCCCAGATCTCAATCCAATTGAGCATCTCTGGGATGTGCTGAACAAACAAGTCTGATCCATGGAGACCCAACCTCGCAACTTACAGGACTTAAAGGATCTGCTGCTAACATATTGGTGCCAGATACCACAGCACACCTTCAGGGGTATAGTGGAGTCCATGCCTCGATGGGTCCAGGACTGTTTTGGCAGCAAAATTGAAATACAGTATTGCATGATATTAAAAGTGAATCATAATGTTTTGCCTGATTGGTATATTATATCTCTCAATTATGAATTTGTTTTACAATCGCAAGTTTATATCTTGCAATTCAAAGTTTCCTTCTTTGCTTGAGTTAGTATCCTGCTTTTCTGACTTTCTCATAATTGTGAGTTTATATCTCACAGTTCAGGTTTTATTTCTTGCAGTTACATGTTTAACTCAAAATTCAGAATTGCAAGATGTTAAGATTAGCCTAGAAATCTAGACGCACCCTAGCGGCAGCAAATCTAATCTGCCATGAGTGTCGTCTAGCAACTCGTGGTAGACCTGCGAGCTGGAAAACCAAACTCTGGTCAGGCCAATCACAGCGTGTATAGAGTCGGTGGGCGGGCTTAACATAATGACGGCAGAGTTGCTTTGTTCCGCGTGCTACTTATAAACAAAGAAGCTGGCGAACGGCGGTCTTTCGAATCGGCTTTGGCCGTGACTCTGGAAGACTTGGAGTTAAGCTTTTCTTTGAGAAAAGAACAAAGAACGGCACTGAAGTCATTCTTAAGAAAGGAAGATGTGTTTTGGAGTTTTGCCGACCGGATACGGTGAAAGTTCAATCTATCAACTAGCTCTGCTTCACCTTCTTCGTTGCTCTGGTTGGTTGTAGCGCTATCCTATTGCGTGCAGAGGGAATATGAAAGACACCCGTTTATCCCGCCTCTCGGATTGAGCCCTGCCAATGGTGAGTTCCCAGACCCAACATCTTGATGAGGGTCTGGCTTGTCAGGCTATCTTAAGATGACAATCGCGAGAAATAAACACTAAATTGCGAGAAATAAAGCCAGAATTCCACTGTAAAAACTATACATTTTGTCTATTTGAATTCCTTGGATAAATCATTTGGAAAAAGGGTTACTTCAGCGATTAGCATTAAGCTTTGTATCAGTAGAAACCCGGGAGTATATTAAAATTATCGTACTTTCCCCCCTCATATCACCCTGAGATGAGAGAATTATGTATTTTATTTCTGGAAAAATTCCTCCGATGACGCAAATATCATCATTTTGTGCCATCGGAGGAGTTTTTGTCCAGAGGCTGAAGACTACAGCCAGCAGGAGGCGCTATTTCCACATGTTTTCAACATCGCACTCGGCTTGGGAGCTGCGGAGATTCATGTAAACGGAGCGGTGGAGAGCAAAGGGAGTGTTTCAACTTATCAAATGAAATATGAAAGTTAAGCTTCCAAAGACATGAACTGAAAATGCGCTAGACTGATCACGTGCTGTGAATGCGGCCGCGAATCCCACGATTACCTCAGCTCATGTGATGAATCTAATCCGACTCCTGCTGTGTTTGTGTCTGACTGCCGTGACATTCAATTGACTCACTCATAATATATTTAACAGACACGTTCAGTTTTTAATTGTAGCGTCTCTGAAAATGAACGCGGTGGGCAAGTAAACCATGTCGTGCCTAGAGTAGGGCAGCGAAGTGCATTCTGGGAATTGTTGTCTTTCATCCCCATGAGACAAAAATACATGTTCTGTGTTCTCTCAGTCTAAAAGGCACCAATTTCAAAAGTAATTTCTCATTTCTACTACATTAATGACCCAGTTTAAATACAGATTCATCTTCCCAGCTCTGAAGTAAAGTCTGAATTGAAGGTTGTCACTTGCAATTTTGAGTAATGGGGAACCAACTTTGCAAGCATGGTCTCTCTTGTATATTGCCAACATTGAATCTCTAAAGTTCAGGAAGCTGTCCTCTGTAAAATCTGCTGAAGCCTCGTCTTCTGTCTTAGTGTATGCCTTTGGGTGGCATTATGCTAATATTTCACATTGGGACATGGACATTTGAGGGAGAAATATCTAGACTTGGATCGAGGTGTTTTAGGCAGGTCTGGATCAGTGTTCTTTGCTAGATGGAATTAATCGCTTTGTGGGAGACTATGAGCTTTGTAACTGTGCAGATTGTATAGATGCATAACATCATATGACCCTTTTAAAATACCTTTAATCATGATGTAAATTCATGTGCTTTCATTATCCAGGACTCTAATAGACCTGGAGCCCATCTGACAGTGAAAAAGATCTTTGTGGGTGGAATCAAGGAAGACACAGAGGAGTATCACATCCGAGAGTACTTTGAGCCATACGGGAAGATCGAGACCATCGATATAATGGAGGAGCGTTCGTCTGGGAAGAAGAGAGGATTCTGCTTTGTCACCTTCGATGATCATGATACTGTGGACAAAATTGTTGGTGAGTTTTAGACAGAAACACACAAAGTCACACACAGACGGACTGACTAAATAAATTATTTATGGGTAAATGACTCCATCTACAGCGAATAAACCAGCATTTTGCTGATTCTTTTATAAAATATTGTGTGTGCAGCTTTTATGAACTGCCATTAATTAATATATTTGATGGATTATTTGTACTTCTATTTAAATATTAAAATAGTAAAACTCAATTCACAAAAATAAACATGTTCCCTTATAAATTGATACTTTTTCATGTAAAATCTTCATGTTGATGTACAGTAGTGGCTAAAAGTGATGTGCGGCCTTGGGAAATTAACATCATTACTCATTATTCAAATATTATTAAAATGTGTTCAAGAGTTTTGTGTAGTTGTGCTTGGGGTCAATTGTGTAATTTTTGGGAAAAATTTTGCCAGGCTATCATAGAAATTACAAGACATTATGGTAACACTTTACTATAAGGTTTCATTAGTTAACTACGTCATTTAAAATGAGCTAAGAATGAACAAATACTTCTACAGCATTTATTATTATTTTTAATATACACTCACCTAAAGGATTATTAGGAACACCTGTTCAATTTCTCATTAATGCAATTATCTAATCAACCAATCACATGGCAGTTGCTTCAATGCATTTAGGGGTGTGATCCTGGTCAAGACAATCTCCTGAACTCCAAACTGAATGTCAGAATGGGAAATAAAGGTGATTTAAGCAATTTTGAGCATGGCATGGTTGTTGGTGCCAGACGGCCCGGTCTGAGTATTTTACAATCTGCTCAGTTACTGGGATTTTCACACACAACCATTTCTAGGGTTTACAAAGAATGGTGTGAAAAGGGAAAAACATCCAGTATACGGCAGTCCTGTGGTCAGAGGACAATGGGCCGACTGATTCAAGCTGATAGAAGAGCAACTTTGACTGAAATAACCACTCGTTACAACCGAGGTATGCAGCAAAGCTTTTGTGAAGCCACAACACACACAACCTTGAGGCCGATGGGCTACAACAGCAGAAGACCCCACTGGGTACCACTCATCTCACTACAAATAGGAAAAAGAGGCTACAATTTTCACGAGCTCACCAAAATTGGACAGTTGAAGACTGGAAAAATGTTGCCTGGTCTGATGAGTCTCGATTTCTGTTGAGACATTCAGATGGTAGAGTCAGAATTTGGCATAAACAGAATGAGAACATGGATCCATCATGCCTTGTTACCACTGTGCAGGCTGGTGGTGGTGGTGTAATGGTGTGGGGATGTTTTCTTGGCACACTTTAGGCCCCTTAGTGCCAATTGGGCATTGTTTAAATGCCACGGCCTACCTGAGCATTGTTTCTGACCATGTCCATCCCTTTATGACCACCATGTACCCATCCTCTGATGGCTACTTCCAGCAGGATAATGCACCATGTCACAAAGCTCGAATCATTTCAAATTGGTTTCTTGAACATGACAATGAGTTCACTGTACTAAAATGGCCCCCACAGTCACCAGATCTCAACCCAATATCTTTGGGATGTGGTGGAACGGGAGCTTCGTGCCCTGGATGTACATCCCACAAATCTCCAACTGCCAGATGCTATCCTATCAATATGGGCCAACATTTCTAAAGAATGCTTTCAGCACCTTGTTGAATCAATGCCACGTAGAATTAAGGCAGTTCTGAAGGCGAAAGGGGGACAAACACAGTATTATTAGTATGGTGTTCCTAATAATCCTTTAGGTGAGTGTATACTATCCATTAATAAAATCAAAATTTGTATTTGTTAACATTAGCTAATGCACCATGAACTAACATGAATATGACAATATACAACTAACATTATCAAAGATTAATAAATACAGTAACGCATGTATTGCTCATTGTTAGTTAATACATTAACTAATGGTGTAAAGAGAGACCTTATAATAAAGTGTTACTGAAATTATGAACGCATGCAAAAACTAGAGAATCAACAAAATATTAATAACTGATTACGTTGTAGTCAATGTTTTTTGCTTTTCTATGCATCTGTTGTTGTTTAGAATGGTAAAACCTGTAGCTTTTTGCAGAGAATTGTCAGATTAATACCATGTTTAGTGTTTGCTCTTCCCTCATATTTAAAAGTCTAAAATATTGTCTTCATATTTTGATTTGTTTAATCGAAGGATCACTTTGGCCAACTGTATAAAAGTTCAGTGTCAACTACCCATATTTTGCCAAGAAATGCTAATTCTTCCAGGTTTTATACAGTAGCTGAGCAAACAGATTTCTGTTTTGCTTTTTCAAAACAATTTTTCCTTTTTCACCAGCACAAAAATATCACACAATCAACTCGCATAACTGTGAAGTAAGAAAAGCCCTTCCTAAGCAGGAGATGCAGGCTGCTTCTAATCAGAGATGTAAGTAACTGCCTCTCCTGATTCTCAAATGCTTACATTTTGAAAGGTTTATAAGAAGTTAAGTTACTGTAATATTCACAACATTGCATGTGGTTATTGTTTAATACTATATATATATGTAATGTGCTGTTTGGGATCCGTTCTCAGATCGCGGTGGAGGTGGTGGTGGAGGGGGAGGAGGTGGGGAGAATTTCATGGGCAGAGGAGGAAACTTCGGAGGTGACAACTTTGGCAGAGGTAAGATGACATGTGATACTGTGCATCTGATCCTGCGTGTGTGTCAGTGTGTTGAGCATCACCTCGGGTGTGAATAACACTGTGCTTAACACACTGAACCCTGTATCTTTTACAGGAGGGTACGGAGGAGGCCGGGGTGGCTACGGAGGAGATGGATACAACGGATTTGGTGGGGACAGTAACATGATACTAACCAATAAGCAAAAATCTGACTCTTTGGTAACAAACAGGAAGGCAGGCTCAAGCTAGTGGCTCAAAGTGCAAGGGTTTTAGTAAGTGAAAGGAACTAAACAAAAAGCCAGGATACAGGTAACTTAGATGAAACAAAAACACAAAATATAAGCATGACCAAAAACTAGGAACAGAAACATGGAACAAATACAAGACAGGGCTTCTGAAAACACAGAGGAAAACACTGGTGTAATAATAAACGAGGGCTAATGAGGAACACTTGGGAACGATAAAGACCTAATCAAAAGCAAAACTACAAGAGAAATGGCAACCGAAAACAGGAAACAACCGAATACAAAGTAACAATAAAAGTCCAAGTGGAACACAACATGTTTATTTGCAGTAAACGTGCTGTTGATTTGTGGCAGATTTGCACCAATGTTGACCTGTGGTCGGTTGCATAACCTGCTTTCTTCAAGACTGGCCATAACTTTTTGGCCATAAGTCAATTACATAAAAAGGTCAGACTAGTTCCTAAAGGATTAGTTCACTTCAAAATGAACATTTCCTGATATTTTACTCACCCCCATCTCATCCAAGGTGTTCGTGTCTTTCTTCAGTTTAATTTTTTTTTAGTTTTTTGAGGAAAACATTCCAGGATTTTTCTCCACATAAGGGACTTCAATGGCAGCCAACGTTTGAAGGTCCAAATCAATGCAGTTTCAGAGGAAGGGCTTAGAATAGAGTCTGAGGAGTCTGTGGGAGTCCTGGAATAGAGTCTGATCTAGACAAACTATTGACAATTTTTGAGAAAAAATAAACATTTATATACACTTTTTAACCTAAATTGCTCATCTTCCGCTGCTCTGTGATGCGCCACGGATTGCGTAATCATGTGGGAAAGGTCACCCTAGACGTAGGCGGTAGTACCGCCTCAAGCGAACATGCAAAGACTAATACAAGCCTTTACAAAATCGTCCGACATCGTTTTCTTTTTTGTTAAAGGATGTTTGTATTAGTCTCTGCACAAGCGCTTTGTAAACACAGGTGCGGTGCTTCTGCCTACGTCTGGCGTGACCTTTACACGTGATTACGCAATCCAGAGTCGCAGAGCAGCGCAAGATGAGCAATTTTGATTTAAAAAATATATAAATATTTGTTTTCTTGAAAGTGATCGATGGTTTGTCTAGATAAGAACAGAACAAGTATCAAGTGATTTTATACTGCTCGGCCAAAAAAAATGTGCTGTTTTGATTTAAATAGGCAAATGAGGGTGCGTTTACACTGGCAATTAAGTTTGAAACCGTATATAAACACGGTTCACATGAAAAATAGGTCATGTGAAAGCTGTCATGTGGACCCTGGGTACCGAACCTGAGACTACCTGGAGGAGGAGCTCTGAGTTTGGTTGCACATACATTATGAATGTATAAGCAACAGACTCGGGTGCGCACTTGTTTAGGAAAAGTAACCTGCACATCTGTGTATGAGCCCATACAGTAGCTAGTGAAATACATATCCATATCTTCATGTGTAACTTTAGAGACGGTCCCAAATTCGCCAATATTGAACGTCCAACGTCAAGCCAACTTTATGCCTGTCGCATCAGATGTGCTATGGTTTTCTCTGCTGAGATAGGACAATAACAGTCGATCACTGTATGATGAATGAATCTCCCTCGTCCATCGCACGTGCATCTCTGCTGTGTTATGATGATAGCGCAGATTTCAGTGAGTGAACAAAACTCATTGTGACTAATCCGAACGCCTCTCATTAGACATTGCATTCATAAGCTCAACAGAATCGCGTGTGATTGGTTATAATGCGCAACGTTATTATAACAGATGCCTTATGAGAAGACTACAATACAATTCAACCCGCCAAAGTGGTTAGTGGAGTGAGTTACACGCCATGGCTGAAATCCACCCGCTAATGGTGGGTGTTAATGCCAAGCCCTGGTGCCCAGTGTGAAAGCCCCAACAGTTCTGAACCCTAACTGACTCTTGTGAGATCTTGTGTTGAGTCCAGCACTCTGTCAAGTCTCCTCCAGCACATCCCAAAGACTTACAGTGAGTTTAAGATCTGGACTCCGAGGAGCCGATTCATGTGTGGAAATGATCCTTCATGCTCCCTCCCAACAATTTCACAGTTTGAGCTGATGAATATTGACATTGTCATTCTGGAATATGCCCATGATGTGTCTTCCTACATGGTTGATTAAGACATGAAAAGCTACACACTCCCATCAATTACGGTTAGAAGAACTTTTAACTCTTTTCATAATTTTTGAGACCTCAGCATTTGCCTATTTAAATCCAAAATTATTATTTTTTTGGGTCGGGCAGTGTAGATATATATAATACATTTTCACAGCTGGGGTCTGCTCTTCGTACCTCGCTTAATACATCTGAGATGATTTGACAGATCCCAGATCTTCTAATCGTGATAACTGATCTCTGGCTAATTTGGTTAATCGTATTAAAATATTAAAATTAAAATATCTGGATTAAGTTATCTAAGATTACTGCGCGTTCCTGTGTTCCCTGAAGAGGGCAGATGCATTGATGCTCAAAAGCACGATCAGCAATGCAGCGATTGGCTGGGGTCAAGACAACGTAATGACATCATATAATTGAAAAATCTGACAAACTTCACAAATAAAAAATAAAAAAAACACAAATTTCTGGACCTTCATAAGGAAACAGCCAAACTACCAAACCAACATAAGTTATAATAGATAAATGAAGTGTGCAGTGTATTTTAAATTTCCAATTATATTCATGATTTTAAAGTGTTTGTGTACCCTTTACATTTTTATTTCAATGTTTTAATTAGCAATTAATTAAATTTTTTATTCAATTTGAAGCAGATTTGTTATGTGACAGCATTAATTAAAGTGAATTAAAGTTTCTTAACTATTTCACCGCCAAACACAGAATTTTCCGTTATTTGTGAGAAATTGCTTCCAGGCCAAACACGGAATTTTCCGTGTTTCCGTGTTTTCACTGTTAGACGCTAGGGGGCGCTATTACGCATCTCCTGAATGAGTACTGAATCTCCTGATCAAAGCACACGCGAGTAAGACAGAGTAAAACAAGCGATCGCATGTAAACAGATGCATATGAAAAATAACATGATCGTCAACATTAAACATCATATAAATCAAAACTATCTAATGTTACTGAATGAAATATGGACCCTGGGCGAGCTACAGGACTGTGCAAGCATTTAGAGATGTTGATGGACTCGGTCTACTCCATCTGTGTGTGATCATCGCTCTGAATCTGATCTGGAGACAGTCTTTCACAAAAACAAGATTTTCTCAGATTTTTGTTCAAAATGTTGCTTTTTTATGAAACTTAAAAGAATGCATGAAGTTAGAATAGAAAGTTTTTTTTGTTGTTGTTTAAAAGAAGAGGGTCAGCTGTTTCTTTTGATATATTGCATGCACAGATATTCATAAAACAAAATATTCTATGGGCTATTAAATTTTGGTGAAAATGGTCAAAAACCCTGGCGGTGGCTGGCAACTTTTTTTAAACGCTGGCAGGGAAAGAGTTAAGGGTCAAAATCAAGTTATCTGCATCTCCTGCGCTGAATCAAGCCATCCCATAATATCCGTCATCACTCAAATTAATGCACAGCTCAGAGTAACGTTACAACGTGTGTAAGATTCCAATACAATTATAAAGTAATTATTCCATCACAAATAAATCCCTCAATCAAGTGGCTGTGTCTACTATAGTATTATACACAACATTATAATATTATTTTCAAATACATTTTTATATAATTATTGTTTTTATTTAAAATGATTATTATTGCCCCTGGTTCAGTAAGGAACTCTTGTAATAAAGTAGCAGTGGCTGGGACAGATTTTAAGCCTCAAGATGCAATCTAATCCTGTTTACATGAAATCAGCTGCTCCTGAGCAGGTTTAAGCTTCCGGACCTGTTGCCATGACAGCAAATCCAGGATGAGCGTCGAAGAACCAAACAATCCGAGATCATGCCAAATCGTCAACAATCAAATCCAGCTAACTGAGTTAGCGACGTACTAACAAACTAACCAACTGTCCAACAAGTTTGAAGACCTCATGGTTGAAAAGGAAGACGTCCAAAAAACACAACAACCCAAACATTAAGAAGCGGTGCAAATGAAGTCAAAATCCTAATCAAGTGCTAATGGACATGTTTCTGCTTGTGGTTGGCAGGTAATAACTATGGAGGGAGTCCTGGCTGTGGAGGGGGCCGTGGGGGGTACGGTGGAGGCCCTGGATATGGTAACCAAGGGGGAGGAGGCTTTGGAGGATATGACAACTTCAACAATGGCAGGAATTTTGGAGGTACATTAGCGTTTCAGCTCAGACAAATGCTTGACGGGTGGCTGGAGGGGAGGGGCTAAACAAGAGGGCTCAGTGATGTCATCCAAAAAATGGAAAACGAGTGGTTATATTTTCACTAAAGATTACAAAGACAAACTTTTTTATAGTAACATGGACTGACGTTTAACAGTAAATGTATGTAGTAGAATAATAAATCATTGCAGCTTATTTATATTAGTTAACCTGAGTTTGAACCTGCATCACAGGGAACTTTGGTGGTGGTAGTGGAGGTGGAGGAGGAAATTACAATGATTTTGGGAATTACGGAGGACAACAGTCCAACTACGGCCCCATGAAGGGAAATAACTTTGGCGGAAGGAACTCAGGACCTTACGGAGGTAAAGAAAGGACGGCGCACAGCACACCACATCAGAGGCGAATCCGCTGCTTTGAAGCCTGATCCTGTGTTGTTCTGTCCCAGGTGGATATGGCTCTGGTGGTGGAGGTGGGGGTTATAACTCCAGGAGATATTAACACATTAGCTGGTCTTTGGTAAGTTCAGCACCGACACATGCTGCGTCCGAAATCACATACTGTATAGTAGGTGCTACATTTGGTTTGGAACATTTCTCTATAGTATGAATGCGTGTAGTATGAAGCAAATCCAACATATTTCATCTGTCATTATGCCATATGTGGATACCCGGAGCTGTACGATACATCTTCATTCTGTATAGAAACCGGAATAAAAAGGATCTTGCTTGGAAGAAAACGCTCTTTACTCAATTTGAGCTCTACATAGGGTGATTTCAGGGGGATTCGGACACTTTCTGCCATTGAGATGACTTGGAAAAAGTGTCCCGATCACCCTGAATTCACCCTATTGAGACTACAAGCTAGTTAAAGCCGGCAAATTGAGCTTATTCGCCGTATTTTAAAACAATCCATGTCAGCCATTTAGCAACAAGACGAGCCACCAGGCAGAAGCCACTCCCATGACACGAATTTGCGCCTGTTGTAGTGAAAGTCACATACGCTAATGAAGCGAATGTTCAAGCGTCCAACCTCGCACGAATAGCGTGATTTATTCTCTTCATTTGCGTAAGGTGGGAATGCCCCATTAGGGCCATATGAAATACGTCTAATTTTTTCCCAAATTCTTTTAATTATTTATTTCAAATAAATTTTTTCTGAATTCCATTTTTTTGTTTAAATATAATGAATAATGGTTAAATTAAATGTTTATAATAAAAACTACATTTAATTAATTCATTTGTAATTATTCATGAAATTATATACAATTTATCAACAATTTATTATATAAGTTTAACAAAAATTGAATTAAGACCCTATGAATTATTTTTTTCCCCTCAAATTCAGTTTTAATTTTACTAAATTCTGTTTTAAGTTTTCTGGATTCAATTTTAATGGTTAATTATTTAAAAAAAGTCTAATTAATTGAATTTATAAATACAACAAAATGCATTATTTAATTTTTCCTTTTCTATTTATTTCTATGAAATCAAATTAAGGCATAAAATATACATTAAAAAAACAAATAAATATATATATATATATATATATATATATATATATATATATATATATATATGATTAATCCTTTTTAAAAAAATAGTTTTACTGAGAATTTATAAAATTCTGACATTATTATGTATTATTTTGACATTGAGACGTAGCTCACAATTTCTTCAAGCTAAATCAAACTCTTATTTTGACAGGTTGCGTTTATGATATGACGATAGTTTTCCTCAAATGAAACAGCGACTCTGGAGTTCATGTCCTTATATGGTGAGGATTCATATTAAGTCTTGTGTTTTTTAAATGTATTAATCAAAAAAGCGACAAATTTTCATGACTGGATTCCGCGGGATCCATAGCGCCCCACAGGCTGTTTTTTGCCTACTATACAGTACGTAAGTAGGCGTATTCGGACGCAGCGACAGACTCCACAGAAGTGTGACACAGGATGATGACTTGTGATGTTCTACCGTGTGTCTGTTCAACAGGCTTCAGATCCAGAGTTAGATGGTGGTGAGGAGAGATGAGAGGAGTGGGAAGGAAAGGAAAGATTACTGAGAGAGAGATCTGCCAGTTATAGCTCTTACCGCAGCAGGCCGCGCCAGAGTAGCGTGCGTTAGTTAGCGTATGTACTGTACATTCCTTACTGCTGCATTTCCTTTCTGCTTTTCACTAGCCCTCAATCCCTTGTGAATTTTTTTTGTGAGCGTTTTTGAGAGTGAAAAAATATTATGTTATCAAACACTGTCGTCAGAGTAGTTCAAAATATGATGTTGTGAGTATGCAATATGTTGTGGCCTTGAGTGTTTTATTTGGAGGGCTTTTTATTTTTTTGATTTAAAGACAGTGTCACGTGTATTTTTATATATTGTGAGCATATGTGTTGTTTATCTCTGAATGATGAACAGAGTAGACTTGATCAGATCTGAGGGCATGTAACATGTTAAACCTGTAAAGACAGACGTCTATTTTGACCATTGAAAAAAAAGCAATCAGTTGAAATAAAGTTGTGTGCTAGTAACTTGCCTAATGAAGTTTAGTGCGTCATTGAGTCTGAAAGCGAGTGCAGCTGTCCTGAGTGCGTGGTGGTAGAAATCTGACAACAGGACAGCCTCGACTGGACCAGGCAGCCAGTGTGTCTAGCGTCTGTTTGGGAAAGGAGGAAGGCTAGCGGAGAGCCGATGCTAGCGTGAGACCCAGCAGTGAGGATGAGGGTTTGAGGCAGACAGAAGACGAGGAAGAAAGAGGCGTAGGAGCAGGTAAGAGTAACTCTTCTGCTTAATTTACAGATGGGAAAGCAGTGCCCGATCTACAGTAAGTGGCTGAAAGTCTTTTCAGCGACGGTTCTGGATGGGTAAGACTAATACGTGCAAGATACATGTGGATTTGTTAAAGATATCCTCCCGTAGTTATGCCGAGAGTTCAGAAACTGCATTCGGCTCAGTTATAGCCTATGGAGTGTGGCTGATCTCACCAAACCTGATATGTCCGGGTCTTATTTCACCTTACAATCAATAGAAGAAAAACATGATTTAATATCATATACAGTACCGGTCAAAAGTTTGGAAACATTAGTGTTTTTTTTATGCAGCCTCATCAAAAACACAGAAAAAAACTGTAATATTGTGAAATATTATTACATTTTAAAACAGCTGTTTTCTATGTGAATATATTTTAAAATGTAATTTATTCCTGTGATCAAAGCTGAATTTTAATAATAACATCCTCACATTATAATGATTTCTGAAGGATCATGTGACACTGAACACTGGCGTAATGATGCTGAACATTCAGCTTTGATCACAGGAATACATTACAGTTTAAAGGGTTCCTATAATGCTTCACGTCTCTGCTGTCCCTGTGCTGTTTTTGTGTGTCCTTTAAATGCGAGTGAGCTTCTGCTCTTTCTAGAAGAGGGCGGAGCTTAAAGAGCTCATGATAGCAGTTCTGATTACCTCACGCAGACACACACTAAAAATGTCCAAAACTGTTCAGCCTTTTATGTTCAAACCGGAGTCGGACACTGATGGAGAGACTCAAGAAGAAGAGACAACATGACAGGACGTTTCTGAATGGATAGTTGATGAATTTATGAGTTAACGATCTTCAAGTCATTGATTGGCATATTCTGTCATGATAATCTATAAGCCGCTGGTGTGGGAACTGTTGTAAAATGCTCAGAGAATATCTGCTGATGAAGAGAGAACAGGTGTAGTTTAGTATAATTACAGTTATAACTTATGTTGTCTTGCTTTATGACATGCTATAGCATTTGTGTTCGTACTGTATTGCAATAAATGTGAAAGACGGATGGGACAGCTTGAGCTTGAACCAAATGTGCTCGACTACAACAACTCTTCCTCTTCTCAACACGGCCTTTGATGCGTGTTCCCGGGGGCGGGGTTTATGCTAATTGTAGGGTTTGTGATGTCACTAACCCGTGAAGAAGCTTGTGAAGTCCCTACCAGCCGTTTGTTGTAGTCCTTAAAAAGCGATTTCTTTAAAGGAAAATATCTCCCTTTGCTTTGAACTTTGAGCGTCGTAACTTTGCAGATGTTGTTCATGCTCAAACAGCAACATTACACACTCACTACAGTTAAAACAGTCCAATCATAATCAAACGGCCCTTTACTATATGTTCTCCACAGTGATTCCTGTTTTTTTCTGTATTTATGATCAAATAAATGCAGCCTTGATGAGCAGAAGCGTCTTTTAAAAACATAAACATGGTAATGTTTCCAAACTTGACCGGTACTGTATTTAAAATGATATTGAGAATAAAGCACATCAAGCCATTTTTTGTTGTTGTTGCAATATGATAGTTCTCATTGCCATAATGCAAAAAAAAGTCCAATTCTAATTACTATAGTGTGAAACAAATGATTATATCATAAATAAACAAAATATTCATTTACATGTTGTGTTGCTATTAACTTATGCTACATAGTCTATTAAGGTGTGGTCACATTGACCGTTGTTCAGTGAATTTTCGTGGGTGAAATCCAGTCATGTCAGTAGGAATCCACACCGATGGGAGTTTTGGTTGATGACGAAACATTCCCCCACGCAGATTTCACAACGGCTTGAAGTTGGTCACGTGGAGTCACTGCGGTGTCCGGTCTGAAAGAGATTTCAAGTGCTTCGTACATCACTACACGATTAGAAATAGAGTAGGCGCCAGACCCTTTTTGTCTGCAAAAGTTAAATCTGAAAATCTGATTCATTCATTCAAAGATTGAATCTGCAGTCTGACTGGCAGCGCACACGAGATGATTTTGAGGTGGAATGTGACCCAGACTTGTTTTAGTGAGCCGAATATTCATTCACCTACAGATAAGACATGTGTTTGTGATCTTAATCACTTAACGTGAACATGAACATTTTTCCAATTTGTGTTGCGCACTGCCACCGGATGTCTATAACATGACCGTATACTGTATATTTTATTTGTGTGTGAGGATGTTTTGTAATTCAGGGTAAATACATATACAGTACCGGTCAAAGATGCTGTTCTTTTGAACTTTTTTCCCATCAATGAAAAGAATCAGGTTATAAATACATATTCAGTTTCCAGCATTGATAATAATCCTCATATGAGAGTGATTAGTGAAGGATCATGTTTCACTGAAGACTGGAGTAATGATGATAAATTCAGCTTTGATCACAGGAATACATTACACTTCACTATATCTTCACACATAAGTTATTTTAAATTGTAATAATATTTCACAATATTAGTTATTTTCAAAAACATAAGAAATGGTAATGTTTCCAAACGTTTGTCTGGTACTGTATATTCACACAATAAGAAGTTTTCTAGTCTTAAAACCTCACTCATAATGAATATGTGCGACTGCATTGCCAAATGTTGACTGTTTAATAAACTCCCCTGAAATGCCCTGAGAATGTTTAATTTTCTGTGTTGTTTTTGTGTGAGCGCAGTGCTTATCTGTCTCCAGAACCTGTCCCCCTGACCCCTGAATCAAGATCATGACCATGGGTAAATGAGTAAGACAGTTGCCCTACATAAGTCACATGCTCGCGCACTGATGGCTTGAAACTGAAGAAATCTAACATTTAATACACAACCAGATTTTAAAAATCGATCATTAAGCCCTCAAGGAGTCTGTTGACTAGAGAATGCATGTTTAATGCTGTCACAAGAGTTCAGATGTCATGAGAACGAAAGAAGCATTCAGTGGAACATTTACCACCTGCTTTCTTTAAGTCATGCATTAAGCTGTAGAATAAAGATCCTACATTGTGACGTGTAAATACGGGTCTTTGAACAGGTTGGCCCTGTTTGACTTGCGTGACTTGCTGACAATGGAGAATCACTGTTGTGTAAAAATAAGAGGGCTTGGTGTGTTCAAAGGTGGTTTGTGGGGGTGAAAGTGCCCGGCAGTGCACACAACTGCTCTTTACTGCTGCACTTTGTCCAGCGCAGCTTTAATGAAGGCATGTCTATCATGAGACGCTGCCAAACCATCCAGATCTGTTGCATAACACTGGGAGATTGAGGCTGTTAGCTTGAGGGAAATTCAGACAAAACCCCTCAAAGGCTTATGGTTTTGTTAAATCTCAAGAATCGTGGTAGATGTTGTGAGCGTGTAGTGTTCGACAGTGTTGCTGGTGAGCCAAAATGTAAAGTCTGTTTCCAAGAAAACTAACAATTTGAGTTCAAAACCTTCTCCTGATGGATTATAATGTCATGGCAAATAATATACAGCGGCCTCAAAATGTGTTTGGACTCTTAAAGGGATAGTTCACACAAAAATGTAAATTAGCCCATGATTTACTCCCCCTCAAGCCATCCTAGGTGTATATGACAGTCTTCTTTCAGACGAACACGACCTGAGTTATATTAAAAATGTCCTGCTCTTCCAAACTTTACAATGGCAGTGAATGGGAGGCCAAAAAAGTGCATCCATCCATTATAAACGTGCTCCGGGGAGTTAATAAAGGCCTTCTGAAGCAAAGCGATGGGGTTTTGTAATAAAAATATCCATATTTAAAACTTATAAAGTAAATATCAAGCTTCCGGTCGCCTTCTGTAATCAACTCACGGAGAAAGTGTCTTGAACTGCGAGAGGCGTCACACTTTCTACGTAAGTTGAATATGGAAGGCGGTCCGACCGGGAGCTAGATATTTACTTTATAAAGTTTTAAATATGGATATTTTTCTTACACAAATCCATTGATTCACTTCAGAAGGCCTTTATTACCCCCAGAGCCATGTGGAGCACGTTTATAATGGATGGATGCACTTTTATGGGCTTCCATTATGAAGCTTGGAAGAGCGAGGACATTTTTAATATAACTCTGATTGTATTCGTCTGAAAGAAGAATGTCATAAACACCTAGGATGTCTTGATGGGGAATAAACCATGGGGTAATTTTCTTATTTGGGTGAACTATCCCTTTAAATTAGCCCTGAATTAATGTCACTACATCTGATAAAATACCAGTCCAAGTCGTATCCGCAAACAAATGGGATTTTTCACCTTTACGTGTCACAATACTTTTTAGTATAACTCTTGTAGTAGACATGTTTTGACATTGTTCTCTGAAATATAACTCTTTTGATATTTTATATGTAATCGATTTTGACTTCCTTATTACTTATTGTTAATATCCACTTCCATTCTCATCACAAACCAACTTCCATTCAAGACTGCGTTAGACATCACTGGTTTAAATATTTATTTAATATAAAGCCATAAAGTCAAGAGATAAAATAGCAATAGAATAGTAAATTAAGATATAAAAACTGACATAAGTGCAGACTTAAAATGATCACAACCATTTTTAGCATACCAAAACGTGATCTATTTATATACAGTACATTTGTTCCTATCTCAATAGCAAATAAAGTATAAATGTATTTACAAACCATATAGGTAAAAGAATCTCAGAGAAAATATAAAGAAGTACAAAATCCAACAGAGATTAAGAATATTAGGAAAGTAGAATACGCAAAACGTATATAATAGTTCTGCCATTTCAACAGTTGATGTATAAGCAAGATACGCTCCTATTTAGTTGTTTCTTTTGCGTAAAACTTACACCGTGTCCTAACCAGTTGCTGGAGGCGACGATGTTCTCGACACTACATGCGACCAAATCAGAATATAGTTGATGTTTAATATGCAGCTAATCTTTGGACCAATGAGATTTCACCGTGGGCGGAGCTACCCACCACAATGCTGCACAAATAAAAGCCAATTGACTGACAAACTGTCCTGTTGCTAGTTAGGAAAAACACACCAACACTACATGCAACCAAACTGCACCAAATCAGAACATAGTTGATGTTTAAATGTGCAGCAACATTTTGGACCAATGAGATTTCATTGTGGGCGGAGCTACCCATCACTATCCTACTCAAAGAGGTGCCAAGTGACTGACAAACTGTCCTGTGGCTGGTTCGGAATAGCCTTTGTCGCTTTATTGCGTCATGCCTGGTTAGGACATAGTGTTAGCAAGAGAAAAGCAGTACCAAAAAACAGAAGCAAGTGTGGAAGGAGAGAGAAGAGAAAACAGAGCTAGTTCTTAACGAGAGTCTTTTTAAGGCGAGGAACGAGAAAAACGGTGCCATCTGCAGTGTGCTGAAGGGAGTATTCGTTGGGTGAGAAAGGCTTGCCCTGCTCGTCTCGAAGCATACCAAAGACCTCTTGGTACAGGGTGCTCAACTGCTGTTTCATCTCTCTCAGACTGGTGCTACGTTCACTCTTCTCCTTCTTCAAGCGCTCCTTCTCCTCCTTCAGCGAGTCCAGCTCGTACTCCAGGCCCACAATGTTCTCCAGCTTCCGCTTGCGGCAGTTCTGCGCAGCGACCTTGTTCTTGCCCCGGCGGCGGATGTCTCTGACGAGGGCGAGTTGGGCATCGTTGAGCTGGTGTTTGGACATCATCTCGTTGAAGTCATCCACAGGCAGATTGATGATCATGTCCACGGTGAACGGGATCTGCAAGGCTTTTGCTCTCTGTTCATCACGGGAGAGCCGGGCCTCGGAGCGTTTCTTCTGCTTGTCTTTGGTGAAGGGAGGTTTAGAGTAGCCGCTGGCCTCCACCGGCTCTGTCTTTGGGTTCTTCGCTTTCATCTCCTGTTGCTCTGCGGAGGATTTCTCTGAGAGAGATGCATGAGCTCCGTCATTAAGGTAAACCAGCGGGAATATCTCGGCATAGTCGGACTCTGCGCTTCCCGGACTACCGTCCATCTCTTCAGAGTCGGAGTCGCTAAAACCGAAGGATCCGTCTCCGTTCAAGGACTTCCCCGGAGAGCTCATGTGAGGGCTGGAGTCCAGCGACAAGCCAGAATCAGAATCTGGGAATTCCACTATAGTCTCTGGATTTCCTGAGCTGAAGTTTCCAGGCGAGAAGCTTTGCATATCCATGGGGTTTACAGGAGGATCGCTGGTCATCTCAGCCACTTGGCTGACCAGATTTTCTCCGTCGGATGTGAGAGGAACGCTGTTCACTTTAGCCTCCATCTCAGGGTAAAACAGCTCGTTGAATTCTTCTGGTCCGAAATCGGCTCCCACATCCGGGACGTTCAGACTCATCTGGCTGAGGTTGGGCGACACCATATTGTTGAAGGATCCATCATAGGTGTTGATATATTCAGGAGGACACACCTCTGTCTGGACGGACGAGAGAGGGTCCATCCCTGGCAGATAATGGCTGTAGCTTGGGTTCAGTGCTTCTCCGGAAGTTTTCATATATCCATCCATATTCAGTGTCTCCTGCATCTGCATGTTGAGACACTGCTAAAACATACAAAAGAACAGCGTATGAGCACCATAATCCAATGTGAAGACTCATATGAGACAAACGGGTTACAATATGAGGATCAAAGCATTGTTACACCCGGTGTACTCTTTCACAATAGCTGCACTACCATTACCCTTCAAATTTAAATAGCGAATTAGAGGTCAACCGATTCATCGATTTTGCCGATTAATCGGCAACAATATCTGATTGGTGGAACAATTGGTCAAATTAATGCCGATAGTTGTTCCCGGATTGCATTCCTTGCTGGAGCGGCTGAGAAGGGTCCACTGTCATCATACCGTATGAGAGCGCCCTCTAGAGGCGAAATAAAACTGATCACTGATGCCTTGTGCTGTTTATTTTGACACGCGAGGCTGAGCGGAGAGCGCTGACACTTAAGATGCGGATTTAAAACACAGACAGCAAAACGCTATGAACACTACAGTACATGCTGTCATATCATTATAAAGTAATTCATTTGCTGACTAGATTCCACATTAGCAGAGAAAGAACAGCAGTAGCCTATGTTTGCAGTCAAGTCTGAGAGGACGCTAGCATTACTAGTACCTTAAGCGGTTAAAACAATAGACAAAAACACACAAATCCGATCCAAATGTATAATATCATGATTGCTACCATCTAATTGCATTAGTTCAGCTGCTCATTTATGCATTCATTAGCCAGCGAAGTTATCGGTAAAATCCACTAATCGCTCAACCTCTATTGTGAATTAAAAATAAGCCCAATGGGAACGCAAACAACTAGCATATATCACAAAAAAAGTTTTATGCTCGCATGAGGTGGAATATTTTGCAAAACTGCTATGGAATATTCTTTAGAGATGGCGCGGTATGTTCAGATGACGAGACATTATTTATAGAAACTGGCCATGATGCAGCAGTCACTGCAAGAGGTCCTACTGCATTGCACAACTCAAAAAAGGTTGATCTTTTCATCCGGAAATTCTGAATCCACACTTCCTCTGTGAAATCACGTACTATAACCTCCCAGAAACACCTCATAGGAGGTGCTCCCAAGGATACAGGGCTTTGGATAACACTACGTCTCCTTCGATTAAGAGTAATGGCTAGTGCGGTGACTGCGATTATATGTGACATTTAGAAAATAACACAAAAGTTCTCTGCAAATCTGTAATGGAAACCCGGCTATTGTCTGGCAGAGTTACAGTTGTTTGAACTTTTGAGTGTTTCTACGCTTGACCCGCTCGGTAACGTTGTAGCTTGATGCTTCAGTGCATTGGGGAATGTTGACGTGAGTCATATGAAAGGACCTTAACTTTAAACCTTTATGAAGTATACATCCCAAGCTGCCTGTCAAACCACAGCATGAGCTCAGAGAGGGTCATTTGGTTGTTGCTCAGTAACGGTTGTTAGTGCCTTTCTAAACCACAGGTGGTATAAACCAGAGAACACAAAGAACTATCTCATAGCCTCTCTCTGAAAGTCATGTTGAAGGGATAGCTCACCCAAAAATGAAAATGGTCATCATTTAAATCACCATCTTATCATAAGACTTTCGTTCATCTCCGAAAACCAAAGAAAGATATGTTTAATGAAACCTGAGATTTCTGTCCCTCCATTGAAAGTCCAGGTAACCGAAACTCTGACGCTTCAAAAAGTCCATGAAGACATCGTAAAAGTGTGAGCACAGTTGAGCATATTTGATGTGCCCTGTGCGTTGATCCAGGTTTAGACGTTAATAAAGGCTAAATCAAATCTGTTCAACATTAATTACGTTTGCAATCTCTTCGCGAGCTTTTCGAAGCGTCAAATCCTTGGTGGAATTGACAGTCAATCGAGGGAAAGAAATCTCTCAGGTTTCATTTAAAATATCTTAATTTGCATTTCAGAGATGAACAAAAGTCTGCGTAAATGATGACTTCTGGGTTGAATTATCTCTTTAAGTTTGCATGTTAAGTTTTTATGGAGTTGGTGGCATCTTATCTGACCAGGGTCCAAAACTAACACTAGCCAAGGACCAAATGCAAGTACAAATAGTCTTGGACATGTTAATTTACCTCTCCTGTTGGCCGGTATGTTCATTTGAAACTGAGTATATGCTTTACATTTTTATTTTGTTGCCTAGACAGGGTGTTAGGTGAGGTCTGGTTTAGGGTTCATACCTGCAACTCTGGGAGTGAGAGCAACTCCATCCAGGCTTGATCTATTGAGCCTGGCAGCAAAGGATTCTGGGTAAAGGCTGGGATGTCTGCGGGCATCATGAGATCTGTGGAAGGTGGAGCGGAGGCATCCAGGCAAGGTGGAGCGGGCTGCACAGAGAAGAGAGAGAGACAATTAGACTGAAGTGCAGAGACATGTACAGGTGTTGTGTTGCCAAGAGGTGTGAGGTTATATGGGCGATTTATATCCCGCAATTACCTCAGCCGGCTCATCTAGTGGAAAAGTCTCAGCCAGGAGCTGCATGCACTCATCGAATGACAGGGCATCACCACTGTGTTCTGCGAAAGCCCCATTCTGCAAACACAGTCAAATACATCCCAATAAAACCATTGCTTCTACACAGGTAAATGCTGATTCTCTGACTGGATTCGTTACAATCATTAACAAAGAACATCTATTATCTCTGGTTACTGGTAAAGTGGAAGTGTTTATTGTGTAGATGTGGTTTTTGAACTTCTGTAAATTTATGTGTGCTCTGGATGCATTACTTAAAGGTTGTATACATGTTTTACTTTTACATTGAATGCCTACAACGTGTTATTTTACACATGAATTGTCACAACAATCGTTGGTAATCAATGTTACAATGTGATGTGGATTCGGATTTGTTTAAAAACATTAAAAGTAAAACTGAAATGTAATGTCAACAAAGGATAATGCCGTCATTGGATGTACCCAGAGTTAATGTTGAACATTAATATTTCAACTACACTTCAGTGGTACGTCATCAAATTCCTGACCATTGCAAAGTTTTGGGGGGGAAACATTATAATATATAAAAGATTACACCTGTCCAGCAGTTGAGTCACTTTTTTTTTATTTAATAGTTTAACACATTCAAATAGACACAAAACGATACAAAAGACCAATTCTTTAAAAAAAAGTAAGACAAAAGCACTATAACCTTTAAAAATATCATTCATTTCAGAAGTCTGATGTCCTATCTACAAGTGGTCCGACGGTTTGGGTTTTAAAAATCTGGCTTGAATCCGACTACTGCCTCTTTTCCTCTGGGTTCTCTGAAATCTGAAAGAGAAAGCATGATGTTACTTAGTGCAAGTCAATTCAGTTGACATACATACAGTCACTTTCAGGAATGTTAATATGCTAAACAATATCATTCACTATTTTTAAATCACACAGCAAATTCTGTTTATTTAATCTATCTTAATCTATTAATGCTTCAACATCACTGCGGTTTCTACAATTACCATTTGCAAAAGGCGCTATGACCGTGTTTTCAGCCGAGTTTATCTCCAGCCCTGACTAAACACACCTGAACCAGCGAATCAAGGTCTGTAGGATCACGGTGTTTGAGCTGGAAGAGGAATAAACACCACTGAGCTTAACTATAACTATATCTCAGCTCATGTTTCATGCATAGCATTTAAGTGACAAGTGTTCCACGTTTATCTTGTAGAATAACAGCGCTTAGGTTTTTCCAACGACAATTTCTTTAAAACTGCAGATTCACCTTGTGTAGACCTTTATCTCTTTACATATCACAAAATAGCCATGCCAGTTGCTTTCTCATAAACATGACATGTAGATTTTTGATTTGTGTTTCAGTGGGAACAGGCTAAAAACTGAATGGAGATCAGTTACATCCCTCACATTTAATACTGATTCTGGAATATGAATGATTACCTGATAAAGAGGAGGTGCTTCTCATTCCTTTAACTGTCCATCCTCATCTGTAGGTACTGCATTTGAATTTGAACTTGCTTTATAACCATTAAAAAAAAAAAATCACATTCTAGATAGTATGAATGCGTGCAGTATGAATGCATTTCCGACGTACTCCATCTGCCGTCAGTTGTGTTGCTTCAATGCCATTCATAAATCCTCTCCCGTGGCCTCATGGTACACATCAGAATCTCACCGGAAACAGTAGGTCATCCGGACTCTTTCTGCCCACTGTTTTTCGAATACTATGCATTCGGACATACCACTCTCCTGACTGAAAAATCCAGCATTGCTGTTCACCAGCTTAAGGTATGTTTTGCATGCTGGGACCAGTGTGGGATGCTGGATGCTGGTTTTCTGGTCCACAACATGGGATGCTATTTGTTGGTTCAGGGTATGGGATGCTGGTTTGCTGGTCCATGATATGGGATGCTATTTGTTGGTTCCCAGCATGGGATGCTGGTTAATGCTTTGCTGGTTCCCAGCATGGGATGCTAGTTGATGGTGTGCTGGTTCCCGGCATGTGATGCTTTGCTGGTCCCCAACATGGGATGCTGGTTGATGGTTTGCTGGTCCCCAACATGGTATGCTAGTTGCTGGTTTGCTGGTCCCCAAAATGGGATGCTGGTTTTCTGGTCTCTAACATGGGATGCTAGTTGCTGGTTTGCTGGTTCCCAACATGGGATGCTGGTTACTGGTTTTCTGCTCTCTAACATGGGATGCTGGTTGATGGTTTGCTGGTCGCCAATATGGGATGCTGGTTTTCTGGTCCACAACATGGGATGCTATTTGTTGGTTCCCAGCATGGGATGCAGGTTGATGGTTTGCTGGTTCCCGGCATGGGATGCTTTTGCTGGTTCCCAACATGGGATGCTGGTTGATGGTTTGCTGGTTCCCGGCATGGGATGCTGGTTTGCTGGTTCCCAACATGGGATGCTGGTTACTGGTTTTCTGGTCTCTAACATGGGATGCTGGTTCCTGGTTTGCTGGTCGCCAATATGAGATGCTGGTTTCTGGTCTCTAACATGGGATGCTGGTTCCTGGTTTGCTGGTCGCCAATATGAGATGCTGTTTTGCTGGTTCCTAGGATGGGATTCTGGTTGATGGTTTGCAGGCCCTCACTATGGGAAGTGGTTGTGCTGGTGGACCAGCATAAGGTATGTTTTGCACACTAGGACCAGCTTGAAATGCTGCTGTGCTGGTGAACCAGAATATGTTATCTTCTGGGTACTGGTATGATTCCAGCAATGTGAATGTGTTACATATCATGTTTTTAGTGTGTGTTCATAGTTAAATAAAGACCAAGAAAATCGTCCAATTAATTTTATTAAATGATTTAATTAACACTATGAAGGTTACGTTTATAGGCAGAGCAAAATCCTTAGTTTAAAAACAACCACTGCTTAGTTTTCATATGGTCCATATCTATGGAGAGTAAAAGTAACACTGAAGCAATGTTGCAGATAGTGAAATAAACTAGATTCACTCTCCAAGAGATGATTGACCATTAGTGATGACACCTGCGGTTAACAAGCAGACTCACAGAAGATAAGAGGAACAAGAAGAACAGAAAAAAGAGAAGAGTCAACCAGAAACACCACAACTACATCTGACTCACAGCCATACGGCCTTAGATAAACTCAACAGCTGAAATCAATCATATCTCACCAGAGGACGCTTAAACAACGCCATAAACATCATCAGCAAGTTCACTCATTATAAACCTGTCTGGCTTTATTTTTTCCTTATGGTACATGTATAAAAGTTGTTGAAGTCTGTTTGAAGTCACCATTATGGTGATTAGTGTTCACTTTAGTTGGGCACTTGGCGATTGACTGGTTAAATGAATTATCTTTCAGAAACTGTTGAAAGTCCATGCTTTCAACATGACTACAATATGTCTTGCTCCAGACTGCAATGACAAACCTTTTACTATGTGCAGTTTTTGGAATCAGTGACTGACGGTTGATATTTTTCTCCACCTAAATGAGTCTTTAAAAATAGCAACTTTCATTATCAAGTTGTTCTTCACTGTGCCATTGAAAGAGCTCTTCTCATAACCCCTGTTATTGAACAAAGTGCTTATGATTATGCTGTTATTTGGCATTTTTCTGTTTTTATATCTCTAAAGATCTTGTGGACAACAACAACAAATCAATAGCTGTGCAGACCGACCAATTCAAAAACATACAGAGCCATCTGCTTTCTAATAGCTCTCGAGGTACTTTAATGCTGTACACCGATCGGTCTGAGCAGCGCCGCTTCAAGACGAACACAGAACGATTAGAGAGCAGACATACTTTAAACATTGAAATGTCAATCTTAACCAAAAGGATGGTTTGGATCAAAACTCAACATTGTCAATGTCACCTTAATATCTGGGCTTGCCATTCAAAAGTCATAGATTTCAATATGATCTCAAACATTTCTCATCAAATGAGCTGAGCTACGGCATTGCGAGCATTTTATAGCTGTACAACAGATGTGAACAACTGTCTCATACGTGTCTATATTAATTTCAGTAGGAACTATATTATCGGCCACGGCTAAGAACGATAACATTCATAACTTTAAATGCTTGAGGTCTTTAATGTCAGGTGGATTCTGATTGGGTGTCGATGTTTTTATCGTTCATCCAAAATCCACCGTTATCGTTCCTCTGTGCCATTACCGTTATAGTTGATGTGTGGACTATTCTCATAGAATTAGAACGATCGTCATTGTTGTGAAAAATAACTTTATGCCACGGTTAGGCAAGGAAAACTCATAGTACATCTGCGACACACACACGTGCCTGACCTCCTCAGGGAAAAGCAGGTCTTTAGTGTCCCATCCATGTTGTGTTGGGATTGTTTGCGAGTTTCCATTTCGTAGAATTGCGTTCACCCAGAAGCCTTACCTCCCGGGTTCCTATAATTATGCCATAGTTGCAGTTCCCAAGCAACTGCACCCAGTAATATGAGCGGAGGGTGAGGCCTGTTGAGCACCTGTGTGTGTGTGTGTGTGTGTGTGTGTGTGTGTGTGTGTGTGTGTGTGTGTGTGTGTGTGTGTGTGTGTGTGTGTGTGTGATAGATCTCATGGGATGGATTTATGCATGCGTACCTGTGCGATTTCACCATTTGTTGTGTTGGTTTGCGTCAGAGCTCCGCTGGCCGGAAGGCTTCGAGGGACAAACTCTCCGGTCTCCTCGTCCAGCTGGAGTTGTGCGAGTAAAGCTTTCTCCTGCTCCCGCAAATGCTGCTGCCGCTTCTCCTCCTCCTGCTCACGCTGACGACGCAGCTCCACCTCCTTCTGTCTGTAGCTGAAATCAAACACTTCCCTCCCCGCGCCCAGGTCCACGTCCTGCCTCCACAGGATATCTATCAGCTCCATATCCTAGAGAGAAATAAGAGAAAGGGCATGAGAGCAGCTGTAGGGATGCAGCACGCTCCCGACCACACCCTGCCTGTCGAGGAGGGATTAGGAGCCCAGCCCTCCTCCGCACCCCTCAGATAAGCACACGCACAATGTAACGACAAGACAGTATGAATAATACATGCTTCCTCTCCTTTTTCATCCCATCTCTGGGAACTACCAAATCATACACCCACACGGACGCATACACACTCTGTTAGTGTTGCTATAAATGTTAGTGGCAGATTTAAAGGTCAGTCCAAAACTCGAAATCAAGGCCGCTGGAAAATATTATTCATATTTATAACTAAAACACTCATATAGTCTGTATGTGGGAAGTTGACATGTCCTGTGTGACCAGATCTAAACCTATTAATTACTCTATCATTATTATTATGCATGCTCAGATTATTTGACAGAATACATGTTAAAATAAAATAAAAGATGTTGACCAGTCGGTGCATATCAAATATACAGTGTGTTTTAACTCATGTTGATTATAAAAAGACATTTGTGGTCATGTTATACAGCACATCAAATACCATTTTGATTATATTCAACTATTTATGTAGCTCTTCTGGTTACCACCCTTCTTTTAAACTGCATACCACATACGATTATATATTTTGTGGTAAAACACAGCCTGTTTTCAACCGCTTTCTAGAGAAGTGCACGACAAAGATCTGGAGGAGTGAACAGCGGCTCCAACCAATCAGCAGCCGAGAATGAAACGCCACCCGTCATGTTGTTTTAACTACAGAGATCAGGGTGTTTGTCAGATACAAGGACGGAGAACTGAACATCTAGAGCGTCCTTGTCAACGGCATGTTGACGTGACATTGGTAGACCAACAGGAATAATAAGAAGCATTATTTAGATGTGTACACTGAATAAGATTAGGTCTGCTTTCTTCTTCTTCTTTTTTAAGGTTTCTATTATGTGCAGTTGTGGACCAGGGCTATTATAGTTCACTAGAACTATAGCCACAGAAAAAAAAAAAAAACTTTTGCTACTTGAAATAAAATAAACTGTAACTGAAACTAAACCCTTACAAGATAGCATTACTAGTTTTTATTTAGCTTAACTTGATTAGTTATACTAAAAACAAATAAAAATAACTCAAACTCTGACTAAAATTATGACAGAAAATGTATAAACTAAAACATTCTGAATATTAATAAGGACTATAATAGTATCACAATGATTCTAAAACACACTGTGGTGGACAGTAGCAAAGCATTTGTATTATTAAGAGTTCATATATTTTGGAAAAATTCCCAAGCATAATATCATACTTTTTACTCCACTACATGTCATAATATATGATTCCCTGTACCTTCGAACTGAAGGAACTAAAATTAGTTTGATAATGTATGACAAGTTTTGGTTATGAAATAACATTTTCTTCAATATTCAATGCCTTCACCCACTCATCTTCCCTCATGACTAGTAATAAACATGGTTCATTGATTAATACTTTTTGATACTTAAGTACATTAAAGGCACTTTTGTACTTTTACTCAAGCACTTTTTGAGCACTGATTATGTGTGACAAGCTCCTCATTTAAATGTGAAATGTCTTTAAATTTCTGCCTTTTTCTGAAGTATTGCTAATTTGACTGACTAACAGTCCTGAACTAGTCCGGCGATGAGTCCACCACGTCTGATGCAACGCTGACATTTCCAGGCAGATAAAAACAAAGAGTCTTTATTACAAAAATATACTAACAATATCTAGAAGTAAATGCATTTCAGCATCTTAAAGTCCCCCTGTGGGGAAAATCAAGTTTTTAATGTTGTTTAGATGTCTTTGTGGTGTTTTTTATATGCTTCAAGACAAAGTTCATAAGTCAACACCATCGCTGAGTATTTTTCTCTCTTTAAAACTGCAGTGAACCAAAGAGTTGTTTGGTTGAGTTTTTCAAGGCGTTGCCAAAGATGCTGACCAATATTGTGTTACTCCCATAAAAACTAACTTATTGAGTTACTTAGTTACTTTTAAAGGAAAGTAATGTGTTACGTTACTTTTGCGTTACTTTTTCTCACCTCGGCTGTGCTTTTTTTGTTTTTGTTTTTTTTATAACAAAAAGGTTCTATTTTTGTGCAAATGTAAAGACCCCTCACACCAAAATTGAAATTTAGAGGTAAGGTAGAGAGGTAAAAATACAAATTTACACTGTCTCTGCGGTGTGCTGCCATTCTGGATAATGGAAGAATAGGACGCAGGAGAAAAAAAGTTTTACCAATAAAAAAAAAATTTAAAAAAATCGAATAATTTTTGCTCATGGTTTAACTGAATCATTAAAGGTCAGCAGCAAATTGGTCAATAAAAGTAGATTAAATGCATAAAAATATTTGTTTTATTTAACATTTAATTATTGGAGGTTTGCATATTTTGCATTTGACTGATTTTATTCTTTTTGAGGAATACTCAATCTTTATAAATGCTCAAATTTAGTCTAGAACTGCAATAACGATCATGTTTACACACAACGCTTCTGCACTTTCTCTCGATTTCATGGGGACAGGAGAGCTGTCAGAAAAATAAATGTGAAAAAGTAACTTGGTTTGTGTAACATTAGCAACACATTATTAGCTGTTTGATAACTCAAGCAAAGGCTAATCATATTAATTACCGTTATGTGTCCGCCGTTGTAAAGAGTGATACCTTTGTGCAGCGTTTACTACAGTAAAGTTGAGCGAGCGGAGCTGGAGTGAGTGAGTGGAGGCGGGGCTCATGTGCATATTCATGACTCCGCTAATACTAAATGACACAAGGGTGTAGAGTTACATTCTAGTTATTTTAAGTCATGAAAATATGTTTTTCACAGGAAAAAAATCCTTAAATATGTCATTTTGGTAATCAAAGAAGAGTTTTAAGGGATACAATTATTGACTACAGGGGGACTTTAAGTGTTTCTCAATTGATAAAGTTTAATTAATGTGCACACAACACCTGAAAAATAACTCATATTCAACTTAAATTTTTAAGTATGTGAAAGCTATTTTAGCTTTAAAAATGAGTTTAAGCTTATATAACTTTAAATACTTAAGTACATTAACTTTATTAACTTACATTAACTTTATAGATTGTATAACTTAAAGGTTGAAAATTGCTTAACGTTTGATGAGTTAATGTAACGTAAAAACATGTTTTCATGACTTACATCTAATCAGAATCTGACACTTAATAAATCGATATACTGACAGATTAATAGCGCAACATTTGGCCATTTTGAGATTCTTGTCATCATATTTTAATTTAATTTAGGCTTTTATACTCAAGTATACACTGATAAGCGCACATGCATAAAGCACATCAAATAAGGTAAACAGATCACGCTTGACACGCAAGAACAAAACTCATTGGTTCTCGCGCATGTTTGAGCTTCGTTTACCGTATTTGATGTGCTCTATGCATCTGCGCTGATCAATGTCTATATGCAAATACTTATAAACCACTCGAATCAAATGGTTTCTTTTACAATCTCTTTTACAAGCGTAACAATTTTGGTGAAATGGACTTTCAAATGGAGAGACAAAAATATCACTTCATTTAAAATATTTTATTTGTGTTTCGAAGACGAACAGAAGTCTTTCAGCTTGGAAAGATGTTAGGGTAGGTATATGATTGTCTCTATAAATTGTTAATCAGCCACTCAGCACTCGAGTGCTATAATGAGCTAGACTGCAACATGTTGTTCAAATGTTATACATCAGCAGATGAGACATTTATAAATGCTGGTCGTTAAAATTCTTCCCAGGCTGAGTGGCAAAATATTTATGAAACCTTGGCCTCAGACTTTCTTGACTGATAGTCGTAAAAACTCAATCCTCTATTACATCAACCGTGTCTGAGGTATGGATTACTTAGTCTTTAACCTCCTCTACCATTTGTTTACAGGCGAAGCTTTGCATAAACGTCTGTATGTATCTGTTCGTGAGGTCAGAAAAACCATGTGACTGGAGATCTGGAGAAAATCATCTTCCCATATAGCTTCAGATCACAAGGCTCAGGGGACTAAACAGAGAAGAAGTGTGTACTGACAACAGAGGAACTGTGCCGCTTTTTTTAGGAACCAATTCTCTTTTGCAATTCTGAATCAGAGATCAGCATTGACATAACAGCAGATTTTACAACGTAACCAGATACGCCATCAGAACTAAACATGTTAAGCATGAACTGATTTATATGATATAAAATCGAGCCAATGATTCCATAACAAAGTGGATCAGACAGTGGCGTCCGACAGAAGCATGTAACGACATGCCCGTCTCCCTCTCTCACACACACACTCACACACAGACACACACACACACTCACACATCCCCTCCGGATAACTCCAGATAACAGACGGGGGCGGAGCCACAGGGATGATGAAACATCCAAACAATTGATAAATAGACTGCTCTCACGAGAAGACAGACTGGACACACACACACACACACACAAATGAAGAATGTGTTTCTGATTGTTTAGTTCAGAGCCTCTTTCTTCCTAACCATATCCTGCTGTTTACAAGTGTATTACAAAATCAATCCAATGACATGAACAGTTCATCCAAAAATGAAAATATTGCGGTTTATTAATATTATTGCCATCATTATTATCATTATAAACTATGATTATTTTCAGTTCTATCTCCTGTGAAACACTAAACAAGAGCTTCTGTTGTCCATGCAAAATGTGGATGGAGATTTTTACCGCCAAACTCATTACATGATGATAAAAGTCCAGGTTAATATCATTAACTAAAACTAAAACCATTAAAAAAAAAACATGTTCATATTTTGACATAAAATAAACATTAACTGAAATAAAATAAATGTTTTAGTTTTGTTTTTTAGGTACGTTACTATTTTTCATTTAAGTTGAAGACTAAAATACCGGCTGGGCGCAAAACGATATCATATCGGGATCGCGATAAAAATTATGATGATAAGCTCTGGATATTTTTACTCTAAATGGATTAATCTAACAGCCAATCACAGCAGAAATAAACGTGACAACAGTGAATCAATGGATGTGGCTGATTGTTCATGATTATCTGTGTGAATGAACTGCGGGGTTTTGTCTGACACACACACACACACACACACACACACACACACACACACACACACACGTGACGCTTGCAATGTTTTCAGCATCGGCCGTCTCAATATATGAACAGGGTTGCCAACCCTCACACATTTGGCGTGAGACACGCGCTTTCAGACGCTGTCTCACGCTCTCACTCTGCCAAAGTAAATCTCACGACAAATTGGCAACCCTGCTTTTGATATGAAACGCAAGTTTAATAAAATCATTCAAAATATTTGGTGCAATATGGCGTAACAGATCACTGTAGCGCCTCAGTTAAAGCCATAGCCGGTGAAAAACAGAGTTTTGATGGTCACGTGGTTCATAACAAACCAGCGCTGTCAATATATTTGAACGGCTTTAAGCAGGATAGACAACATCTTTACTAAAATAGTGATATTTGTAGCAGTGTTTGGTAAAATTACACAATCCAACACTCTCCATTGACTTTGTACTCGATTTGTAATTTCTTACTCATGACAAAAAACAGAACAATGTCTAAAAGCTGCTATGCGACAAGGTGTACAGCAAACAAGCTAAAAAACACACAGAACTAAGTTTTTATAAGCGGTTGACCCAAAAAAACTAGCGTTCAAGGAGACAAAAGTGGACACAGGCAATGAGATGTGAAGCTTCAGGAGGGATTTTGGGATCCTGACACTCAGTATGCCTACGTGTGCAGTAAACATTTAGTCAAATATCCAAATGTCAGTTTTATATATTATATTTCCTGTCTCTGATCACGTTCCCCTCCAGTGGCGTAGTTCTCAGTGTAATGTAACATGTCGCGCTGTGGGTTCTTTAGCTTGTTTTCTGTACATCTTGTCACATATCAGCTTTTAGACATTGTCATTTCTGACTTATTACAAAAAAACGAACGAAGAGGCCGCCAGGTGTCTGTATGGCTCTTTAATACATACAGATGTATCCACAAGTCTGGCCAAGAGTATTGCAGGTCACAACTGCTTACTTATTTTTAGGTTTTGCATTTGAATAAATATTTAGACATGATCAAACACTACATTTCTTTAAATGTGAAAATTAAGAAAGTTAATAACTTGCATTCTAATATTTTTTAATGATACTCATACAAGAACACACAAGTGATTATCAATGAATGCAAGCAAATACTGAATTTAACCCAAGAAAAGTGCATTCGACAAATTGTTTTTCCCATATATGTACAGTAGGCTATATATACACATATGAATTGATACTGAATCAAGATTGAAATCGATATTTGTGTCGAAAAAAATCTCACTCCAACCTGAACTTAAAAGTTGGCAACCCTGATTTGAAGACATGAACAGATGAACTTCATCTCCAGAGCTGTCATATTACACACTCAAACCGAAAGGCTTTCAAGGCAAACCGTCAAAATAAAAGTCCTGTTTACCTTCAAGAAATTATGACAGGAATACATCACTACTGTATACTAAAATGTAGGCTACTTCTCAAAGTAATAATTAACTTGTATTATTTCTAAGGACTACTATACAACCAAAAAAAATGTGTCCATGTTTTAAATGTATACAGCATTTTATTTTACAAAAAATATTTTGCTGTAAATTATTTGTTATATTTTCATTTTGATTACATTTTAGAAGCTTGATTAAATTGTTTATCCATTTGTTTTGAATCATAAAACACAGAAACATTAGAACTTAGAGGGGAAATTAATTAATTTCCTAAGGGCCTTAATAAAAAGGAGCTACTCTGTGTGTAATGTTACAGATTTACATTCATACTCAAGGTCTATCGTGATAATCATCGATATGGTATGATATGGGAAAAAATATAGGGAGAATATTTTTTTGCCATATCGCCCGGCCCTACCTAATATTAAATAAATAAAAAACTTAATAAAATCAATATAGACATATTGATAAAAGAATAAATGACAAGAACTCACATCAAAATCATTAAAATGAACTAGAATAGAAAATATAAACATAAAATTTCATTAGGAATATTAAGAAGAAAAAAGTATAGTATATCAATGATACTAAAGTAACACATAAAGCCTGGATGACATGAGGCTGAGTAAACGAATGGAAAGATAAAGAGCATTGATGAGCGACTCTAAAATGCAAAAGGCTCAGGATTGTTTCGTGGAAACAGTATTTGGTGAATATGATCCGTTTAGTGATCCCAGGGAGTGTTTTCGACCTGTAGTAAGAAAGCCTGTGCTCATGAGATGATGATGATAATGATGAAGCATCACTAATTACATGGGGGTTTTGAATTAAACATCTGTCGAGTATATGTTCATACGTGTGAGTATCGCAACTGCATTTAATGTCAGTGTCAGAGCCTTTGGATGGGATTGTATTTAGGAGTGAAAAAGGATATCCAAGACACACCTTAACTACATAATTAATGGCCAAAGAGTTGTAATAATTATCCAGGTTAATGGAAACAGGAAACCAGACCTGTTATTAAAACTGCAAAGTTTCCCAATAAAGCCGAGATTATTTTTCAGGCCTGTCTCACTTCCTGTTCCTCTACAGACGCGGGAATGTGGAATATACCGCTGCAGGAACAAGAGAGCACCTTGTTCTCTATTTTTTTCAGGCATGGTTTAGGCAGCACGTAGTCAGCATCCAAACCGGTTTACAGGTGAACTCTCAAGACACCCAAATGCACAACTACTCAGTTCTTTAGTTGGACGGCATGGCTTTATTTTAAAGTAGAGTTATCATCCATGAGGTGGATGATCGGGAAAGTTGTTTCGGGCCCTTGGACGAGAGGGGTCCAAATGTGTCTTTGTCCTGGACCCCGATTCAAATGCCCATAAATACTCAAAGAAGTGACTTACCCCTAGTGGTTGCTGGATATTTTAATAAAAAAATCTTACATATTTTGCCTTTAAATGTGTACTTTATGCATAAAGCTTTGGGAACAGTTGATCATTTTATTAATAATACTATCGAACAGATCATTAGGTAGCCTAAAGCACACGGCACAATAATTAATATGGTGTCATTGATTGATAAAATCTCATCTAACATGAAAGGCTGTGAGTTTTGTCATATCTGTATCCCCTTTAGACAGGGATTTTGGGCTGTTCCAGATCAGGACTGCATCAGTCTAACAATTAACATGCAATCACACTAAGTCCCCATTTGAAGATGATCAACTGAATTGATATCCGTTACAGTAATAGTAGAGTAATAGTACAATAAAAAAATGTAAGAGTTTCCGTAAATTTACATAGTGTATGTTCTTATAAACAACAAGCTTCTACTGACTGCGTGCGTGTGTCCGTGTGTGTGTGTGTGTGTGTGTGTGTTTAATTTGAACGTTTTATTCACTGCTTGTTCATATTTACAGACACACACAAAAAAAAAAACAAGAGAAAATCAAACAGCTCTTAATAAAGTTGCTTTCTTTCACTTGACTGTTTGTTTATTAAAAAAATTATTCGTATGAATTTTAGGCTGTGCGTTGAGTTTTGTACATTACTGTAATTTTACCGGTAAAATTCTACAGCAGAACCCTGTTGGTTAACAGTAAGAACCGTTTTTGGAAGTAAAAATATATATAATTTACACACACACACATAAAATCATAATTTTTTCTGTGTGACGGATCACATTTGATGGGTTTTCATTTTAATAAATATGTTTCTCTTTAGTTTTTTGCTATCAGTCATGCACATTAGGGTTTTTTGTTATCTTATGTTGTTAAATGAACGTTTATGGCTTTATTTAGTGTCATGTGTGTTATCATGATGGTGTTTTGCTTCTATATATATTAGTATTTCCATATTTGACTTTCTCTTCACTATCTGTGTTGCTTTGGTGGATGTCTAAAAATATAAAAAGATGTAAAAAAATATAAAAGATCTCAACCTTGATTCATGTATTTTCCTGCATTCACTGAAGATATGTTCAGTGTTATGTAATGTTTGTCACAGACAAAAAGTGCTACCAAAAACGTTTTTTCAGATAGGTATAAAGAATGACAGTAGTAGTGATAGAGATTAAACTCTTAAAGATGAGGATTACTTCTTTACGTCAGGACACAAGGATAAAGTAAACAGCCACATTCCAGATTGGAGCCGCCTGCTATTGTGCAAGGCGCCGGTGAGCGCGCATGCGCAGAAGAGCGACCGCGCAGACGCGTCTGTCTGCTGCGGGATCACACGCAAAAACATCAAAGCGCAACGACACATCTCATGACAGAAGTTTAATGGAGTGCCAGCTTCGCCTCCCACCACTGTGATATGTTTATACTCGCATTTCGATGTGTCTTCCTTCCTTTCTTTCTTATAGGACGGCCCGCGTTCAATGACTATGCAGAATTGTGGGTGAAAAGATCAGAAACGAGAGGAAACGCCTTCTCAAACACGGACTACACACATACAAACAGCGTCTCAACTAGTCCACCATGTCATGAGTTATAGAAATTAACAAAACAGTCTCATATTGAAACTTTAAAACGCGCAAGGCTTTTAAAAAGTCACATGGAAGTGTGTGTGTGATCTGGTAACATATAATGACAAGAGCAATAAATACATCACATAAGACGAGGTTCAAAGGGCAAAATGATGTAACATCATAGTGCGATTACATTTTTAGCTATTTTAATAGCATTTCAATACAATTAAAATAGGCTACTATAACATTGTTATACCATTAGTAACGCAAATAATTATTATTAAATATTATTTACCTGTTGGCTTGGGTGCATTTTAGGCAGTTCAATCTCCATCATGTCTGAGAGGATCTCTCCTCGTCCGCTGTAACTCCTAATGTGATTTATTTGTTTGTAATCCTCCACAGCGAAATAAAATATGGCTTAAAAATAAATACGTCCGATTGTCGTTGCTATACGCTGCACTTGTGAAGGAAATGCTGTGTCTGTGGAGTTATGAAAATTGACGGAAAGCCCCAGTCATTCGTTGGCCCCGCCCACACTCCACGCTGACCAATAGGAAGCGCTTGCTGAGCTGTTGCGTTCTACGCCCCCTTTTATCATCCGACTCGTGCTGCGTAAACCTCCTGAATGTGAACAGAGCTCAACCTTTATTTTAAGTATTCATAGTTATTTTATCTAATATAATTATTAATCTTAAACAAACACTGATGACATTACGTATACCTTATTACTTAAACATAAGTATTCTACATAAATATTTAAAAAAAAAAAATGTTTAAGGGTTAAATATGTTCTAATGTTGCCATTTATTCTATTTATATGAAACCCAATAGGGTTAATCAACGCCTTTTGAGACAACTGATCCCAAAAACGCTCCCTCGGGAACGTTCCGGGAAGCAGGGACTGTCTCTGGGAGGAAGTCATGTGAGATTGCAGCACCTGCATGCACTTTCGCTTAGCCCTTTAAACGGACACGTACGCTATAAAACGCATTAAGAGCACATGATTTGAACACACCTACAAACTCCTGCATGTCTGTGTGTCTGTCTGATAGCGACACCTGCTGTTCGGCATTAAGCTTTTCATTTCATGTTAGCCTTTTACATATGCAGTGTAATAACCCTTTAAACCGCAGTTTAACCACCACTCCACATCAGTTTATAATCCTACAAAACGTTAAACTAAACGTTACAATGATGTCTAAGTTAAGGCAAGACACCCCAGGTGAGGTTAAAAAAAAAAAAAAAAATAGGCCTAATAGATATCACCATCCTTCCCCATTGATTACATTAAGAATTGTAAACATGTTTTTGCATGACACATTTTCTGAAACGTTATGTTTAAATATGCAAATGAGTCTAATTAAATATGCGGTAATTTGCATGCATTTCTAGGACAAAAATCTGAATCTGGAGGAAGTCAGGTTCAAAAGGTTCAGGTTTTTTTAGAATCAAAGGTTTTTACAGAGGGTAAATATGAAGAGAGTGCGTAAATATGAACACACACATCACACCAATTCTTCAGTCTCTACATTGGCTTCCTATTTCCGCTTGGATTGAGTATAAAGTTTCCCTCTTCACACATCAGTGCATCCATGGCAATGCTCCCACCTGCCTTAAAGAACTCATTACTCCACAGATCTCAGCAAGTTGTCTTCGCTCCACAGACACTCATCGGCTCCTTCCCCCTAGGATTAAGACTGGGGACAGAGCCTTCTGTGCCGCTGCTCCACGCCTGTGGAATGCGCTCCCTGAACATCTGAGGGCTCCACAAACCACTGATCCTTTTAAAAAGGGACTAAAAACGTACCTGTTTAGAAAGTCCATCCATCCATCCATTATCTTCCGCTTATCCGGGGCCGGGTCGCGGGGGCAACAATCTAAGCAGAGACGCCCAGACTTCCCTCTCCCTAGCCACTTCCTCCAGCTCTTCCGGGGAACCCGAGCGTTCCCAGACCAGCCGGGAGACATAATCCCTCCAGCGTGTCCTAGGTCTTCCCCGGGGCCTCCTCCCGGTGGGACGTGCCTGGAACACCTCCCTGGGAAGGCGTCCAGGAGGCATCCGAAATAGATGCCCTAGCCACCTCAGCTGGCTCCTCTCGATGTGGAGGAGCAACGGCTCTACTCTGAGCTCCTCCCGAGTGACCGAGCTTCTCACCCCATCTCTAAGGGAGCGCCCAGCCACCCTACGGAGAAAGCTCATTTCGGCCGCCTGTATCCGGGATCTTGTCCTTTCGGTCATGACCCACAGCTCATGACCATAGGTGAGAGAAGGAACGTAGATCGACCGGTAAATCGTGAGCTTTGCCTTACAGCTCAGCTCCTTCTTTACCACGACAGACCGGTACATCGACTGCATTACTGCAGAAGCTGCACCGATCCGCCTGTCGATCTCTCGTTCCATCCTTCCCTCACTCGTGAACAAGACCCCAAGATACCTGAACTCCTCCACTTGGGGCAGGAACTCTCCACCAACCTGAAGTGGGCAATCCACCCTTTTCCGACTGAGAACCATGGCCTCGGACTTGGAGGTGCTGATTCTCATCCCAGCCGCTTCACACTCGGCTGCAAACCGCCCCAGTGCACGCTGAAGGTCCTGGTTTGAGGAGGCCAACACGACAACATCATCCGCAAAAAGCAGCGACGAAATCGTATGGTCCCCAAACCGGACACTCTCCGGCCCTTGGCTGCGTCTAGAAATTCTGTCCATAAAAATTATGAACAGAACCGGTGACAAAGGGCAGCCCTGCCAAAGTCTTTCAATGTTAAAATAGCTTTTAGTGTTTACATTTTAGTGTTTGTGTTTAACTTAATTCTTAATTGCTCTAACTGCTTTATTTATTTATTTTTCCATATATATATTTAATGCTTATATTATGGATATATATTAGGACACCCCTCCAAATCATTGAATTCAGGTGTTCAATCCCTTCATGGCCACAGGTGTATAAATCAAGCACTAGGCATGCAGACGCTTCTACAAACATTTGTGAAAGAATGGGTCGCTCTCAGGAGCTCAGTGAACTCAAGCGTGGTGCCGTGATAGGTTGCCACCTGTGCAATAAGTCTATTCATGAAACTTCCTCACTACTAAATATTCCACGGTTGTGGAAGCAATTGGGCCACGAAGTGGTGGGCCACGTAAAATTACAGAGCGGGGTCAGCTGGGGGTCACAGTGAGCAGAAGTCACCAACTTTCTGCAGAGTCGATAGCTACAGACCTCCAAACTTTGTGTGGCCTTCAGATGAGCTCAAGATCAGTGTGTCGAGAGCTTCATGGAATGGGTTTCCATGTCCGAGCAGCTCATCCAAGCCTTACATCACCAAGTGCAATGCAAAGCATGGGATGCAGTGGGGTAAAGCACGCCGCCACTGGACTCTAGAGCAGTGAGACGTGTTCTCTGGAGTGACCAATCACGCTTCTCTGTCTGGCAATCTGATGGACGAGTCTGGGTTTGGTAGTTGTCAGGAGAACGGGATTTGCCTGACTGCATTGTGCCAAGTGTAAAGTTTGGTGGAGGGGGGATTATGGTGTGGGGTTGTTTTTCAGGGGTTGGGATTGGCCCCTTAGTTCCAGTGAAAGGAACTCTTAATGCTTCAGCATACCAAGACATTTTGGACAATTTCATGCTCTTAACTTTGTGGGAACAGTTTGGGGACGGCCCTTTCCTGTTCCAACATGATGAGATGACATGAGACATGGATGAGCGAGTTTGGTGTGGAGGAACTTGACTGGCCTGCACAGAGTCCTGACCTCATCCCGATAGAACACCTTTGGGATGAATTAGAGCGGAGACTGCGAGCCAGGCCTTCTCGTCCAACATCAGTGCCTGACCTCACAAATGCGCTTCTAGAAGAATGGTCAAATATTCCCATAAACACACTCCTAAACCTTGTGGAAAGCCTTCCCAGGAGAGCTGAAGCTGTTACAGCTGCAAAGGGTGGGCCGACTCCATATTAAACCCTACGGATTAAGAATGGGATGTCATTAAAGTTCATGTAAAGGCAGGCGGCCCAAAACTTTTGGCAATATAGTGTATGAATAAAAATGTAAAGTTTGGTGTATGTAAAGCGGCTGAAGTGATTTCTGAATGCAGGAGGAAAAAAAAACTTTAAAGATATATGTACTGTAATTGAAATCTACAGATGCAAATAGAAAAAGATACACGTACAA
>CM040910.1:7607124-7612124 GCA_023029165.1 Gobiocypris rarus | reverse complement strand
CTTCTCAAAAAATTTGCATATTGTGATAAAAGTTCATTATTTTCCATAATGTAATGATAAAAATGTAACTTTCATATATTTTAGATTCATTGCACACCAACTGAAATATTTCAGGTCTTTTATTGTTTTAATACTGATGATTTTGGCATACAGCTCATGAAAACCCAAAATTCCTATCTAAAAAAATTTGCATATTTCATCCGACCAATAAAAGAAAAGTGTTTTTAATACAAAAAAGTCAACCTTCAAATAATTATGTTCAGTTATGCACTCAATACTTGGTGGGGAATCCTTTTGCAGAAATGACTGCTTCAATGCGGCGTGGCATGGAGGCGATCAGCCTGTGGCACTGCTGAGGTGTTATGGAGGCCCAGGATGCTTCGATAGTGGCCTTAAGCTCATCCAGAGTGTTGGGTCTTGCGTCTCTCAACTTTCTCTTCACAATATCCCACAGATTCTCTATGGGGTTCAGGTCAGGAGAGTTGGCAGGCCAATTGAGCACAGTAATACCATGGTCAGTAAACCATTTACCAGTGGTTTTGGCACTGTGAGCAGGTGCCAGGTCGTGCTGAAAAACAAAATCTTCATCTCCATAAAGCTTTTCAGCAGATGGAAAGCATGAAGTGCTCCAAAATCTCCTGATAGCTAGCTGCATTGACCCTGGCCTTGATAAAACACAGTGGACCAACACCAGCAGCTGACATGGCACCCCAGACCATCACTGACTGTGGGTACTTGACACTGGACTTCAGGCATTTTGGCATTTCCTTCTCCCCAGTCTTCCTCCAGACTCTGGCACCTTGATTTCCAAATGACATGCAAAATTTGAGCAACAGTCCAGTGCTGCTTCTCTGTAGCCTAGGTCAGGCGCTTCTGCCGCTGTTTCTGGTTCAAAAGTGGCTTGACCTGGGGAATGCGGCACCTGTAGCCCATTTCCTGCACACGCCTGTGCGCGGTGGCTCTGGATGTTTCTACTCCAGACTCAGTCCACTGCTTCCGCAGGTTGGGACAGTATGGAAAATGCAAAAAAAAAAGAAGTGATTTCTAAATTTACTTTGACTTGTATTTCATTATGAACACAAAATATTTCATGTTTTGTCTGGTCAACTTCATGTCATTTGTAAATATGCATCCTTTCCTGTCATTCAGACCTGCAACACATTTAAAAAAAAAGCTGGGACAGGAGCAATTTAGGGCTAGTAATGAGGTAAAATGGTTAAATAATGATGTGATTTGAAACAGGTGATGTCAACAGGTGATTGTAATTATGATTTGGTACAAAAGCAGCATCCAAGAAAGGTCTAATCCTTTAGGAGCAAAGATGGGCAGAGGATTGCCAGTTTGCCAACAAATACGTGAGAAAATTATTGAAATGTTTAAAAACAATGTTCCTCAAAGAAAGATAGGAAGAGATTTGGATATTACACATTCAACAGTGCATAACATAATTAAAAGATTCAAGGAATCTGGAGGAATTTCAGTGCGTAAAGGACAAGGGCGCAAGCCTAAGCTGAACAACTGTGATCTCCGATCCCTCAGGCGGCACTGCATCAAGAATCGTCATTCATCTATAAGCGATATCACCACATGGGCTCAGGACTACTTTGGCAAACCTTTGTCAAGTACCACAATACGTAGTTACATCCACAAATGCCAGTTAAAACTGTACTGTGCCAAAAGGAAGCCCTATGTTAACAGTGTCCAGAAGCGCCATCAACTTCTCTGGGCTCGGAGGCATCTGGGATGGACCATCACACAGTGGAAACGTGTACTGTGGTCAGATGAATCAGTATTTCAGGTATTTTTGGGAGGAATGGACGCCGTGTGCTCCGGAACCAAAGAAGAAAAGGATCATCAGACTGTTACCAGCAACAAGTCCAAAAGCCAGGGTCTGTCATGGTATGGGGTTGTGTCAGTGCCCTTGGCAAAGGTAACTTGCACTTCTGTGAAGGCACCATTAATGCTGAAAAGTATATAGAGATTTTGGAGCATAATATGCTGCCTTCAAGAAGACATCTTTTCCAGGGACGTCCATGCATATTTCAACAAGACAATGCAAAACCACATTCTGCACACATTACAAAGTCCTGGCTGCGGAGGAAGAGGGTACGGGTACTTGACTGGCCTGCCTGCAGTCCCGACCTGTCTCCAATAGAGAATGTGTGGCGCATTTTGAAGCGCAAAATGCGACAACGAAGACCCTGTACTGTTGCCCACCTGTTTGCAGGAAGAATGGGACAAAGTGACACCTGAAACACTTCATCACTTGGTGTCTTCAGTCCCTAAACGTCTTTTAAGTGTTGTGAAAAGGAATGGCAACATTACAAAGTGGTAAAGGCTTTACTGTCCCAACTTTTTTTAAAATGTGTTGCAGGTCTGAATGACAGGAAAGGATGCATATTTACAAATGACATGAAGTTGACCAGACAAAACATGAAATATTTTTTATTTATATTGTCTGCAATGAAATACAAGTCAAAGTAAATTTAGAAATCACTTCTTTGTTTTTCTTTTTTTTGTGTTTTCCATACTGTCCCAACTTTTTCTGATTTGGGGTTATATATATATATATATATATATATATATATAAACACACACACACACACACACACACACACATATATATATATATATATATATATATATGTGTGTGTGTGCCCCAACACCTGTGATGAGACGACTCAACGCCAGCTTTGTTATGGCCTAAATTAATACATGATTGATTAACTTTTTCTAACATTTTTCAATGTACATTTATGAAATGCACTTTCTGTAAAGCTGCTTTGAAACATTTGTATGGCTTATACACACACATATTTGATGATTTAGTGATATATATATATACACACACACACACACACACACACACACACACACACACACACATACATATATATATACATATACATACACACCTTTATATATATATATTTTAGGTGAGCGTATATATATATGTGTGTGTGTGTATATATACGTGTGTATATATAAATTCTGACTCTGAATGATCTGAATGTCTCAACAGAAATCGAGACTCATCAGACCAGGCAACATTTTTCCAGTCTTCAACTGTCCAATTTTGGTGAGCTTGTGCAAATTGTAGCCTCTTTTTCCTATTTGTAGTGGAGATGAGTGGTACCCGGTGGGGTCTTCTGCTGTTGTAGCCCATCCGCCTCAAGGTTGTGCGTGTTGTGGCTTCACAAATGCTTTGCTGCATACCTCGGTTGTAACGAGTGGTTATTTCAGTCAAAGTTGCTCTTCTATCAGCTTGAATCAGTCGGCCCATTCTCCTCTGACCTCTAGCATCAACAAGGCATTTTCGCCGACAGGACTGCTGCATACTGGATGTTTTTCCCTTTTCACACCATTCTTTGTAAACCCTAGAAATGGTTGTGCATGAAAATCCCAGTAACTGAGCAGATTGTGAAATACTCAGACCGGCCCGCCTGGCACCAACAACCATGCCATGCTCAAAATTGCTTAAATCGCCTTTCTTTCCCATTCTGACATTCAGTTTGGAGTTCAGGAGATTGTCTTGACCAGGACCACACCCCTAAATGCATTGAAGCAACTGCCATGTGATTGGTTGATTAGATAATTGCATTAATGGGAAATTGAACTGGTCCTAATAATCCTTTAGGTGAGTGTATGTGCAGATACATTATTAAGTTTATTCATATCTCTCTCTCTCTCTCTCTCTCTCTCTCTCTCTCTCTCTCTCTCTCTCTCTCTCTCTCACTCACTCACTCACTCACTCACTCACACACACACACACACACACACACACACACACACACACACACACACACACACACACACACACACACACACACACACACACACACACATACACACACACACACACACACACACACCTTATTATTATTACATTTATGACATGTTCAAATTCAGAACCAAGAAGACTCCGTTTATGTTATTCCAATGCTGCCAAATGTAGGTTTTTTAAAATAAAATAAAAAATAAATTAAAAAAAAACATTTATTGTAAGAGATGGGATAGTAAGACATATTGAAAAAGTAATGTTTATAGAATCATTTATTTAGGGATAATTTTAGGGAAAATCTGGCCCGGATCGAAGCAGAGCGGATCGGGCGGGGAGGGAGGCGGAGTGCGGTGCATGACGGGACGCGTGTGTAATCTCCACCTCACATCCCTCCATCAGCCGCGCGCTGACCTCTGACAGCAAACACGGAAGCAGCATGGCGTCAAACGGCAGCAGCAACAGCACCGCACAGCAAAGACTCCGGATCATTGCCGGACACTTGCAGAAACGGCCAGAAGATGAAAACACGGGCGTCGCTGCGCAGGAGTGCAAATCCGAGACGCCCCGACCCAACCCGAGCAGCCTGACACCGGTGCCGAAGAGGAGGTACAGTATGTGCGCTGTGTGCTATGGGATCCAGCTCCTCACACATACACCACTCACATACATAACCGCTGCATTTAAACAACAGTCGCTTGAAGGAATCCAGCAGCGGCGGGCGTTACACTGTATCAATGCGTGCGCGCGCTGCGCTCGAGAGCTCGAACTAAACAAAGTGTCCATTCACATCCCGGAGGAGGGCGCGGTGGCGCGCGATACCAGCACACACTGATGATGGACACAGTCAGGTTTTCTCTCACTGTGCTCATTATATCACGGGGCTTATAATCGTCTCGCAGCGAGCGAACCGGTAATGAAGAGGACGCTTGTCATAACAGCAGGGCTGCTGGTTCCTCCATTATAAACACGCAGCAGCCCTTAAAGCTATAGGTCACCCAGAAAAAAATCCTGTCATCTACTCAGCCTCAAGTAATCGAGATCTAACAACCAGGGCATTTTCAGTTCATTCTGGGGCTGTTCCTCACTCAGAGCTTTGGACCGAGCCATATGGTGCTTGTTGGGGCTTGACAGCCAATTCCAGTGCTAGGAAAAGGGCTCATTCTGTAATCCTGTGCTGTTGATTCCTAAGGAAAAGGTTTTTATGAGCAACCCAGGGCTA
>CM040910.1:7567124-7602124 GCA_023029165.1 Gobiocypris rarus | reverse complement strand
ACCAATCAGAGCAGAGTAGACCAATCACAACAGACTGGACCATCTGACCAATCAGAGCAGAGTAGACCAATCACAACAGACTGGACCATCAGACCAATCAGAGCAGAGTAGACCTATCACAACAGACTGGGCCATCTGACCAATCAGAGTAGAGTGCCCAATCACAACAGACTGTGCCATCTGACCAATCAGAGTAGAGTGCCCAATCACAACAGACTGGGCCATCTGACCAATCAGAGCAGAGTAGACCAATCACAACAGACTGGGCCATCTGGACAATCAGAGCAGAGTAGACCAATCACAACAGACTGGGCCATCTGACCAATCAGAGCAGAGTAGACCAATCACAACAGACTGGGCCATCTGACCAATCAGAGCAGAGTAGACCAATCACAACAGACTGGGCCATCTGACCAATCAGAGCAGAGTAGACCAATCACAAGAGACTGGACCATCTGACCAATCAGAGCAGAGTAGACCAATCACAACAGACTGGGCCATCTGACCAATCAGAGCAGAGTAGACCAATCACAACAGACTGGGCCATCTGACCAATCAGAGCAGAGTAGACTAATCACAACATCATGTTTCATCTCCGCCGGTCACTTTAATGGCCACTGTGATGCAGTTGGCAAGACAAAGGTTGCATGTCATTGAATACACTCTGTGATATTGTCAAACAGCATGTAAACGAGTGGCTGCTGTTTCTTTCAGGCAGGAGATCATGAAGTGGAATGGCTGGGGTTACAGTGACTCCAGATTCCTGTTCAATAAAAAGGGTCAAGCAGAGTTCACAGGCAAACGGTGAGTACGATGCACCAAACACATACTACGAATTACACCTGTTCTGGGGAAAATCTGCAGAATTCTTCAGAGTGGATTTCAACATGATATAAATGTTTTAAGCAGAACTGAGGAACACAAGAACATATTGTGCAAAATATCTAAATTTTTACATAGGTTTGTGACACATTTTCAAAATGCCAGTCTATGGTCTTCATTGGCTGCTGGTGAACAATGTCTACTTTGACCCAGACTGGGCCATCTGACCAATCACAGCAGAGCAGACCAATCACAACAGATCTGACCAGTCAGAGCAGAGTAGACCAATCACAACAGATCTGACCAATCAGAGCAGAGTAGACCAATCACAACAGACTGGACCATTTGACCAATCAGAGTAGAGTAGACCAATCACAACAGACTGGGCCATCTGACCAATCAGAGCAGAGTAGACCAATCACAACAGACTGGGCCATGTGACCAATCAGAGCAGAGTAGACCAATCACAACAGACTGGGCCATCTGACCAATCAGAGCAGAGTAGACCAATCACAACAGACTGGGCCATGTGACCAATCAGAGCAGAGTAGACCAATCACAACAGACTGGGCCATGTGACCAATCAGAGCAGAGTAGACCAATCACAACAGACTGGGCCATCTGACCAATCAGAGCAGAGTAGACCAATCACAACAGACTGGGCCATCTGACCAATCAGAGCAGAGTAGATCAATCACAACAGACTGGGCCATGTGACCAATCAGAGCAGAGTAGATCAATCACAACAGACTGGGCCATCTGACCAATCACAGCAGAGCAGACCAATCACAACAGACTGGGCCATCTGACCAATCAGAGCAGAGTAGACCAATCACAACAGACTGGGCCATCTGACCAATCACAGCAGAGCAGACCAATCACAACAGACTGGGCCATCTGACCAATCAGCAGAGCAGACCAATCACAACAGACTGGGCCATCTGACCAATCAGAGCAGAGTAGACCAATCACAACAGACTGGGCCATCTGACCAATCACAGCAGAGCAGACCAATCACAACAGACTGGGCCATCTGACCAATCAGAGCAGAGTAGACCAATCACAACAGACTGGGCCATCTGACCAATCAGAGCAGAGTAGACCAATCACAACAGACTGGGCCATCTGACCAATCAGAGCAGAGTAGACCAATCACAACAGACTGGGCCATCTGACCAATCACAGCAGAGCAGACCAATCACAACAGATCTGACCAATCAGAGCAGAGTAGACCAATCACAACAGACTGTGACATCTGACCAATCAGAGCAGAGCAGGCTCTCTGAGAGGAGGAGTTTAGAGACTGAATTATTTATCAAATCATTTCAGACACATTGAGAAAAGAGCAAATGATGCAATGTGTATTATGGAAAAATTATCATTATATATATTTTTTTGATGCATGTTAGGAACCCAAATGATTGAACCTTTAAAATAGCATAATTAATGGGGCACTTTTAACCATTATTTTCTGTATTGTTACACGTGATGTGTTTAGCTATGCGATGTTGATTTTGTGCTTTGAAATGTCATTGTCCTTATTAAACGTTGCTATAGTGCACTTCAGATCACATGAGTTTCACAGTCTCATAACACGCTCTGGACGGAGATGTTTACCACAGTCTCAAGGACCTGCACACACACACTCTGTGTGATCGTACAGACAGAGCGGCGCGGCTTCGACACACACACACACACACGCACACACACACACACACACACACACTGCCCCAGCCCCTAAACCTACCCAACACACACACACACGCACACACGCACACACACACACACACACACACACACACACACACACACACACACACACACACACACACACACACACACACACACTCTGCCCCAGCCCCTAAACCTACCCATAACACACACACACACACACACACACACACACACACACACACACACACACACACACTCTGCCCCTGCCCCTAAACCTACCCATCACACACACACACACACACACACACACACACACACACACACACACACACTGCCCCTGCCCCTAAACCTACCCATCACACACACACACACACACACACACACACACACACACACACACACAGACACACACACACACACTGCCCCAGCCCCTAAACCTACCCATCACACACACACACACACACACACACACACACACACACACACACTCACATTATTGCTACTTAGTGGTTATCATTGTTGTGAAAAACATATTTTTGTTTTATACAATATTGTTGTATAATGTAGTTTTACTAGGTATATAACCTTCACATTTGGTAGGAGCGTCCAGCTCTTCTGTGGCGCGGTCAGTGTGTTGATGTCGTGTGTGTGATGTGCTCATGCCATCTAGTGGCTGGAAAACTCAACACCAGGGCTCGTCTGACAGGACAGGGTTAGAGAGCGAGCGTTTAAAAGATTTCATCGATTAAATAGATTAGAAATTAAATCGTTTTGAGGTTTTAATTGTTTACAATTTAGTTTAATTAATTTTAATTTAATAATTTTTTGTTTACAAACATGCCTATAATAACAGTAAAGGTGACATGAAGTAGTCAGTATTAACACACACATCACGTGTTTTGGATAGACTTGCTTGGGCAATGCAGATTTAGACAGTTGTGTCTAGATTTGAGGGAACGGTTCAGTGAGCGTTTGCAGTAGATTGTGTCTCATGAAAGTGTTGTTTGCTGGTTTCAGGTATCGGTTGAGTGGGCTGATTTTACCAAGTCTGAAGGACTGGTTTGAGGGCACGTTTGGAGCCAGTTTACAGCATAAATCTCCTGCGACAGTAAGCCGAGTGTGCTCCAGCCAGACTCTTGTGTTGTGTGTGTGATTGTGTGTATAATATATGCCATGTGTGTGTCTTCCTCCAGCCCTCTCTGAATTTGAGTCACACACACACACACACACACACACACACACACACACACACACTGCCACTGCCTAAACCTACCTTACACACACACACACACACACAGACACTTAGCAAATTTCAAAGCATGCATAAGATTTTTGTCATGTTTCACCTCACGTTTCACTCATGGGAAATTTGTTTCATAAAGAAATTCAGCTTATTTTAATATACATTTCTTTATCAAATGTGACCATGCAATATGATGGACCTAAAATAGGTTTAATTTAACTATAATTATGGTATGATTTCAGTTTATTATTATTAGTTTATTATTAATATACATTGCTTTTAAAATATATATATATATATATATATATATATATATATATATATATATATATATATATATATATATATATATATATATATATATATATATATATATATATATATATATATATATAATGGTCCTGAAATAGGTTTTATTTAACTATAATCTTTTTTCCTAAAAGGAGTTGTGATAGAATTGCTAAAGCCAAAATAAAAAAATAAAAAAAATATATGTATTTTTATATTTTAATATAATTAATTTAAATATGATCAAAACACATAACTCTTATATATGAAAATTAGTCATTTAATATATTCATAATATTCAATATATCATTATACAGAAGTCTATTCTGCTCATAAAAGTTATTTGATAGAAAATACAGCATAAATTGTATTAAATATTATTGCAATTTAAAATAACTGTTGTGAATATGTTATTCCTGTGATCAAAGCTGTATTTTCAGCATCATAACTCCAGTCTTCAGTGTCACATGATCCTTCAGAAATCATTCTGATTATGATTATCACAGTTGTGCTGCTTCATATTTGTGCGGAAACCATGATGTGTTTGTTTTCATCAACACTATAAATGGCTTTACTATAACCTTTGATCAATTTAAAATGTCCTTGCTCAATATAGGTAGTAATTTCTCACCCCAAACTGGTATATTTATTAAGAGGTTTATTACCATTACTTCTAATAAATCCTGCATAGTACCTCAAGTAAATAAATCAGATCATGTGTTCATATCACATGAGTGCTTCAGATTGAGTTTATTCTGGTTGCGGTGGCTAGCTGTGTTTTAATGTCTGTCTTCTCTCTGTCTCTTCCTCAGGTCACTGCCTGCATGAGATCTTTGCCCTGCGCGAGGGGAGGATCGGACGTGTGCCCGACATGGTGGTTTGGCCGAGTGAGTGACTGCAAAGGGTTCAGTGCCTCCGTTAGCTAATTCATATTCATGAGCTGCCGCTTTATTTAGAGGGAAAGGGGCGTTGCCATCCAGTGATAATCTGGCTGCTCTCTGATTGGTGGATTTCCTGACAGGACCCATTCCAGCATCTCTGATTAACGGCCGAGCTTTCATTAGGAGAAAACCCAAGCGGCCAGCAAATCATGTGCCTCCGCGATACACGCCTCCGTCCAGAACGTTCTCTCAGAGAATTCATCCGTCCGGTTATCCAGGGTTCACCCTCAGTAGATTATCCTGTCACCGTCGCAGTCTCCTTCAGAAAATCCTTGCTTTCATAATCTTGAAGAAAAGTCACTTTCTCCGCCTCTGAAATGATGTGTATTCACTTTTACAGAGAGTATTTATTTTCTCTAGGATATTGAGACGCGCATAAAGATTTATAATGTTACAATCCTTCCCTCGGGTCATTTTGACGCAAAACTCATTTGACATTTTTTCACAATTGAGTGTTCATCGGAGTGGTCCAAGACTCTAGGACTTTTCTCGCACTTGAGACACAAATACACAATAAAGGCGACTGGATTTGAAGAGTTTTGTGCTTGAGGTTTAAAAAAGGAACACATCCTTCACGGGTCAATTTGACCCCCATAGGAATTAATGGAATGAGAGGTATACACATAGAAAAACTTAAAAATGCTCAATATTCAAATGAAAAATGCTAAAAATGTACCAAAGAATGAATACAAACGACTTTAGGACCCAGCGGAACGGCTCATTTGCTCCATCTAGTGGCAAGAGTCATGAAATATCATCTTAAATTATTATTTTTCACAAGAGGTCGGCAAAGACACCCAATGTGAGATATTCTGAGCTGAATTAAAAGAGTTTTGCATGAAATTGTGAGATATTTTGAATTTAAGTTGAAAGAATTTTAAGAATGTGCTTAAATCATTATTTATTGATTGATAAAATCTGTTTATAAAAGGAAGATACATTAAAAACTAACAAGAAAACCCCCCCCAAAAAAACTGTTAAATAATGAAATGAGCTTTCTGGACAAAAGACAAATGAAGGAATCATTAAAGAGCTTCAGGTCATTTGCAGTGTATGATAATGGTTGTGTCATTTTGGCAGGCTGTCACAGTGATGTGGAGAAGATCGTGGAACTGGCCTGCAAACACAACGTCTGCTTGATACCCTACGGAGGTGAGTACCTTCATAAAGAAAGCACTGATCTGAAGCTCCAGGAGAGGCTCCTCGTGTTTCTCTAATGAGACGCAGCCGCTTCGGAGGGTCTCTGGGAAGTCTTACGCTGTGTTACGTTTACCGTGTTTCTCTCTTCCTCTGCACTTTCTTGCTGTTTTATTCACTTTCCCCAAATTTTGAACACAATCGAATGGAAATAACAAATTAAATGGCAAATAGAACATTGTTTCTTTAAATGAAGCCCTTTACACTACAGTCCCGTTCCCCATGTACGCACTATGCACTTATTACAGTAATTACAATAACTAGGTAACTAACCCTGAAACACGGCGCAGGTGCACTTAGGGTGTGTCCCAATCCACTTTTGCTAGTTTAACGACGGAAATAACGGTCAGCGCTCCAGGCTCATGGTCCAAAAGGGTCGTCTCTTAATGAGTCATGGGTCAGAGTCTCATCTCCCATTCCCTTTAAAAGCCAGTTGTGCTCGCACCATACCGGATTCACTATTTACAGAGGAATTTCCAAACGGGAAGACTGAACGCTTCTCCAGAGAGAAATCTTTTATTTTTCATATTTAAAAATGTGTGTGTGCTGCTGTGCGTCCCAGTGTGTGTGTGTGAAAGCAGAGTGTGTGTTTTGCACCGCCTATAGGCTCATATTACTAACACACCCTTTAAATAACACACAAAATACTGCATTATTGACTTTAGAGCAGGTGTGTGTTGGTCAATAGTGCAGCCGTTTTCAGTTCCTCAAAATAGCGTCAAGTCAACTTTATTTATATAGCGCTTTTAACAATGCAGATAGTTTCAAAGCAGCTTCACAGTGTTACACAGAAAAATAATGCAACAGAATATATTTCGATTATCATACAGTAAAAATGTGGGCTTTAGATCAGTAATTAGATCAGTAATTTGGTCTATATGGTTAATTTAGTTTAATAATTAGATTTATTTTGAAATGTATTTGAAAAATAGTTTTTTCCCAACGGAGCAAGCTAAGCCAGAGGCGACAGTGGCAAGGAAACCAAAACCCCATCAGGAGACCTAATGGAGAAAAATAAACCTTGGGAGAAACCAGGCTCAGTCGGGGTGCCAGTTCTCCTCTGACCAATTAACAAACAGCGTATTATTATTATTATTATTATTATTCTGGCAATTTTACAGGTCAGAGGTCATAATAGATCTGGTCTAAAATCATGGTTTCCACACAAATATTAGGCAGCAATATTTAATGTTTTTAACATTGATAATAATTGATAATAATCATAAATGTGTGTTGAGCATCAGATCCTCATATGAGAGTGATTATTGAAGGATCATGGAGTAATGATGATAAATTCAGCTTTGATCACAGGTATATATTAAATTTTATTTACACATATTTACATACAGCTGTTTTAAATTGTAATAATATTTTTGATCAAATAAATGCAGCCTTGGTGAGAATAAGAGACTATTAAATATTAAACTCTCTCTCTCTCTCTCTCTCTCTCTCTCTCTCTCTCTGTCTCTGTCTCTCTCTGTCTCTCTCTCTCTCTGTCTCTCTCTCTGTCTCTCTCTCTCTCTGTCTCTCTCTCTGTCTCTCTCTGTCTCTGTCTCTCTCTCTCTCTCTCTCTCTCTCTCTCCCTCTCCCTCTCCCTCTCTCTCTGTCTCTCTCTCTCTCTCTGTCTCTCTCTCTGTCTCTGTCTCTCTCTCTCTCTCTCTCTCTGTGACTCGATCAGGTGGTACGAGTGTGTCCAGTGCTCTTGAGTGCCCTCATGAGGAGACTCGCTCCATTGTTTCTTTAGACACGTCTCAGATGGTGAGTGTTTGCACTAACACATGCTTACATACAGGTGTGACACATACACTCATTCAGCACCTGTGTGTGTGTGGTGTGTATATTAAATGTACATGAATTCAGAGCGCTCTACCTGTCTGTTCTCCCCTCTCTTTCGTTTTCTCCTCTCTCCGCATATCTCATCTGCTGCTCTGACTCTGACCTTGGCTGACCTGTTCTGGGGTCGTGGGGTCAAGCACATGAAAGGCAGTGAGTCATAAGTGGCGTGGTTGTTTTATGAGCGCAGTGGCATGATTGATAGCTGAGGGGCGGAGCCAACTTTGGTTTCCCGAAGAGCGTTTAACCCCTGTGGGACAAAACCTGCTTGATAGTCAGAACGCCTGAAACACACACCAGCTAAAGCCCGAGCTGGAGGGAAAGGTGTGATCGTGTGTGTGTGTGTGTGTGTGCTTTTATTGTTCACTTGAGGAAATGTGCTGATTTTTCACAAGGGGAAAGTCACGGTTATTACAGGTCATAACACCGTGTCAGACGAGAGTGTGTCTGTGTGAGAGAGAGTGTATGAGTGTGGCAATGTAAGTGTGTGTGTGTGTGTGTGTGTGTGTGTGTGTGTGAGAGAGAGTGTATGAGTGTGTGTCAGTGTAAGTGTGTGTTGTGAGAGTGTTCTCACACACACACACACACACACACACACACACACACACACACACACACACACACACTCATATACTCTCTCTCACACACACACACACACACACACAGACTCACACTCATATACTCTCTCTCTCACACACACACACACACACACACACACACACAGACTCACACACTCTCTCTCTCTCTCTCTCTCTCTCACACACACACACACACACACACATGTTGTGTTTCCATGTTTTATGGGGACATTCCATAGGCGTAATGCATTTTATACTGTACAAACCATATTTTCTATCCCCCTACACTGCCCCTGCCCCTAAACCTACCCATCAAACACACACACACACACACACACACACACACACACACACACACACACACACGCACACACACACACACACACACACACACACACACACACACACTGCCCCTAAACCTACCCATCACAGGAGACATGCTGCATTTTAACATTTTCAAAAAACATCACTTAGTGTGATTTATAAGATGTTTTCCTCATGGGGACCAAAAAATGTCCCCACAAGGACAAGGATTTTGGATATTGCCATCTTTGTGGGGACATTTTGTCCCCATACCGTAGGGATTACCAGTCCACACACACACACACACACACACACACACACACACACACACACACACACACAGACTCACACTCATATACTCTCTCTCTCTCTCTCTCTCTCTCTCTCTCTCTCTCTCTCTCTCACACACACACACACACACACACACACTAGTCAGTCAGGATGCCTTTATAATTAGGTGGATTACCAGTCATGTTCGATCACGGTGTTTGTTTGTTGAGGGTGTTCTCATACTGGAAGCGAGCGCAGGGCGTTTCTAAACAAAAATGTTCTTCTTCGAAGAATCACAGAAATATGAAGCAGTTCTTTTCAACATTGATATTAATCATAGATCATCAAATACTCATATCTGAATTCTGATTTCTGAAGGATCATGTGACACTGATGTCTGGAGAAATGATGCTGAAAATACAGCTTTGATCAAATTACACTTCACTATATATTCACATAGAAATCACTTATTTTAAATGGTAATAATATTTCATAATATTACTGTAGTTTTGATCAAATAAATGCTGCAAACCCAACCACAAACTTAAATGGTAGTGTATCCATCTTCGTTACCAATTCAGTGTTTTCACTTTTTAATTGTGACATTTATTAAGTGTTTACTCTTAGAAAAAAAAACACAATTAAAAAAATGCCAGAAACAAACCGTTTCTAAATGTTCTTTGAAACCCTCATTTGAAACATTTTGGAGGCAGGGTTGCATGAGAATGAATAGTCTCTGTTCTGTAGCTTATTTGACCGTAGTCATGGAAGGAGCTCTCATAGTGACTGATAAATGTATCCGCGAGAGGACCCCATGAGTGACCTGTTGTCTTCTGCTGTTTGTTTCTTTTGTCCAGAACCGGATATTGTGGATTGATGAGAAGAATCTAACGGCTCATGTGGAGGCTGGAATCATCGGGCAGGATCTGGAGAGACAGGTCATTGATACACACACTGATTTCACAAGCATTTCATGGCCCTTTCCTTTGTATTAATGTATATGTGTGTCTGTGTGGTTCACTTATTCCCTAAATGTTTCCGCAAGGATAGCAATACCAGACTTTTTGGAACTTGTGGGGACATTTTTGGTTCACTTGAGGAAAACAAGCTTATAAATTAGTTTTTTTGAAAACGTAGAAATGCCTGTAGTTTTGTGTTATTGGTAGTTTTAGGGATCGGGTTATTGTAAGGGGAGAGAATATACAGTTTGTACAGTATAAAATGTCTATGGAAAGTCCCTATAAAATATGGAAACCCAACATTGATGTTCACGCTGAAGGGTAAAAACAGGCCGTTTGCTTGTGTCTTGCTGTCTGTCCACACACACACACACAGCAGATGGTCCCATCAAGCTCATGTCGAAAAGTGTGTGTGTGTGTGTGTTGCATCATTATCAGCCCATTTCTGTGTGTGTGTGTGTGTTTGTGTAGGGATGCAGGACAGATGGTGGAACATTAAAGTGTGTTTGTATTTCTCGGGGGTTTGCTTAATAAAATCACCTGGAGCGTGTGTTTTATCTGCGACTGATCAATAAGTCCATCAGCTCTCTCACAGGTATACGGCTGTCACGCTCACACACTCACACACATTGTGAGTCTGTCTGCAGGAAGCACATCTGTAATGCTCCATAAGGCTTCAGTACCTCTGTGTTTATCCAGAAACTCATTTCCTGTGAGGCTGTTGTGTTTTATTGACAGTCATGCTACTCACATTTTTATTATGAAACTGATATCGTCCTGGTCCTGGATGCTGATTGGTCAGTACAGTGATCCAGCTGTGCTAAAATACGCCGTGTTGTAACGGCGATGATGTTCAACATCTGTTCACCAGCTGCTATTATTTTATATTTATAATTTTTGTTGCCCCAAGCAAGATTTAGATTTGTTTTATGGCGAAATCCACCACTAAGTGAAAATTTGCTTTGTTTCAAAAAGCAAACCAACAAATAACTGTGTGTGTGTGTGTGTGTGTGTGTGTGTGTGTGTGTGTGTGTGTGTGTGTGTGTGTGTGTGTGTGTGTGTGTGTGTGTGTGTGTGTGTGTGTGTGTGTGTGTGTGTGTGTGTGTGTGTGTGTGTGTGTGTGTGTGTGTGTGTGTGTGTGTGTGTGTGTGTGTGTGTGCGCTCATATGGTAGCATTAGACCATGTTGCCATCAGGTTTCCCATAAATCTCTGGGGCCCCAAGACTCTGTACCGCTACTGTTTCCCCAGATATTACAAAATAAAAGTTTAGATGTTGTACGATTTTTTAAAACTTAACAAACTGTAATCTCTAACTTCTGCTAACTGTGGTGCGCGCTTTTACAAGAGACTGGCGTCCCAGCACATGACGCAGGCGTTGCATAAGTTCCCGTTACGAACACAGAAGCGCAGAGGATAGAGCAAAACAAAACTTATTCTCACCGGAGCGTCATACGCTGAACACCACCATTGGTCATCTTTCATCTGGGACATCCCAAAATCATACAATGTGTACGGGCCATAAGAAAACAATGTTTTAAATAAAACCAAAATACTTTGGAAATAAGAGGTTGTTTTGTGTTTTTGATGTGTGTGCAGTTGAATGAGCACGGTTACTGTACGGGCCACGAGCCGGACTCCATGGAGTTCAGTTCCCTGGGCGGCTGGGTGGCCACGCGCGCCTCGGGCATGAAGAAGAACATCTACGGCAACATTGAGGACCTGGTATGTCTTCCTCTTTCCCAACACACACACAAACATACACAAAGCGTTCACGCTCACACACTTCAGACGTGTTTTATCTGCATGAGTCTCGTGTTCATTCATGTTACCTGTGATCTGATGCGTTCCCAGGTGGTGCATATAAAGATGGTGACCCCTAGAGGAGTGATTGAGAAGAGCTGTCTGGGGCCCCGCATGTCCACGGGCCCCGACATACATCACTTCATAATGGGCTCAGAAGGTACGGACACGCTGTGTGTGAATCTCAAGAAACCTGTCATATTTCACCTCAAAGGTGACAATTAAAGCAATAGTTCACCCGAAAATCAAAATTCTGTCCTCATTTACTGTATGTTTTAAATCTGTACGAGTTTCTTCTGCTGAACTTAAAAGAAGATATTTTGAAGAATGTTAACCAAACAGGACCCGATTGACTTTCATAGTATGGAGAAAACAAATCATATTTGGATAAACCATCTCATTATGCACATTTAATATTCTTCATTTTCTTTATGTAAAATTTCTAATTTCTATCTTTTGATTTTGAGGTGACATGACAGCCTGTTTTTGTTTGAAGTTGCTCTTTAGGTGACCCGAGTTTGAATCCCAACTTGTGGTCCGTTATGATCCCGTCCCCTAAATAATGAAATAAAAGATTTAAATAGAGGCAAATAGGGATGCACAATATATCGGACCCCATATCGGTATCAGCCGATATATGTTCATTTTTTATGTTATCTTTATCGACCCGATAAGAAAATGTATCAAATATATTAAAGCTGATAAATGATGTAGTATTTCCTTCAGCTGAGACTCTTCAGATGCGCTCTGTTGACCATGATGGGTTTGATTTGCTTGAAATATGATTAGTATCACTTCAAAAAAGGGAAATACAGTGCAAGTCTGTCATACAGACTACATGAGAGCATATCATTGTGTGTCATGGCTTTTAATGCTGAGACTTTTGTTTTTGTTAGGCTCAAGAAATTGTATAAAAATTTGGATTTCGATTTATCAGCCAATATACCTGTTATCGGCTTTCAAATATAAAGAATTATCAGTTATCGGTATCGGCCAAAATTGTAATATAGATATAAACCTCTGTACTGACTAAAGGCCACAGTGAACTTCAGTTTTGACACGCATGCTTAGCGTATGCATACAGCTGAACACATGACCTTTCAAAGTATACTTCATATGATCGTAGGGGTGCGCGATATTGACAAAAAATATCTCAATATTTTCTGGGATTTTGTCGATGATCAGATGATATTTTGCTGGGTGTGTTTATTGGGCTGATATCTGGACAGGTTTAGGACTGTCGTGGACGACTGACTAATAAAGTTTTTCTTAATCTTCATATTTTGTGCCGTGGTTAGGTCGCAGCAGTGACAGAAATTACATTTTTCAATAAGTTTAAATTGATTTTTATCTTATATCTGCATTTTTATTTTTCTTACCTAATTAAATGTAGCATGTGCATAATTTATAATGTCAAATTATTATATTTAATCAATGAATTCAATTTGAATAATATTTAGATATATTTTTAATGCAGCTCAGAGGGACATGAACGCTATTAACCTGCAGTTACAAATGCACAAATAATGTTTTGATGTTTTAAAAGTAAAACATTAATGATATATGAAATGATTTTAAAATTGAAAAGATGCTTTAAATGATATGAAATTAAAACCGCCAGTAGGTGGCGCAAGTCACTGTTAATGTGAATTACTGTAATATTTATGGCTGTTGTAAGTAAAAACTATAAATTACTGTATAATGTATGGTGAACAACAGTAAAAGTAAATGGTTTAACATCACATATGTAATTTAACTGTAAAATACTGTCAAATGTATGGCTTTTGGAAGTAAAATCTATGAATTACAGGTATGATTATGCTGAAAAAACAGTAAAAGTAAATGGTTTAACATTGCATGTCATTTTACAGTAAAATACTGTTTTATGTATGGCCTTTAGAAGTAAACTATGAATTAGTGTATAAATTATGGTGAAAAAACTGTAAAAGTAAATGGTTTAACATTGCATTATGTTCATGGCAATGAGCATTTCTTTCTCTGGATTAAGCCAGTTTAATCATGAGTCTTCAGGGTTTCATTAGGAGATTGAAGGTCAGACACAGATTCTCTAGACTTCAGTCCTGATCCTCGAGCGGATCCTCTTCTCAGTCTGCACAATGAAGTCAGTTTGACATCGGTGGGGTCACTGGTAGTGATAAGCACGCTTAAAGCGTGTTTGTACTGAAGTGAGAGTTCGTGTCATCACTTTAGGATTTCAGAAACGCAGTCCTCATTATCAGAGAGAGTTGTAAAGCACAGTTTTTGTTGTATGGTACTTTATCTAAGGTCATGTTCCCCTAATTGGGACTCTCGCCGAGCATCAAGTCTTGTCTGACCAGCACAATTCATTTTATGTCATTTAGAGACGGATAAATCTAAAATAGTTGATACCATGGATAATTAAGCTACTTAAACTATTGTGAACCCATAGTTTACTCAAATAAACCTTGAGACTGAGACTATATTTAGGCGTCCCTGTTGGCCAGTAGGGGGCGGTGAAACATGGTTAGCTTATGGTAATGTTTCACATACATACAGACTCTCCTCAGACAGGGCAAAAGCTCAGAAGTATGTGCTTGATGTTTTTCATATGTCATGATTCTGTTTAAAAGTATCACCCTTATCCAAAGGAAAGGATATTATTAATTTGTCTCAATAAAGCCATTCATGAAGCCCTGAAATGATGAAAATGGGCCATAACCATTGTATTTAGCTAAATGTTCTGAAGCTCTTTACGCCTCATATGATTTTTTTTGTGGGAGGATGATTGTTTCCCAGGTTTAATTTGCATTAATTAAACATTCGTGATTCCATTAGGATGGACATCTGGCTTCTTTAATGGCTTTGTAATGTCAGGGACATTTAGACGCTTAAGGAGGACACCTTTCACCCTTTCCCCTCGGACACGCTAAAGTGCTGATGACAGAATTATTGTTGTTTTTTTCCGGTGGTCTTGAGATCTTTAGATGTGAGGGTTTTATTAATATAATGCAATAATGTAAAATAATAACTAAATAACAAATTGTAACACAAACACTCTAATGTATATTACTGATAACAACAATAAGAAGAAACAAAACAGTTGAACTGTGCTTTAAAACCATTTACTTTACTGTTTTTACTCTGTAAATTATATGTTAATTCATAGTTTCCAAAAAACATAAATTTGGCAGTATATTAAAGTAGAATACATACTGCATAGTACAACGTTAAACAATTGACCTTTACTGTTTTTCATCATATGGTAGTTCATAGATTTTACTTCCAAAAACCAAAGATTTGACAGTATTTTACAGTAAAATTTAATATAAGGTAGTTTAACCATTTACTTTTACTGTTATAATCATAATGTCATAATTTATATGGTAATCCATAGTATATGCTTCCAAAATGTAAAACAAATTACAGTATTTCAAAGTAAAATTACATATAGGGTGGTTAAACCATTTTTTATTTTTACTGTTTTTTTCCACCATAAATTATACAGTAATTCATTTTTTTTTACTATCTCAGATATAATAGTATTTTACAGTAAAATTACATACTGTAAAATGTGACATTAAACAATTTACTTTTACTGTTTTTCACCATAAATGATACAGTAATTCATAGTTTCTACTTCCAAAAGCCATACAGTTGACAGTATTTTACAGTCAAATATAATGTGACATCAAACCTTTTACTTTTACTGTTTTTACTTTAAATTATATGGTAATTCATAGTTACTTCCAAAACCATAGATTTGACCATATTTTAAAGTAAAATGAAACCTAATGCAATGTTAAACAATTAGCTTTTACTGTTTCCCCCATAAATTATACAGTAATTCATATTTTTCACTAAAACTTTTTGATAGTATTTTACAGTAAAATTGCATACTGTAAATTATAGTCATTCATTGTTTCTACTTCCAAAAGCCATATGTTAGATAGTATTTACAGTAAAATTACATATAATGCGGTGTTAAACCATTTACTTTTATGGTTTTTCCATAAACTTATATGGTAAGTCAGTTTTTACTTTCAAAAACCATAGATTTGATCATATTTTAAAGTAAAATGACATGTGATGTTAAAACATTTACACCTTATATGTAAGGTAACTTACAGTGAAGCCAATCAACAGGTGCGTACTGTGGCATTTCACCGTCCTGTAAACCCGTTTGACATTTAAGTGAATAGAATATGAGTGAAGGCTGAGGATGTGCTGAGGTATGTTCTGCTCATAAAGCTTCATCCAGCATACGGTCTCAATGATGGCTCGTATAAACTCTCCACAGGACTCTTACACACTCGTACATGTTGGCTTGCTCTGGGCTTTCGGTAATGAGTCTAGAAGCCCAGACTCAGAGCAGCAGACACAGGGTTTCCCTCTGGGGTCAGAGGGCATGCTGGTTTGGGACAGGAAGCCTGCTGCGCCAGGCTCTCAGTGACTCTGCTCTCCCCCCAGTGTGTCGTTTGATACTGACCTGCTTTATGTCACAGAACACACAGTCTGTAAATCTCTTTGCTTCCTTTTGTAGTGGAAGAAACTTGAGCGTTCAGGTGAAAATGAACATGCAGATCTCCTGCAGAGAGTCAGGGGTGTGTGTGTGTATGTGTGCGTTGGTACAAATTGCACACATCAGCCCTTGTGTGTGATACTGAAAACAGTCACTGCTTTGCTGCTCTTTACGCTTCATACACATGCCAATGGTGTATATTTGTCCTGCTCCTTAGGAACTCTGGGAGTGGTGACTGAAGTCACAATGAAGATCCGACCCATTCCTGAGTATCAGAAGTACGGCTCTGTCGTCTTCCCAAACTTCCAGCAGGGTGTGGCGTGCCTAAGAGAGGTGGCAAGACAGGTCAGTGCAGGCCGCATGTGACACAATGCAACTAGCCCAGCTGTGGTCAGGCTCACTTCATTTATAGTGATATTCTGTTCGTTTCTATGTATATTAGGGGTGGGAATAGTGTTGTCAAAAGTACCGTTCTGAAAACGCGCCAGACTGAACACGCGCTGTGAATGAATGCCGCGCCTGCGCTTGCCTCAGCTCATCAAAACTCTTTGCGCTCGTGATGAATGAGATCTGACTCCTGCTGCGTTTGTGCCGTGACACTCGTTCGAGTCACTCACATTATATTGAACAGACACGTTCAGTTTTTATTTGTAGTGTCTGTTCTCTAACTGAACTAAATTATTTTATTGCTATGAAAATCAAATCAACGGTAGGGGCGATGCCGCGATGGGAAAATGATCCAGTAAACCAGTAGCTGTGGCTTTGGGAGGGGCCTCGTTGGGCAGTGAAGCAAGTGCATTCTGGGAGTTGTTGTTTTTCATCCACTTGAGCCAAAAATACATTTTCTGGCTTTTCTCAGCCTAGAAGGCACCAAATTCAAAAATAATTTCATACTACATAAATTACCCAGTTTAAGTACACACTCATCTTCCCAGCGTACCCCTTTAACTTTTTTTTTTGTCCACACTTATTTTTATCTAAATCCACATCCCTTCCTTGTCAAATGCTTTCCTTCCTCATATTTTAGACATATTTTTTAATAGAAATTACATTTGTCAGATAACTTTCATAATTTTATAAAGAACAACCCTAACACCCTAATGAACAAGTTAAGGTATTCAGTATAAGAATAAGACACTATTCAGTTATGAAATATAATTATATGCTGAATCACTTCTATCATATTTATAGGAAAATACAGTTATTTGCCTATACAATAATGCAAGATTTCCAGAAGAGTATAACCAGTATCACATAGCATTCGACACGTTTTGCTGCTGTTTTCTTTCAATTGTGTTGTATAATGAACGAGCGGTGTTGGAAAGTAACATGTAATGGTGTAACGTAATTTAAATACAAAATAAATGTAACTGTAATCCGATACAGTTACTGAGAAATATTGTGTAGTTAAATTACAGTTACTTATGAAAATGTTAAAGGGGTACTTCAGCGCTGGGAAGATGAATCTGTATTTAAACTGGGTCATTTATGTAGTAGAAATGTGAAATGATTTTTGAATTTGGTGCCTTCTAGACTGAGAAAACACAGAAAATTAATTTTTGTCTCATGGGGATGAAAACAACAATTCCCAGAACGCACTGCTTCACTGCCCTACTCTAGGCGCGGCTAGTCGGCTACTGGATCACTTGCCCACCACGCTCATTTTCAGAAAATCAGTTCAGTTAGAGACACTACAATTAAAACCTGAACGTGTCTGTTCGATATAATGTGAGTGAGCCTGAGTGTCACGGCACAAACGCAGCAGGATCGGACTAAATTCATCACATGAGCTGAGGTAATCGCGGGATTCGCGGCCGCATTCACAGCGCGTGATCAGTCTGGCGCGTGTTCAGTTCATGTCTTTGGAAGCTTAACTTTCATAGGAAGTTCATTTGAAAAGTTAAAGCACTCACTTTGCTCTTCACCGCTCCGTTTACATGAATCTCCGCAGCTCCCGAGCCGAGTGCTGTGAGTGTGATGTTGAAAACATGTGGAAATAGCGCCTCCTGCTGGCTGTAGTCTTCAGCCTCTGGACAAAAACTCCTCCGATGGCGCAAAATGATGATATTTGCGTCATCGGAGGAATTTTTCCAGAAATAAAATACATAATTCTCTCGTCTCAGAGTCATATGACGGGGGAAAGTACGATAATTTGAATATACTCCTGGGTTTCTACTGATACAAAGCTTAATGCTAATCGCTGAAGTAACCCTTTAACGATTACAAAGGGGGTTACACATGAATATCTTCTGTAAGTTAGGATATGTTACAGTATATGGTCATGCTATCATTCATTCAAGGGCTATTAAACCCTTCAAGGAAAAATAAGAACTTAAATGTGTTCTGCCACGCGTCTGTGAATCTAGCGTGTGTGTGATAGACACACACACACTCGTGCACACGGCCGCATTGAGCTCACTTTCACACTTGAATGGGCAGGAACACACAGAATTATGCCAAAATGTCCACTTTGTCGAGCATCCTCGTAAGCTTAGTCATAAATGAGTTAAATAAAGCCTTAAATGACCATAAAGAGCTGTGAGAAAACATGATGCGTGTCAGATCCGCGTGGTGTGCGACAGATGTGACAGCAGCCGTTAATGATAATCAAAGAACAAAAGACTGAGAAAATCACTCACTGAACTTTTTGCAGATTCATTTATATTTAATTTACACTTTATGCAGTGAAGACTGCATAAAGAAACTGCATTCAATTAGAGCGGCACGATTCTGGATAAATTGAGAATCACGATTTGTTTGTGTAAAATGGATCGCGATTCTCCCAATACTTAACTAAATAACATGCAAACTAGATGTTCTGGCAAATGGTCATTGCTGTAGTCTATTTAAAAGATTCATTTGACTCATTCATCAGGACTTGTTTAGTTATTGGATGAATCAGCGTTTGTGAATAAATCTTTTAAATGAATGATTCAATGACACTTTTTTTTAAACACTCACTTGTCGCCACTTCCTGGCGTAACGATAAGTGTCAAAATACTTTTAAACTTTCAAAGGCATAAAAGACACCGCAGAATCATGCTCATTTAGGAATATGATCACATGGGTGTTTAAATCGAGATTGCGATCTTTTAATGATTAATCGTGCAGCTCTAGTACAATTAATGTTTATTTTCTACCTGTAAAAATAATATTTCGAATATAGGCTACTGTCTTTGTGTTGTTTCTATGTTAATTTGGAGATTACATGTGAAATTATTACAACATAAACATTAGGGGTGTAACGGTACACAAAGCTGAAGTCAGGGTTCGGTACAGCGGTTTTACAAAACTGCTCTTTATTTATTTTTGTTAAACAGTGGATTACTGATTGTGTCTGTCCTTAAATGAATTCAACTAAAACTAAAAGTTTCTTAAAGATAGTGCTGTAAAGTAAAGGGATCCCTTACTTGCACATACCCTGTATATATAATGTGTTTTAATATGCTAAATTGGTGCTCATCATCATTTTTATTATCAGTGTTGAAATTAGCAGTCAAAATGAAGACTGCTGGCAGTGAAGAAGCTTTATTTTGAGGAGTGTGTGTGAGGCTAATGGCCTCCGATCTGGGCTTCTCATTAGTCTGGGCTGCTGCTGCTGATGTAGCTCTTATTGATGACCGCGGTCTTAGCGTTCTGTACAGCACTGCTTCTTATTAGTCCATAAACAAACTGTGATCCAAACTTAAAATGAATTTATTGATTATGCTGTACATGACCTACACTGCTCCTCCATCTGTTTCTCTTTGACCAAGGCTGCCTTTAAAAGAAAAATCGGGTTATATTTTAATTGGAATATCATTTTGCTGTACTGTAGGTGTTTCCTAACAACAGTGAAAATACGGGCTGAGCAATGATAATGTTGTAGATTTGGAGGGTCATTACACGCCTCCGTCTATTAATCTGTTTCTGTCTGAGCACGTTTCTTCTTCTTTATTCTTGTTGTAGAGATGTGCTCCAGCATCCATTCGGCTAATGGACAACGAGCAGTTTCAGTTCGGTGAGTTGCGTCTTTCTTTCTAAGCAGATGTTCAAGCCCATGATACTTACTTTCTTCTGTGGAACAAAAAAGATATAATGAAGACTCCTCACACCCCTCTTTTACAATGACAGTTCATAGTACAGATGACTGACGACCGCTCGTGAAGTTTGTGTGCGTTATTTAAAAGCGGCCCTATTATGCTTATTTGCAGGTTCATAATTTTTTTTATGGGGTCAACAAGAATACATTAACATTTAATGTTCAAAGTATTTTTATTATAATTCCCCATTGTTGCAGCTCCTCTCTTCCCAGTCTGTCAGTAACGCTCTGTTTAGTTCCTGTCTCTATGAAGCCCCTCCTTCTGAAAAGCACAATGTGCTCTGATTGGTCGGCTGGAGCAGTGTGTTGTGATTGGTCAAGCGCTTCCAGCGTGTTTGGGAATTGTCCAGCCCCTTAACCACCATAACCGGCATTTTCAACACACTAATTACTAACTCAACCAGGCCCCGCCCCCTTTATTCTGTATGTGAATTATTAAAAGGAGTCCTATAATGACCCTTTTTACAAGATGTAAAACAAATCTCTGATGTCCCCAGAGTGTGTATGTGAAGTTTTAGCTCAAAATACCCCACAGATAATTGTATAGCTTGTTAAAATTGTCACTTTTTGAGGGTGAGCAAAAATATATGTGTGTCCCTTTAAATGCAAATGAGCTGTTGTTCCCGACCCCTTTCAAGAAGAGGGCGGAGCTTCAAGTGCTCGTGATAGCAGCTCTGATTACCTCACGCAGACACACACTGAAAATGTCCAAAACTGTTCAGCCTTTTATGATCAAACTGAAAACGGACACTGATGGAGAGACTCAAGAAGAAGAGACAACATGACAGGACGTTTCTGAATGGATAGTTGATGAATTTATGAGTTAACGATCTTCAAGTCATTGATTGGCATATTCTGTCATGATAATCTATAAGCCGCTGGTGTGGGAACTGTTGTAAGATGCTCAGAGAATATCTGCTGATGAAGAGAGGACAGGTGTAGTTTAGTTTAATTACAGTTATAACTTATGTTGTCTTGCTTTATGACATGCTATAGCATTTGTGTTCGTACTGTATTGCAATAAATGGGAAAGACGGATGGGATAGCTTGAGTGCCTCCCAAATGTGCTCGACTACAACAACTCTTCCTCTTCTCAACACGGCCTTTGATGCGTGTTCCCAGGGGCGGGGTTTATGTAAATTGTAGGGTTTGTGATGTCACTAACCCGTGAAGAAGCTTGTGTAGTCCCTACCAGCCGTTTGTTGTAGTCCTTAAAAAGCGATTTCTTTAAAGGAAAATATCTCCCTTTGCTTTGAACTTTGAGCGTCGTAACTTTGCAGATGTTGTTCATGCTCAAACAGCAACATTACACACTCACTACAGTTAAAACAGTCCAATCATAATCAACCGGCCCTTTAAATGAGGAATTATTGTGACGTGTTTGTTCCCAGAAGAAAACTCAAGACTACAATGGAGGCACTTCAGAGAGTTCAGAAACACTGATATAGAGAAGAATAATTGTGCAGACCCTCTTCATGCGACATTACACACTAAAGAAAGATGAACATGGAGAAGATCATCATAGGACCCCTTGAAATGCTTCATAATGTCACTTTTATTCTTCCCTTCCAGTGAGCTGTTGATTTGAAAACAGTCAAGTCCATGATCTCAAGAACCCAATCACTAAACTCAATCGTTCAGTTCATTGAAAGGAACTTTATTCCAAAAAAAACATTAAAAAAAATCTGCTGCTTTTCTGACTTGTTACTATGAACTTTTGTGGTATAAGATCCGCAAGACTCTCTAAAAGTGTTGGTCGCACTTTAGTTTAGGGTCCAGTTCTCATTATTAACTAACTATTAACTATGACTTTTGGCACAATAAACTGCTTATTACGGCTTATTAATAGTTAGTAAGGTAGTTGTTAAGTTTAGGTATTGGTATGATTATGGGATGTAGAATATGGTCATGCAGAATAAGGCATTAATATGTGCTATAAGTTCTAATAAACAGACAATATCCTAGAATATGCATGATAATAAGCAAATAGTTAATAGTGTGAATTGGACCCTAAACTAAAGTGTTAACAAAGTTTTTGTTCCACAGAAGAAATGTTGGTAACACTTTATAAGTATAGTGTAGTAAAATAATTACAAATCATTTGCAAAGTATAGTTAAAGGAATAGTTCACCCTAAAATGAAAATCATGTCATTTACTTTCCCTCAACTTGTGCCAAACCTGTGTGAGTTTCTTCTGCTGAACACAAAAGAAGATATTTTAAAGAATGTCGGTAACCAGACAGTTGATGGTCCCCATTGACTTCCACTGAATTTTTTTCCTGCTATGGAAGTCAATGTCTGTCTGGTTGTCAGCTGTCATATTATTGTCTAATAAAGCTTGGTTTAAAGCACTTAATTAATGTCATTTTCCCATTTTCAGTGACCGAATCTAAAGTGAGAACTATTTCCTGTTAATAAGTTGTTAACAAAGCATTATCTAATGTGAACTAATTAAACAATAACACTTTGATAATTACAGTGACAATGAATGAAGAACTCACTATTTATATATAGTCTATTCATGTATTAAGTACAGTTTATAAACTAACTATAAATCAATAGTTGTTAATTTTGTAAATACTTTACTATACTATGCTTTATAAAGTGTCACCAACATTTTTGAAGCGTTTGTGGGTTAATGAAAAGCTAATAAATAAATACATTAAATTATGTAAAATAAATCATTTAAAAATAAAAACAGTTAAAATAAAGAACGTATTTAATTTACTGTCGCTCTCCTATCCTCGTCATCTCACTAACACCCCCAGTGGGCGGGGCCAAAGTTGCCCTGATGAAGTAGCCGTTGATGATCTTCTGCAGAGGCGATCTTTCACCGATTTGTTTTTTTACAGGCACAATCCACAATAAGTCATTCTCTGGGCTTGGTTACAATAAAAGCTGTTTTTGGACTAACAAGGAAGTTTTCAACTCTGAAACCTAAAGGATATTCTTATAGTATGGTTAGGAAGCTAGGGAGCTGATTGAGACGTACCCTTGTAGTTTTAGTAGTATATGTGATATGTTTAATTTCTGTGACCATCTGAAAGTATTTTACAAGGGAAGCTGGCTAGAATGAAGGGAAAACGGTGACGTGTTGGGTGTGTTGTTTTGGTTACTGTGCTAATAATAATTATGGTCCTGAACACTCCCTGCAGCCCTTCTGTCATTATTCAGACAACAGGTATGTCTTTCTGAAGGGACTCTAGGAGTTCTATAAACTATAGGAGTTATATAAACTGTCCTTCTCAAAGTGAATCATTGCTGCTGGACCAACACATCATATTTAATATGCAGTTGCTGATTGATTTTTCTACTGAGCTACAAAAACCTGCATCTGACCGTGGCAGGTGTAAAGATGAAGATGTGAATTTTTTAATTAAACATATGAATGCTTCAGAAATCAGTGTAATATGCTGATTTGCTGCTCAAGAAATATTTCTGATTAAATTTCTGATTGAATAAGTTGAAATGACTTAAAAATCCAAGTTGATTGTACTTAAAAATGTAAGGCAGCAACTTTTATTTTTTCTACAGTGCACCGTCTTGTGACATCACACACAATATAGAGTTTGTGTGGTGTTGTAAAGTCATTGAGGGGTGCAGGCGTGCTGTATATTGATAACTGGACATTACCCGAGTGTTATGAGTTGGTTATAGCTTACACATGACAACTGAGAGCAAGAAGTAGAGCCTGTGTTTCCTCAACCAACCCATGGCTCTAGAGACAGCTGTCTGTTCTCACATTCCACTCCACAGAGATGAAGTGGAAGATTTAGCATTTGAGAGCGTTGCTGTTGTTTTTATTACTTGTTGTTGTTTTGTGTATTCATTACATCAGTGGTTTAATTTGATGTGGTGTAATTTATCTCCGGAGAACCCCCGTTCGCGCCGCCGCGTATAAAGTGAAATTGATCATTATTTCACCAGCTGAGCAGCGAGCGAATGCACAAACACGCGATTCAGGAACAATGAAAAATGGCCCTGGCAGCAATTAAGCTCCCAGCGCAGCCGAGGCTGATAACGTTACATGCGGAGATGTGGGCGAATTTGTGAGGGGTTGCCAGATAAATCTGGAAAAGTTCCCCGTCCTCCAGGGATCTCGTTAACTCCTGTACGGCTCTGTGTTTTCATCGACGGTGCACTTCTGAGCGGGAGAGAGAGATGGATCGACTCTTTAATGAAGACTCTGGTCTCTGTAATCATAATAGGTTTTGCAGCATGCACACTCTTTAAGCCCAGAAGTGTGGCTGGCTGTATTTTTATATCTGTGTGTTATAGAAAAGCGAGGTAGTGACTGAGTGTTGTGATCTCTGAGGTGTTATGAATGTGTGTATTCTCACAAACTTTTGGTCGTTGGGATTGAATGTGTGGATTGTTGGCGTTTTCTGGAAGCATTAATGGACCTCAGGGTTTATAGTTATATCACTGTATAAGTATGTTCATATCATGGTAAGCTGTTGTTTAAAATACAGCAAAAACAGCATTGTGAAATGTTTTTGCATTTAAAAGGGGTCATGAACTGCATTTTATAATGTTTCCTGGGGTGCACTTATAATGTTAGTATGGTTTTTACATCAAAAATGGTCATGAAAGAAATAAGAAAAAGCATTTTTCAGTGTAAACGCCCACTGCTGTGATTGGCTGCAGTGAGACTTCAGTGTTAACGCCCACTGCTGTGATTGGCTGCTCTGAGACTTCAGTGTAAACGCCCACTGCTGTGATTGGCTGCTCTGAGACTTCAGTGTTAACGCCCACTGCTGCGATTGGCTGCTCTGAGACTTCAGTGTAAACGCCCACTGCTGTGATTGGCTGCTCTGAGACTTCAGTGTAAACGCCCACTGCTGTGATTGGCTGCTCTGAGACTTCAGTGTAAACGCCCACTGCTGTGATGGGCTGCTCTGAGACTTCAGTGTCGCCCACTGCTGTGATTGGCTGCTGTGAGACTTCAGTGTAAACGCCCACTGCTGTGATGGGCTGCTCTGAGACTTCAGTGTAAACGCCCACTGCTGTGATTGGCTGCTGTGAGACTTCAGTGTAAACACCCTCTGCTGTGATTGGCTGCTGTGAGACTTCAGTGTAAACGCCCACTGCTGTGATTGGCTGCTGTAAGACTCATTGTAAACGCCCACCTGCTCTGAGACTTCAGTGTAAACGCCCACTGCTGTGATTGGCTGACATCTTTGCATATGAAATGAAAGTATTTCATGTGAAACTGATCTATGGCATTATATTTAGATTGTGGCATGAAAGGTTGCAGTGATGAGCATTGTAGCCGATCACAGACATGTTGAGCGCATGAATGCAGTGATCTCGTCAGTGCAACTCGATTTATGGCAAACTAAGAAATAAGAGATTCGTTGATTATAACGGGAGTTTTGGCGTGAGTCACTGATAAACTCTCACTGTTTGATTGACAGCTCCAGAGATTATAGAAGTGAGCATTCTTTGATCGCTTTATATATATAATTTATTCACAGTTTTAATAACAGATAGTATTTTCATCCTACTGAGAGAAACAATGTGAAGATTAGTGTTTAGTCACTGGTTTGATTTACTGACACACAGCATCTGACTGTTCATGGATTATTATTACATATCAGAAATCACTGGTCTCAGTTCAGGCGTTAGAATTAACACGGTTACTTACATGTTGTGTCCATATCGTAAAAGTCTGTTTGCTAAGCCTGCGCCGAAATTCTGACTGATTTCCCAAAGAGTCCACAGTGACATGAACCGAATACAAATAAATAATGCTCAGCGGAGTCATTCACATTGTTGAAAATCTTTTGTAACCTAATAAATTGATCAATTTAATGCATTTTTTACTCTGGACATGCTAGTTGGCAACATAGGATTCCATTCATAATGCTAAGCTAAGCTAGCGGCGACCCTGCCAAACTAAAACAATGCATGCACTGAGACAAAAATGCATTTGCCCACATATCCTAAATATAGGAAAGAAGTTGAATAAGCCCTATTTCTAAAAACGGTGGTGTGTTCCTTTAATAATCATCATCTTGACTAATTTGGGACGTGTCCCGCTCAGTGTTATCACATTATTTCATGTTTTTTAGTCATTTTCATGCGTAAATACGGATAAACATGCAAATATATGTACCATGGACATTGACACATCTTTACCAGATGAGATATTTCTACCATTTGACCGTCCCAGCCCTAAGAGACAGCGTAGCAGACAGGAAGTGATGGAGAGCGATAGGTAGTGTAAGTGAACACAACACCAGTTAGTGTGCTATCCTTTAGGCCACGGCAGCGACATGACTTGTGTGTTTGATATATTTCACACATAGATTGATGTCAGCTTTCAGTTGATTTTAATTTATCTGCGATCTTGTGTTGGTTCTGACTGTGTGTGTGAGATTCACTGGCGTTTCTTATCAGAGGAGCTGCTATCAGGATGATTTATGTGCAGCGTTCCCTCTCGGCCTTTCTCTCTCTCTGTGTCTCCAGTCATTACTGCGCTATTGTTCACACCGCTAATAAATCTGACACGGAGACCTCTGGGAAATCCCAGGGATGCTTGGTGACGTTAGAACAGTTTGAGAGTCATTCGTTTGGAGCGGAAAGCTTCTGACTGCACACGACTCCTGAAAAAAAGAGTGCGACATGATTGCGTGATTGATACTAATGTTTTTACTGATGTTTTGACAGGTCACGCACTCAAGCCACAAGTGTCCTCCATATTCACTTCATTCCTGGACGGGTTGAAAAAATTCTACATAACGAAGGTGAGAAAGAAGCGTGAATGTGTGTCAGTACAGTTTTACAACTACGAGTGCAGCAGTCGGGTAAAAACTCCATTCATGTTAATGATAACTTATAAACATTTAAAGACAGGCCTACTGTGAGCTGCCAGGTTGTTAATCCATGGTATTTGTTTCTGGTGCAATAATTCAACTTTTTCTTTAAATAATCGTGTTGAACAGCTGAATTTGTGGTGTAAAACTACATTACCCATAATGCTTTACTGAAAATTCCACCAATCAGAGAGTCGAAACAAGCTGAACATGACAAAGCTCTCTAACTCAGGCCACTCCCAGGATGCACTGCGAATTACATAATCATGTCTCTCAAAATAATTAGCTACAAAAATACAAAATATTTGATGTATTATTCCTCTCTTGAGTCTATGGCAGGTCATAGAACCGCTTTCAGGAAAGTACCCATATAAAGGACAGTCTGAGTTGCACACAAATTTATGCTAATAACCTTTGACCTGTAAGGACTAGAAACAAAATTATTTTTTCCTCTGATTCCTTGGCTCGAGAATTTGTCCGAAAAGCCTATTTTTTCTATCTCCTCCGAGGCTGTTGATCCGATTTTTAATATAATTGAAATAGATCCTCTTCAGACCAACAAAATGTAATGGAATTCAAGTTGATCCGTCAAACTGTTCTAGACTAACGTGCGAGCGAATTCAACAAATAGTACGCTAAAATGAACATGAGGATATATCTCTGAAACGCTTTAGCGAATTCTGTCCAAACTTGGTGTGTCATCAAAAGCATGTCCTGAGGCTGCATGCAGCGTTTCGGCACAGTGCCACCTAGTGGTCAGGAGATATAAAAAAATATAAATATAGATTTATGGTCATAAATCCCAACTGGTCTCTTTAGATTTGGTGCATCAAGCCGATACCCAATTCACCCTTCGTCGGGAGTTGACAGGCGATCTGACCAATCATAATCCCCCATTCGCCGAATCCGCCATTTTTGTCCGACAAAGCAGTCAAGAGAGTTCGTAGATTAACGTCGATGGACTTGAACTTGAAATACGGTGTGTGTGGGCATCTTTCCACGGTTGAAACAGCATTCCTTCTGAAGTTCATTCATGTTTATTTGATACTATGTGTAAATGAACTAGAAGGAAGAGATGATCAGTTCACGAGCAGCTTTAACTGAGGCGCTACAGCGACCTGTCACCACACACATTAATGAGCCAGTAAATGGCATTTATTCTTTACATTTCTTTAAAAAAAGACAACATTTTAGAGACGTTATTTTATATTTAAAGTAACCTGCTCTGTTCTGTCAGAGTGTTGTCAGTATCCTCTTTGCTCTGCGGTGTGTTTTTCACTGCGTGAGAACATGATGTGTGGTGTGAGAGCGCGGCTTGTCAGACATAGCAACAGTAACTAAAGGGCCATTTTGAATTTTGTAATGTAATGCTATATTAACGCATTATAACGCATTGCCGTATCATTACGAAACTTAGTGCAAAACTCACCATGCCCTGACAATACTCCAGAAGTTCTGGGGCAGCACCACCTTGTGGTCAAAAGTTATAATGAAATTTCAAAAAATGCTAATAACATTTGATTAAGTTAACCTATTATAACGAATAGATAATAGGCTAATGAATAGGTCTTAATAGATTCATTGGGTCATGCTGAGAACATGGATACCAATTTTGCCATATTTGTCTGAACTTCCTGTCCCCCATTTTGATTTTCTTTAAAAACCTACTTTTTTGATCTCCTCCTAGACCATTTGTCTGATTTTCACCTAAATCTAATTGCATCATCTCCAGACCGTGCCGACAAAAAGTTATGGATTTTGTGTGGATAGATTAAACCGTTTTTGTATAGCGCAGCAACAAATTTTGAGGTATGATGCCAAAATGACTGAGGCTGTATCTCTGCAATGCTTTGACATAATGACACCAAACTTTGCATGTTATTGTTTTTTTACAATCACTTTAGCATCAATTTGGTCACAGCGCCCAATATTGGTGGAACGTGATAAATCATTAACTCACGTCACTAGTCGTTATACTAGTCATTATGCCTAAAATGCTCTTGATATGTCTTTAAGTGCTCATTGTTGCAGTCGGTCTGACGCTCCAACATGTTGGCATGACTTATCGTGTTCTTTGAGCTTGGTCCCGATAATGGCTGCTTGCAGCTATATTTTTAAGCTATGTTTTTAATTCTATTATGTCATTTGCGATGCTTCATGGTATTGTAGTTCTTTCCTTCTTTAGACTTTGTATTTTTGTCCGATTTCCATTTTTTTTTGTTGCTTCAAATCAGAGTTTGTAGAGTTATGATTCTCCTTGGAGCTGATTGGCTCGTATCATGGCTTTTAACTCTTTATCGATCTTTAAAATCCCTATGGAAAAAATACTGCTGAAAAAGTGGGCGGGAACTAATGCACTCTATTACGCCGCTCTCTGGAATACTTCATTCTGATTGGTCCATCACACTATTCTGCATTCAAAGAAAGAAATATTTCACGACTGATTTCATCCACTGATTGTGAAAAGTATCTGATGATGTTATTGGCTAATATTGTTTTTTTAATTCACGCTCACACTGCCTCTAAAATGAGTTTTCATTCTTGATTTCATTTCAAGTCTGAGAATGTCTTGAGTTTTGTACATTATCACAACAGTGTATTTTCTTCAGAATAGAGTTCACTGATGGATTGTGGGTCTCTTTTGATTGCATGTTGTCTAACCGTCTAACCCCGTTGTCAGTTTAAAGGATTCGACCCGCACCACCTGTGTGTGGCGACGCTGTTATTTGAGGGGGATCGTGGGAAGGTTTTGCAGCACGAGAAACAGGTTTACGACATCGCAGCCAAATTCGGGTAAGAAACCCTCTGTTTTTGTGTGTGTTCTTTCAATCTATGCCGTTTCTATGCATCCAGAGTTACTGTTTCACCAGTATAGTTCAGCATGGGCCATTAGGGTCGTGACCCCTGACCTTAAGTGATCTTTCTGATTGTATACGGAAGCACTGGCGTTTGTCTCTGTCTTTTCATGCTCCCTCATTCATCACGGCTCTTTCAGTGGCAGTGATGGGTGTGTGAGGAAAAGTGCACAGATTGAATGATTTCTGCATTAAAGGTTGGTTTGATTTTGAGAATATTTAATTAGAGACCGATTGTGATGGATAGAAGGGGAATCCCACAGCTGACCTTATTGATCCGATGCCTCTGTCCGCACGTGTGTGTCCATAAGGGAAATGTTCACCAGACCACAAACGCCTTGATGATTCTTCTTTTGCAACAGTGGCTGTGCTGATAATATATGATGTTCCTCTTCGTGTGTGTGTGTGTGTGTGTGTGTGTTTTAGGGGACTGGCAGCAGGAGAGGACAACGGTCAGAGGGGTTACATGCTGACGTTTGTGATTGCGTACCTGCGGGTGTGTTACAGTTTTTTATCCTCCTCCATTTCATCAGACTTCACAATACACCAAAATGCAACTACAAATAACTTGTCATATCTAACCCTAAATGTGTGTTTTTGTGGCATGTCTTGGGTAGTTTTTTTAACACTGATACAAAATTTTTGGGTCAATAAGATTTTTTGTTAATTAAATGTTTTTCAACAACATGGAAACATGACATTGATCAAAACATTAAGGCCATTTATAATGTTTCACAAGATTCTTTGTTTTAATGTTTCAACACTGATAATAATCATAAATGTGTGTTGAGCATCAGATCCTCATATGAGAGTGATTAGTGAAGGATCATGTGACTCTGAGGACTGGAGTAATGATGATAAACTCAGCTTTGATCACAGCACTATATATTCACACAGAGAACAGCTGCTTTAATTCACTATATTACCGTTTTTACTGTATTTGTGATCAGATAGTTATTTTTAGGTTTGTGGGTTTTTGTTAATTTTGCTGTTTTAATTTTTTTTGTTCATTTTTGTGTTTTTGCTTTGTTCTGTTTTTTTTGTCTCTTGTCTTTTGTTTTTCCATTTAGTTTTTGTTTGTTTAGTTGTTTTGTTTTAGTGTTTTTGTTTAGTTGTGGTTTTGCTTTGCTTTTTGTTTTGTTTTTGCATTTTATTTATTAATTTTTTTGTTTTATTTTTATGTAGTTGTGTATTTGCTTTTGTTTAGTTGTGTTTTTAATTAGAGGCCAGTGGTGGTGTGAATATAAATACATTTAGTCTTATGGTGAGCAATCTTACCGACCCTGAACTTTTGAATAGAAGTGTATAATACAAATATCTGTTCATGGCTGCTAATGCACAAAAGAAAGACAATGTGATCTATAGTTATTGCAGAATACTTGACTATGATTGGTCAAGCACTGGTTGCTTTACGTCAGTGGTCCTGTTTATCCTGTCAGGGTTTATTTTGAGAGGATGGTACAGAAGACTGTGCATTATCCTCATAAATGTATCTCTGAACATATATATTTGTTTTTAAATGTACTCTGGGATTGAATGAACGTTTAGTTTACACATTTATTCTCAGTGTTTATCCTAAATAGTTATAGAACAGTGAAGGAAATTCTAGGTCTAATTCTAGTTTGGAAATTATCATTTTGAACTATTTAGACATAATATTTGCATTCACTTGCATTAAAATATGCACATATGAATACTTCTATTTGAATGCCTAAAACCCTGAATATTGGCTGATTAATTGCTCTGACTGATATATTGTTCTGCTGATACTCAACACTATATTTGTAGCTGTTGTTGGTAGAGTTTATTGCTGGGATATCGAAGAGAGAGAGCTTGATAACCTCAAGACCTCAAACAAACTGCAGCTCTCGAGGTTATCTACCTCCAAATCTTTTGAGTTTGCAAACCCAAGTCCCCATCATTAGTGTAATGTGTGTGTGTGTGTGTGTTTGCAGGATTTGGGAATGGACTACTACGTGATCGGAGAGTCGTTTGAGACGTCTGTGCCCTGGGACAGGTAAGCGATGGTTCAGCATCACTGTGCTCTTTCTGTTCGTCACCCACGCTCTCCACGCTCTCCTGGACGCTGTTGTTGTCTCTGTCTGGATGCTTTAGAGGAGGTGGGAAGGTTACAAGGACACAAAGTAAAGGAAACACTTTCAGACTTCATGCAGGGTTCCCACGGGTTCTTGAAATCCTTGAAAGTTTGTGAATCTGAAAGAAAAAAAAATTCAAGGCCCTGGAAAGTTTTTGAAAATAAACAAAAAGCCCCTGGAAAGTGCTTGCATTTATTTTGTGTGAGAAGTTTTCTGGAAAAAATTCCCTATTATTCCCGCCAGTCCATTAATGTGTTATTTCACTGACACTTCGTGGCCTATGCATACTAGCTTGCTTGATTTACGTTAGTTACACGCATTTACGCGTCCCACGTGAGGTACTTTGTGTTGTTCACACGTGTACGAAAATACTACGCTGTGCTCAACCAGTGCTTACACCAAACCCAAATATGTTCAGTCATTGACTGTATATTGTGTTCAATAAACATAAAACATTTGTGATAACCTGTTGCCCAAATATTTTATTGAATGTAATGTTGAATTGCTTTGGTTGTTAAGATAATGTAAACCCATGAGGCAAGAAAAACGTAAAAGCATATTCATATATCTTAAACTTCTGGTTACATGAGCCTAAGCTCTTCAATAAAATCCATGCTAAAGTTAATATCAGATCATTTTATAGGATGAACCGAATATTTATGCAAAACAGAAATACGACAAATATAATATCAGATCTCTGTCATATGGCCAAACATAAATGCACAAATGCTTTTTTGCATAGTTGTGTGTTTGACACATGAAAACTTTAACAGTGCAAGGTAACCTGATGTAACCTTGCTCTCATTTGAAATGTGTCCCCACATTAAGTCCTTGAATTTGAGGGTATTGGACCTGGAAAGTCCTTGAAAGGTCCTTGAGTTTGAATTTAACCAAGGTGTGGGAACCCTGTTCATGTGAACCTGTAATTTTGGCTCTTAGTATCAACACCGATCACGAGCTGAACGCAACAGGTGTGTGAACTCCTGCTGCCGTGTTTAAAAGCATCTCAGGAAGGGAGTGTCCAGAGTGAGGAGATCCAAACGAAAGCTCAAATATAAGAGTGATGGGTTGTTGTGTGCATGTGTTTGTTTGTTTGTGTGTGTGTGTGCATGTGTTTGTTTGTGTGTGTGTGTGTGCGTGCGTGCGTGTGTTTGTTTGTGTGTGTGTGTGTGTGCATGTGTTTGTTTGTGTGTGTGTGTGTGTGTGTGTGTGTGTGTGTGCATGTGTTTGTTTGTTTGTGTGTGTGTGCGTGCGTGCGTGCGTGTGTTTGTTTGTTTGTGTGTGTGTGTGCATGTGTTTGTTTGTGTGTGTGCGTGCAGCGTGTGTGTGTGTGTGTGTGTGTGTGTGTGTGTGTGTGTGTGTGTGTGTGTGTGTGTGTGTGTGTGTGTGTGTGTGTGTGTGTGTGTGTGTGTGTGTGTGTGTGTGTGTGTGTGTGCGTGTGTGAGTGTTTTTGCTTTGTTCTGTTTTTTTATTTGTTTTTTTTAAGTTGTTTTGTTTTTGCTTTGTTTTCGATTATGTTTTTGGTTTGGTCTGTTTTTTTGTTTAGTTGTGTTTTTGTTGTGTTTTTGTTTAGTTTAGTAATGTTTTTGTTTTCTTTCGTTTTGTTTTTGCTTTTTTTGTGGTTTTGTTGATTTATTATTTTTCTTGTTTATTTGATATTGTTGTATTTTCCCCTCATTCTCCAATAATTTTTTTATAGTTTTAATTACTGACATTGTATTATTTTTAATATTTCAGAATAATAGTGATTAGGTTAATTTTCGGCCACTCTTCTCTACTCTTGACAACACATTATTTAGCATTTATCTTTTTCTTATTTGTCTTTCAGGGTTTTGGACTTATGCAGAAATGTGAAAGAGAGGATTGTAAGAGAGTGTAAGGAGAGAGGAGTACAGTTCCCTCCACTGTCCACATGCAGGTACACACACACACACACACACACACACACACACACACACACACACACACACACACACACATGTTTGTTTTTGTGAAATGTGAGGACATTCCATAGGCGTAATGCATTTTATACTGTACAAACCGTATTTTCTATCCCCCTACACTGCCCCTGCCCCTAAACCTACCCATCACACACACACACACACACACACACACACACACACACACACACACACACACACACACACACACACACACTGCCCCTGCCCCTAAACCTACCCATCACACACACACACACACACACACACACACACACACTGCCCCTGCCCCTAAATCTACCCATCACAGGAGACTGCGCAGTTTACTTTCTGTGAAAAAAACCTCATCCTGTGTGATTTATAAGCATTTTGAAAAGTGAGGACATGGGGAACGTCCTCATATTTCACCCTCTTTTTGTAATACCTATGTCATACCCATGTCATTATACACATTTGTGTCCTGATATTTCATAAAAACATGCCCACACACACACACACACACACACAATGCCCCTGCCCCTAAACGTACCCATCACAGGAAACATTCTGTTTTCAAACTTTCTCAAAAAAACTCATCCTGTGTGATTTATAAGACTTTTGAAAAGTGGGGACATGTCCTCATAAGTCACACTCTTTTGTAATACCTGTGTCATACCATGTAATTATACACATGTGTGTCCTGATATGTCACAAAAACAAGCACACACACACACACACACACGTCTGTCTTGCTTTGCTGACCATAAGTAAGCTCCTAACGACCATCAGGACTAGTAATAAAGAGCAACACGCTAAAAATATCA
>CM040910.1:7559624-7562124 GCA_023029165.1 Gobiocypris rarus | reverse complement strand
TTTATCTCCCTAAATAGAGACTAGCTGTGAGTATCTATTAAAAAAAAGGGCTTCTGAGAACATTTAGAAAATAATGACTCAAATGAATCGGTGAGTCATATGTGCGGTGGGTTTTATTTGTATGAATCAGTGAATAATTTGTGTTTTCATTGGAATGAACTGTCCAAATAAACCTAGCAAACAGAACTAACCAACTCAAACAGATAAATGATTTAGTGAATCATCACTAAATGGAGAATAATAGAAATAGAGAAAAAGAAGGGCTTCTGAGAATATGTTGAAAATAATGACTCAAAGGAATCAGGTTGCTCATTGAAAGGAACTGTCCAAACGAACTGATTCACTAAAATTATTAAAACATCCAGCGATCACCTCAGCTGTCCAACATCTATAGTATTTGTGATGTGTTTGGACTAATGTGACCTCTACAAAGTACAACGCTTTTTTTGATGCCGTGACCCGGATTCCAAGGTTTCTTGTTGTTTCGCAGCAGGAGTTTTGTTTTTCAGATTTGTTTGTTTGGCACCATGCAGACATGCTCAAACACGTCTTCTGGGCTGATCCCAGAGTGTCAGAGCACAGCGTGTGTGAACGCACACCCCAGGAAACAGCGTGTGTGTGTTTGTGCAGGTGAAGAGCAGGGGTTGTAGGGGAAATGAGTGCATCAGCCTCAAACACACTCCTCCACTGTTGGACACACATACCTATGCTTTTGTCCCTGGCTCTAGTTTTTGCATGTCTCAGCTGTGCGAAAGTGGTTATGAGAGATGAATAGTGACAGGATAGTGATGGAAAGAGAGAGCGGGAATATGGGCTGATGGCGAGATGATAGATGTGTAAATTATCTCCGTGATGGAGGCAATGATGCAGTCATGCCTCCTTCTGTTTCTGTCTGTCGCCCAGCAGAGACGCACACACACCGCTGGGGGTTTGAGGAGGGGCCGATGTGTGCGGCTCGTGATTGGCTTGCTGTGCCTTAGGTGGGCCGGCCGTCTGTTCTATCATGCGAGATGACTGGCTCTGTCGCCACAAGACCTATTTGCATATGTATGAGACAATCTCGGCTTGGGCTGTTGCCAATAGCGAGCTGGCCTTGCCCTAAACCCCGCCCCCTTCTCAAACAGTAATGCATTATGAAGAAATGCCGTCTGCTCGCTTATCAATCATAGTAAGCGTGTGAGAGAGGGAGACGGGGCATCGCGCTTCTCTAAACTGCTGCTCTGACAAATGTGCTGTGTGCTATTATATTAACCCAACAGTCATAAAGGACGTGCCATTGTTTTAATGAAATGGGAAAGAATCATAACTTTATTCTATTCTATAAGCCTATTCCATTCTATTCTACTGTAAAAGCAGATTATTTTAATGATATTACATTTTATATAAATGTAAATGTCTGAATTATATCACATATCGTATCTCATATATCAAATAATATCATCTTAATCATATCAAATTTTTATATCAATCATATATCATATCCTATTACCTCAATCATATCTAACATCATATTAATCATATCTTATCTCATATCATATCCTATCATATCAATCATATCTCATATCATATCAACCATATAATATATCATATTAATCATATCTCATATCATATCATATCAATCATGTCTTCTCATATCCTATCATATCAATCATATCTCATAATATCAATCATATCTCACATCATATTAATCATATCTTATCTCATGTCTTCTCATATCCTATCATATCAATCATATCTTATCTCATATCATATCATATCCTATCATATCAATCATATCATATTATATATCATATCAATCATGTCTTCTCATATCCTATCATATCAATCATATCTCACATCATATTAATCATATCTTATCTCATATATCATATCCTATCATATCAATCATATCATATTATATATCATATCAATCATATCTCATATCATATCAACCATATAATATATCATATTAATCATATCTTAATCATATCTCATATCATATCAATCATATCTCACATCATATTAATCATATCTTATCTCATATCATATAATATATAATATCAATCATATCTCATATATCAACCATATAATATATCATATTTATCATAATCATATATCATATATCATATCAATCATGTCTTCTCATATCCTATCATATCAATCATATCTCATATAATATCAATCATATCTCACATCATATTAATCATATCTTATCTCATATATCATATCATATCCTATCATATCAATCATATCATATTATATATCATATCAATCATATCTCATATCATATCAACCATATAATATATCATATTAATCATATCTTAATCATATCTCATATCATATCATATCAATCATATCATATAATATATCATCTCATATCATATCCTATCATATCAATCATATCATATCATATCTTATATCATATCAACCATATAATATATCATATCAATCATATCTTAATTTTATCTCATATCATATCAATCATATCCTATCATATCAATCATATCTCATATCATATCAA
>CM040910.1:7304624-7554624 GCA_023029165.1 Gobiocypris rarus | reverse complement strand
AATGTGAGAGCTTTCTGACCATAGACAGCAATTTAATGAACACTTTCAAGTTCCAGAAAGGCAGTCAAGACATCATTAAAATAGTCATGTGACTCCAGTGGTTCAATCTTAATGTTATGAAGCGACGAGAAAATACTTTTTGTGCCCAAAACAAACAAAAATAACAACTTTATTCAACAATCCCTTCTCAGTCTCTGACACTGTTGACTTAGTAAATACAGTGCAATGCTTCCGGGTTCTGTGTCAGAACGCTGGCTTACCATTGGTCAACGCTGTTCACATGAGCACCACGACGGCAGGAGCCGGCCAATGGTGAGCCTGCGTTCTGATGTAGAATCCGGAAGCATTGCACTGTTAACGTGAACCACATACAAAAAGTAAACTCATCGCTTCATTATAAGTGAAGTTGAACCACTGGAGTCACATGACTATTTTATCAATGTTTTTACTACCATTCTTCATTAAATTGCTGTTGTATAGTCAGAGAGCTCTCGGATTCCATCAGAAATATCTTTATTTGTGTTCAGAAGATGAACGAAGGTCTTACGGGTTTGGAACGACATGAGGGAGACGAATTAATGACAGGATTTACATTTTTGTGTGAACTATCCCTGTCAGTAATGTTTCCCACAGACCTTATTACGCTCGTGAATTGAAAAAGCTCATTTCTGGAAGCCCATGGGAAAATCTCTAGGGAACCAGTCTGACGTCATCCCTTTGAAAATGTGCAAGTCCGATACTTTCGTGTTACTTTTCACTTAAATTCTGTCAGTATACTGACAAACAGCAGCGTGAACATGCTTTGGCTTTTTGCGTTTCGCAGAAGAAAGAAAGCCGGAACGCGTGAGTGTTTGCACCTTATGATGAATTAGTATTTTTGAGCGAGCTCTTCCTGTCGGCGACTGTCGGAGCTGTGCAGACACTAAACTCTGCTGATTAATGTAGTGTGTGCCCCGTTTAACAGGGCTTGGACGTCTCACTTCACTACGGTGGCACTTCTGTAAAACATTTAAGCCTAAACAAGCAATCACACAGCCTGGCAGGGTCTTCATTTCCAGACGTCCTTTCAAACAGGGCTGTGATGAACAGCAGAGCCTCCTCACCGGCTTCCCACATGACACTCGCACCATTTATAAGTGTCAGAGAAGCTTTTTATGGGTTATGAATCCATCTGCTTCTGAACTATTGTGTTGCTGAAACGCTAAATGAAGGATCGAGAGGTGGTGTCTCTGCCCCTCGGATTGATTCCTGAACGGTTTCATCATCAAACGTCTCGTGTTTCGCTTAACAACAACCGATTTTATTCTGAATATTATGAAAGTTCCCATGTCTTTCCCTCAGATTTCTTGGTCATGTGTTTAATATCAGAGTACATTTTGTCAAAGATGTTTGTGCAATAAATTAACACGTCAGAACATTTTAGATCTTATGTCTTCTGTCATCATTGCAAATGTGGAATTGTCTGTCTTTTCTGCTTGCCTGTAAAACACACTTCCTCTTCCTGATTGCTCCAAACTCACTGGTACAATGCCAAAATGTGTGCTAGTAAGCATCCACAACACAAATCACTCAACGACGACTTTCATTTGGAGGACGAATCAATCCAATGTAACTACATTTCCATTCTCATTATTTGCTGCCATGCAAAATAACATTATTTCTGAAATTACAGAGATGTAGTATAATGTTTCACACATACTCCTTTTTTAATATATATAGTTTAAACAAAAAGGCACATAATATATTGTGAATACAGTGGCATAATATTTATTGAAATGTTATTAAATATGTCATATCCACTCACTTTTCACTTCAGATGCATGTATGAAATTGTAATGATTAATGAATAATGTCAGTATTGATGAGTAAAGTATGACTGTAGAAAATATTAGGCATCATTGTCAGATATTTAATTGGTAAATGGTCCTTTAGTTTAAATGTAAGTTTTTTTTTTTATTCACATTTAAAGAGTTTCTTCAGGCTGTGTTATGGTCTCCCCAAGCTTAAAGGATTATTTCACTTTGAAATAAACTTTTGCTGATAATTTACTCACCCCGATGTCATCCAAGATGTCCATGTCTTTCTTTCTTCAGTCGAAAAGAAATTAAGGTTTTTGATGAAAACATTCCAGGATTTTTCTCCTTATAATAGACTCAATGGAGCCCAAACGGTTCAAGGTCCGAATGACAGTTTCAGTGCAGCTTCAAAGGGCTTTAAACCACACCAGACGATGAATAAGGGTCTTATCTAACGAAACAATCAGTTATTAAAAAAAAAAATCCAAAGTTTAAGTTTTATAAGCACAAATGTTCGCCCTGCTCCGTTCTGTGATGTGTACGTGAAGTCACGTGATATGCAGTTACGTTGAAAAACCTAGTCAGTGTTTTCAAATGTGCAGAAGGAGGATTCAAAATCGTCCGACATCGTTGTTTTACCTTTTAACTCACTTTTTTGTAAACTGCGTTTGACTGAGTTTGTGCACGTTCAACACTGACTCGGTACTTCCGCCTACGGCAAGCGTGACCTTTTCAACATAACTGCGAATTACGTGACGTCACGTACACATATAACAGAACGGAGCAAGGCGAACATTTGTGCTTATAAAACTTAAACTTTGTATTTTCTTTTTTTTTTTAAATAACCGATTGTTTCGTTAGATAAGACCCTTATTCATCGTCTGGTGTGGTTTAAAGCCCTCTGAAGCTGCACTGAAACTGTCATTCGGACCTGTAACCGTTTGGAGCCCACTGAAATACATTATATGGAGAAAACCCCTGGAATGTTTGCATCAAAAACCTTAATTTCTTTTCGACTGAAGAAAGAAAGACATGGACATCTTGGATGACATGGGGGGGAGTGAACTATTAGCAAAAGTTTTTTTTAAAAGTGAACTAATCCTTTAATGACCCAACCAAATGTGCCATGATGAAGAGATAATCAGTGTTATTCACTTCCCTAATGTTATGCCTGATCGGTGTATTGTAGGACATCAAATAATAATAATTTGTTACATTTATTTAGCGATTTTCAAGGCACTCAAAGCACTTTACATATAGAAGGGGGGAATCTCCTCACCCGCCACCATCTAGAGAGCGTTTGATTAGATAGACTTCATGTACACGGCCCCGGAACAAGAGCAGGGTTGTAAAGTAACCAACTTGCAATATGAAGCTTTAGTACATATGAAGATACATAACATTTCTAAAGCTCTGATCATGTGAAACAGCAGGGTACAGCGGTGCTAACGGCACACCGGGGTAAAGAAGCCTTTGATTTGATTTTCCTGTAAAACACTAGATGGCACTTTTCAAGATTCACGTGGAAATTTGATCCTTGACCCGCGGAGTTGATGCTGTGATAATTTTATCTAATATTTAATGTTTGAAAAAGTAGCTAAAGTTATTAAATATAGCTATATTGAGACAAAGGTCTTCAGTTTTGTTCAAGGTAATTCAAGTTACAGGTTTTTTGTTTTGTTTTTTGTAATGGAAGAAAATGTCAAAGTATGGTATTTGGGGTAAAATACACAAGAATTAACTTCTCTATTTGTTGACATGACAGATTCAGATTGTAAATATTATATATTAAGTTGGGTGTCGTGTCCACCTTAGAGATAATAACCATATTTATAATGAAACCATCCTATTAAAAATATGATATTAATCATATATAATAAAATGTCATATTTATTGCTACTGCTGTAAATCTATATTAAATTATTATGGGATCTCTGTCAATGCTTTCAGAATCTTTATTTCAATAATTTTGTTTCTAAATTTTTTAAATGAACATATTTTATTAACAGTAAATTCATTGAACAAAAATTAATTATTTTATTTATCTAAATATACAGAAAATAGATCAAACTTTGCTTAAATTATTGTTTTGAACAAGTATTAACTTAAAGTGTTTGTGTGTGGGTGTATGTGTGGGTGTGTGTGGTAAAAGGCAGTTTTTAAATGTTATAAATCATGCAGTTTCACAGTGTTAACCGATTCACTAGCTAAAAAGAGCCCTGAAGAAATCTGAAATTTTATTTCAATTTAAATTATTTCAGTATTTGAAATGATTTGAATCAATGGGCAGTGTCTGAAAGACTTTCGGCTGCAGATCATTGTGTAATAATGTGCAGAAATGCATGCAGCCACACGGTGTCGCTGTTGAGTGGCATCTGTCTGTCTCTGAAGCGCAGGAGCCCCGGAGCACATTTGGGATGTTCCTCCTTATGTAACACAGCTGACTAATGAACTGAACTCCTTTGTGCTTCATGACCTGAATTATGCGTGTCAGGTTAGTGAGACGTCTAAAATGAGCAGTGCTGCAGGGCCACAGTTTCATCACAGCCTTGCTTTCAGAAGGACAGTAGATTTCTGATTCATTTTCAGCACCAAACCAGCTCTGAGATGAACCACGTTACACACTGTGATCTGAGCAACAACGACAAAAATACTCATACGTTGAAGCATGCTATTTATTTAATTAACAAATATATATATTGTTAAAATATAATTGACGTTATCTAAAGTTATCACAAGCACAAGTTATCATAAGACATTGTTTGAAGCAAATGTCTTAAATGTCATTAGACTTTAGATTTTAAAACAAGCGGTTCATTCATAAATCCGTAAGATCTTACCTCCATGCTGTGGAAATACAAACCGGAAGACAGAAAGCATTACATAAGGTTACAGACGTCCCTGTTTTCCCAGGACAGTCCTGGTTTTTGGTTGTTCAGCTATGCCCAGACCAAGCTCAATGTAAGATTGAACATTAGTCTAGAGAGTCTGTTCTGTATTTTCTACTGCACAAGAGGCGTGATCAACGGGCGTAGTTCAAATGACTATCAAATGTACGCAATTGGATAGTCCTTCAACCAATCAGACCAACGATCCATCGCTTCTTTATCGTCATCGTGATAAACCCGCCAATAGCGCTCCATGTGGATAAGCCAGTTTGTGATTGGTCCCGCAGATTTGTAACGGAAGGAGCAGGATAAAAAATATTTACAGGTTTCCAGCCTGACCGGCAGGGCGAAATCAAACCCAGGTTTAGCCAGTCTAGGTTTTTGGTGTTCTGTCCCCGTTTTACAGCTCGTTCAAAACAACCCACAATACATTGCAAAAAAAGCCAGACCAGCATTCAGCAGCTGCTGGTTATAGGGGCAATTGTGTAGTGATCATTTTCACCAATAGATGGAGCTGCGCGCTGTTCCGACTTTACTTGGTCGCGCACACGTCACTACTTCATGAAGAACGCAACCGAGAGCAGAGCGCCATTATCGTCAAATATAAATACAAAAAACTTGCTTTCAAGGTAGTGACATACTAACTCATGTTAAAGTAGTGTTTTATGTGCTTTATTAAAGGGTGCGGGATTGTTAAGCACAATTTGAAACGTCCTCAAAAGTTAACGCAGTCACGAGTAATTTCCACTTAAAGCCACAATATGTCATTTTTCACTGCTAGCGGTCACTTATTCAAAACAAAGGCGTAGCTTGTTGACGTCTTGATTTCGCGGGGCTTTTATTCTGCTCGGCGGCTGCTATGAGACACTTGCAGTGAGAGATCGATATTAGGCGGTAAAACATGGCACTCGCTGTAAATCAAGAACACCAGATTTACACAATAACACTAACTGTGTTGAGCTGGAGAACAATGAGTAGTTTCTGTCCATGAATGATCCAAACAGTTGCTCAACGGTCTAATAAAACACATCATACATTAAAGAGTCTTTGTGTTTCCATGGTTTCTACAAAATAAAAATCAAAAATGGAAATCGAAGGTAACGCGGGTATGATGTCATTGATAGGCGACACACGGTCCGTGTCCTGGTTAAAATCACTTATTTCTTTGGATTTAAACATTCCTGGGAACATTTGGGATAATGCAAGTACACAAGTCAACAAAATATATAACATTGTTTTAATAAATGAATCCCAAAATCGTACATATTCTGCCTTTAAAGGATTTTTTTTAGAAATAGGGCTTATTCAACTTCTTTCCTACATTTAGATATGTGGGCAAATGTATTTTTGTCTCATGCATTGTTTTAGTTTGGCAGGGTCGCCGCTAGCTTAGCTTAGCATAATGAATGGAATCCTATATTGCCAGCAAGCATGTCCCGAGTAAAAGTGATCATAAAAACCCCCCACCTAATTACTTCTTGTGGCCTGCGAATTCACAACGAGTACAAATAGCGATGCAGATTAACACTAAGCGATTTCCTAGGCAGATATTAACTTGGGACTATATTATGGGGAAGCACAGGCGAAGCACTGCTACTTTTTGGCGCAGAGATATCACGCAACACATGAAATCCCACAACTTCTGTCATCATACCGGCGTATGTTGTGGATGTGTTGCGTGATATATCCGCGCCCAAGTAGCAGTGCTTCGCTTGTGCTAAGCTAAGCTAGCGGCGACCCTGCCAAACTAAAACAATGCATGCACTGAGACAAAAATGCATTTGCCCACATATCCTAAATGTAGGAAAGAAGTTGAATGAGTGTTCCTTTAACTGTAAAAAAAAAACCCTCATAGTTTCTGCTTAAAATAAGCCTAAAACGCAAAATAAGTAAAAAAAAGTAGCAATTTATACAGTATAAACTTGTGAAAATCAAAGTATTAAATACAATCATAAAATGTTAAAATATGTGTTGTTTTATTTATAACATCATATATATGTTTTTTTATTTTGTAATGTGTTTTTGTAAAGTCATAATGTTGTTATAATAGCCTATGGTTTAGAACTGGAAAAATGTTGTGGTGAATTGTACTAAAACCAGACCAAAAATCATAATAACCAAACTAAATCATAATAACTATTAGTGTTAATAATAATATAGGAAACCCACAACCATTAAAAAAATACATTAAAACATGCATTGTCCTTGTTTTTTAATTAATAGATAAAAACAAATGAGAATTCAGTGATATTTGACCACTCAAATAAGAAATGTCCCGATTTCTATTTCAGAAATCTGGGCACCTTAGTCTATAGACATAGCAAATGGGGTTTTGCTAGTGTCGGGCCAACTGCATGAAGTGTACACCTGAACTACTCGCAGAAATCTCCAACTCATTATTACTAGCAGCACGTTTATTTAAATCGGACAGTTTACAGTTCCAGAAATCATGCTTCGGGATTCTCCAGAAATCTCTGCCAGACAAAAGGAGAGTTGGACCAAGAGAACAAGACAATTCAAGACAGCCTCATCACTTACATAATGCCTCAGAGAAGAGTCCAACAGTGGTAATAGCAATAACCAATCCCCCAAGAAATCATTTGGAATAATGTAAAACATTCTGAATAAAGCAATTACACAATATGAAGTATTCTTCCCCACTGTGATGCAACAGCTGGTTTCATGCAGGAACATTAAATCAAGTACTGAATAATGAATCTCATCACAGCTTAACTGTTCATCTCTGAAGCAGACACGTCTTCATGCAACTCACTTTTACTCTCCATCAATTGGCATTTTATCTTCAATTTCCGGGAGTGTGTGGACTTTTAGCAGCACGAGGTGGCTTTCAAAACCACAACACAATTATCAAAATGCAGTCACATATTACAGAAATCAGAGTCCACTTCAGGACGCAAAGGAGCATGGGACAGGGAAAAGAAACAAGATTCTGATTCAAGAAAGTATTTGTGGTTACATGTGGACTATAGCTGCCCTTTCTTAGGTGGAGGGAGACTTCACTCAGAAACAGAAGGTTCTGTGTGGTTCTATATAGAACTCAAGGGTTCTCGACTCAATACAAAAAGGTTCTAGAAGGTGAAATGTCTTAAATGATTGCATAATTCTTTCAGGGTTAACAGATTATAAAAAAAAATTCTAGTGATGAAGTGATTGTGAGCCGTTAAATTCAATTTAAGGGGGTCATGACGTGAGAAATCAATTTTTTTAATGGACTTTGTACCATTAAAGCATCCTGCAAGTTTCATAGATTAAAATGTCCTCAATATAAACAAAGCATTTATTTAATCAAGCTATGATGTCACATGGGCTAATACATTTGCATATGCCTGCCTCCTGAGCAAGACATCGACAAATAGTTGTCATCACACCACAGGCCCTGCCCAATGGCGTTCAGTTGCGTCAAAACAAATTGAAGTCATTATAATGAATGACGCTGTCTACACTTATGGAAGGCCAATAGGGCCAAAACGTGTGAAACTGATGTCTTAACACATAATTACCATAGACTGTAAGAAAAAAAGATGGACGATGCACCTTCCCTCTCTTATATTTAAGTAAGTAAGCCAGTGTCCAAATATGGCGGCGATATCTTGGGTCTTGAGTCTGCGCAGAAGTGAGCGCAAAGTGGAGCCGCGACATCAAGGTCCCGCCCACACTCCCGCCTAATCAATCACACGCCACTGAACTTTTTGTGAAATAGTTGAGAAAATGTAGAAATTAAAGGTAAAGCGCCAATCTCTTCCCGAAGTTCGTTGGTGCCTCAGTGACTTCTTCACTCAGAGAAGCTGTCAATCATAACGTCACACCCCCGTTTTTATAGCAGCAAATAACTAACTAAAACCAAATTTATTTAAATAACGAACACCTGAACTAACATCAGCGTGATAAAACCTGCCTAAACTTACAGAAACAATAAGTGTAATGTGGTTGTTTAGTTTGTCTATGTCCCATTACATTACATGGAGAGGGCGGGGTTTATGAGCTATACTGGGTCCAGCCATCTGGGGGCGAACGAGATGCGTCGGTTTCACTTTTCAGGACTCGTGTGGCACACTTGGTAATTATGCGTTAAGAAATTAGTTTCACATGTTTTGGCCCTATTGGCCTTCCATATACACTGGAAACAGATGTGTGTTCAGTTTCTGACATACTCCATGCGCTTGAGTCTTTCAACAGTAGGACAAATGGAAGAGTAAAGGAACGTTTGCTTTGATGCGTCCAGTTTAAAAGGATCCCAGTGTGGGAAACAAGTTGATGGTTTATTTAAATGGCATCCTGGATAGCGTCGGTGGATTATATGTTTGTTCGGAGCATTTTGTATTGTGAATGAATACTGGCCAGCCTTAAAGGAGCTGTGCCTTACAAACTGATAATTTCTGAATGAGGGTTAAGAATTATCATTGTGTATATGTGCAAAAAACTTTAACATTATAAGTGAACATAATAATTAAAAAAATCAATTTCATGACCCATTTAAGCAAAATAAAATATCTGTATTTGAAGTGCTTTATGGAAGCCAGTCCATCTTTGACAACCCATATAAAATGGGGTTTCTTTTTCCAAAATACTAGGGTATATTTATTGAATTCCCCCTCCACTCAGGAAAGCAGAAAATAGAAATAACAGATGATAATCATATTTGTGACGCCCATCTCAGGTTGAGATTTAGATTTAAGATTTAAAGATATCTGGAAGTTTTTCTCCAACTGTGAACTTTTGACTGTCATACATAAACCTCAGATGTGGTCTTAGACAACTGATGACAAGTGAAACTGTAAAGAGAAAATCATTCTGAACATGAATTTAACAGTTGTACAGTGTTATTGAATATGAAATATACATAAACCAACTGGATGGGACCAATTTACTGCTATTGTGTGTTGATGAATCTCACAAAGAAATGAAAAAAAAAAGAAGAAATAGTAATTACTATATTATGGTTATTGTTGTTATTAAGTATTCATATTAAAATATAAAACTGTGACCAGACAGGATAATTTTGGAACTATATTATAATAAGAAATCAAATCATCAAACACAATGAGAAACACAAACAAAATCAAAAGAACAACATTTGGACACATTGTGCTTGTCAGGAAAATGTTGTAAAATGCAACAACAAAAAAATCTTAAAGGTCCTAAATAGCCTATACTTGCATAGAGGACCTTCTTATTTCTCCCTTTTGGGGTGAAATATATGACTGAAGATGTTCTTGATTTATCCTGCTGGTAGAGAGGATGAGATCAGAATTAAATGAATGCTTGTGTGTGTCGAAGATGATTTTTTACTTTGTAAAGGCACATACATGTCTCAGATTAGACCGACAATTTCACAAGGTCACTAATGAAAAAGGTGACTGACAAAAGCAGTCTGAAGTTAGAAGAAGTAGGTCCAGATGCAATCTGCAGACATTTTCCCCACATTTTATAGGAAAAACTGTGGAATTCTGTGGAAGAGAGTAATGCACTTTTATAGTAGCTGAAATTTTGCCTAAATATTTAATAACCAAACATGCAAGGGGGAACTCCTGTGGAAATGTGCTGATCTCTCTGCAGGTTCTGTGATGAGTAAAGTTGGGCTTGAGGTAATCCAGTCCAGAGAGATGAAGAGCACAAACATGATGCATCACGCTCTTACACCATGACTGCGTTCGAAATCAAATACTCTCTGAGTAGGTACTTCTTTTCAGTAAGTGCTTACTTCACGACTGTTAGAAAAAGTACGTTCTGTATAAACAGTTCTCACTTCAGGCCCAGTTATACTTCAGCCCTAATCAAACATGCCTGAACAAGTGAATCAGTCTTCAGGATTACTAGAAATGGTGCGTTCAAGTCCTTTCGGAAAGATCATATTTGCAGGTTGAACGCCACCACAAAGTCGAGTGGGAAGCACAGGGTTTTCTTTGAGCTTTGAAAAATGTGGCAGAATACCACAATAGTTACAAGTATTTAGCAGTGACATTGAATTAAAAAGAATTGCCTGCACAAAATACGATAGCATTGTAATATAACAATATAATATGTAACGATAAAGTTGACAAAGGCTTCATAAATTAATTAAAAAGATAAAAAAGCTAAACACACCTGATGCGCATTCTTTGTTCTTCATTTTATCTAAGTAGAGTTAAAAATCTTGAAGTATGTTTGTGTATTTAATTAACATATTTCCCTCGGATCTGAATATGAATGCTTACTGAAGAACTAACTTTAGGACCCAGCGGAACAGCTCATTTGCTCTATATAGAACTATAAGGGCATCTAGTGGCAATAGTCATGAAATATGTTATATTTTTTATAACATATCAGCAAAGGTCAGCAAAGACACCCAATGTAAGATATTTTGAGCTGAATTAAAAGGGTTATGCATGAAATTGTGAGTTATTTTGAATTTAAGTTGAAATAATGTGAATAATGTACTTAAATTATTATTTATTTATTGATGCAATCTAGTCATTTACAGGTTGTAATGTCCCAAGATGGCCCTCACGCCTGAGCCCTCAGCCAAGATGGCCGCCATGCCTAAACCCTCAGCCAAGATGCCCCTCACGCCTAAACCCTCTGCCAAGATGCCCCTCACGCCTAAACCCTCAGCCAAGATGCCCCTCACGCCTAAACCCTCAGCCAAGATGCCCCTCACGCCTAAACCCTCAGCCAAGATGCCCCTCACGCCTAAACCCTCAGCCAAGATGCCCCTCACGCCTAAACCCTCAGCCAAGATGCCCCTCACGCCTAAACCCTCAGCCAAGAAGGCCACCAAGCCTGAGCCCTCACCCAAAATGGCTGCCACGCCTGAGTCTCCAATCCCAGAGTCTTCTTCAGAGTTTGCAGCGCTGACCATTGTGGCCACAGATATGCGGCCACATAGTTCTGTGTGCGTGGGTAGCACACACATTGGCACCCGTCCCTGCCCCGAGTCCAGAAAGGACTTCTGTCCCGAGTACAGAGAGGACTTCCATCCCTGTCCTGAGTCCAGAGGGTACTTTGTCTTCCGTCCAGCGGGGACTTCTTCTCCCGACCAGCATTCAGAGGGGATTCGTCTCCCGACCAGCGTTGAGTGGGGACTTCGTCTCCCAACCCAGAGTCCAGTGGTGGCTCAAGCCCCTGACCAGAGTCCAGTGAATGCTCCAGCCCATAACCCCATAGCTCCGCCCAAGAAAATGTTAAGTTCAGGAAGCCAGGGGGTTATAGTCCCTTATGTGGTTTTGGTCCCCTGACTGTTGGCGCTGCCTGGGAGAGGTCTTAGCCTGGCATCTCCGCCCATGCTGAATGGCCCAGATCCACCCATGCTCCACGGCTCAGGCCCACCTCTGCTCTACGGCCCAGATCCACCCATGCTCCATGGCCCAGGCCCACGACAGCGCCACAACCAATGCCCGCCATTGCCGTGCCATGGTCCATGTCCTGTCCCCCTGCACGGGCATGGCCCTCCATCCCTCACCCAAGACCTCCTCTGCTCCACCACCCTCCTGGACTTTCTAGTTAGGTATAGTTTTGTTTTTTGTTGTGCCCTCTTGTGATCCTGCCATGTGTTCTCCTTGTAATGTGTCATGCTGTCATTGGTTGATTTCTATTCTGTCATTGGTTCTTTGTCTCATTGTTCACAGGTATGTCATGTCATTAATCCTTGTGTAAAATTAAAAAAACTAATCTCCCCAAAAAATGCATTAAAAATAGAAAAATATTATCAAAATCAAATAAGCTTTCTGGACCAAAAAAAGTATACATTTAGTGATGAGATAAGAGAAGGTACACCTATCTGACAAAAGTGACTTGAACGCACCTGACGTTGTAAACACGACATCCCAACTTGTAAATACGAACTTCCCAGGAGGACTTGAACGCAGGTTACAGGCAGGGGAGTTTAAGTAAGGTTTGAGCTAAAATATGCAGGAAAGTGGACCTCGAGGGCCAGAGTAAAGGACCCCTCCTTTTGTATGAAAGTGGCTGCGCCTGACATCGCATACTCTCTTGAGCAGGTACTTAGTTTGAACAATTACCTTGTGACCGTTAAAAAAATATGTTATATATAGTATGAATGTGTGTAGTATGAAATCCGGATGTACTATGTCTGCCAATCAGAGTCAGTTATGTCACTTCACTGCAATTTATAAATCCTCCCCCATGGCCTCATGGGATAGTAAAGTGTCCATCGAATCTCCTTTGAAGAGGACGGTCATCCGGGTACCTTTTTTCCTTCTATTTTATGAGTACTGTGAATTTGAACATACTACTCTGTTCACATACTCTTTGTCTCATACTATAGAGTTGGGAAGTATGCGATTTCAGATGCAGCCCTAATCTGAGCTGCTTCATGAGGTTGTGATGACCTGTTTCACTCCAGCACAAGTACAATAGCACACTCATAGCGTTTCTACCTTACAGAATTGGGGTAAAACTACATGGAACCCAAACTCTGAAGTTTAACTATCATGTGGATATGGTCATTTGGTCTGCTTCCTGCACAAAGCTATTGTATGGCTTCAGGAATGTAGCGCACAAGCAGAGTTCACACCACAGCTATAACAATACAGAGGAACGATATCATTAGAATCACTTTCAGAACGATTTTATCCAGCTGATGAACGATAAAAACATTGACAGCTAATCAGAATCCATTATACCTGTGTGCTTAGATTAAACAGAGCGATATCATCCACTGGTGTGGACGCTTATACAGTTATACAGTTATTGTTATAATTATCTTAATAGTTATCCTTCTTGGTGTGAACAGGCCTTTAGGGGCCTGTCCCAAATGGCACCCTAAACACTCGCATTCTTCCTACGAGTCTGCACTTTTGTGATGTAATGCCACTTTGACTGTTGGGAAGAAGTATGCTGTGGAGCTCGCTTCAGAGCGGGTTCGGCAAAAGTGCACATCGAGCGCGAATACTGACTGCAAAGGGGGCGCTCACAAGCACCTTTCTGAATCCTAAAGTGACAAATGGGACACCCTACATTCTCGAAGACTTTTGATGTGTACGCGGCAGCCATTGTAAGTCCACAACACTGAAAGTGCATATGAGACAGAGCCTAGGGTGCTTTTGTGTCTTTTTGACGCTATGGAAATGAGCAACCAGCACAATTCTTCAAAATAAATGTGAGTAAATGACAGAACTTTCACTTTTTATGAAAAAGTGTGTGATGTGAACTGGCCCAAGACTTAAGGAAATATCCATGATGATAAACAGTCTGAACTGGAGAGAACTGTGATGTATGCGATGCATGCATTATCATGGGGGGTTTTACCAAGGCACAGAGTACAGCGCTGGAGTGGATTTGCATTGCAAGCATTGCCAAGAGCCCCGTGGCTCCACAAACCCCTGATCCTGGAATAAATACATCTGCTAAAACAAGAAAGGCAAAAAATTCAGTCAAGTCCTGCATTAGTCATTCCTTCACATGACATACAGTACAGAACCGAGCTCCAGTGCTCAGGATATGTGCTCATTCAACATCATCAAAGCTACAAAGGGAAAAATACGCTATAATACCTTATAAACGGTGGCAATCCTCCTTAAACAGTCCCTGCTGAAAGTAGCTTACACACATGATAGAGTCTCTAAATTAGCATGCTAGCCCTAAAGTAGCTTCCTGGGCATAAACACATCCCTAAGATTCTCCACATTAACGAGTCATTGCTAGCTAAACGTGCAGTCTATGCACTGTGGAGAGAATTCAAACTCAGTCGCAGTTGCCTGAAGTGCTCACAGACAGAGCAAATGCCCGATAGAGGGCGCTAGTGAGGTAATGGCTGCTGGTCTGAAGCGTGCAGCAGAGGTCAAAACTCCTTCCACCTGCATTGCTGCGGGTCAGAGAGAAGCGTGTGGCAAAATCAGGCATGGTTTCCCCTAGTTAGCTCACGGAATGGAAGGGGCTGCCGTCGCTAGTGCCTGCGCAGCTGCAGCTGGTTGCTGTGACGTCAACGTTACGTGGACTCCCAGGGCTGGTGGTTTCCTGGCTGCGCTGGTGTCTGTGGTGCAGCTCTTCCCATTTGGCACGATTGGCCTTGATCAAATCAACCATCGGCTGTAGTTTAGGGTTTAATTTGGCAAAAGTCTGAAGAGAGAGGGAGGGAGAGAAAGAGTTGATTGGCTATGTTCATAGAGTTACTGTTTAGAATTGAAATAGTAGGTGTTCCTCTCACACTTTCACAAGTTAACTTAAAGGGATAGTTCACCCAAAAATTTAAATTCTGTCATTAATTCCTCACCCTCATGTCGTTCCAAACCCAAGAAATCTGTTCATCTTCAGAACATAAATGAAGACATTTGAATGAAATCTGAGAGCTTTCTGTCCTTCCGTGACATCAATGCAACTTTCGTACTTCAAAAAGTTTATAAAGAGATCTTAAAACTTATTTATATGTTTTTTTATATGAAAACAAAGCAGTTTGGTCCAAATTTTCTGAAGAGACATGAGTTGATGAATGTTTATAGGTGAATAAAAGCCTAAATTAAATCTGTTCGTCATATAAAGCGATCGTATCTCTCCAAACTAAATCTCTTTATGACCTTTTTGAAGCCTCAAAGTGATATGTAATATCTTTATTTGTGTTTCCAAGATGAACGAAAGTCTTAAGGGTTTGGAACGACATGAGGGTGAGTAATTAATGACAGAATTATCCCTGAATCCCAGAATTAAATGAACCCCTTTAACTATTTTTCTGCCCTTTGAGTGAATTTTCTGGCTATCCTTGTTTTCACTGTTGTACGGTAGTGGGCGCTATGACACATCTTCTGAAAGAGTAGAGAATCTCCAGATAAAAATACAGGCAAAGAAGCAAAAATAATAAAATAAACTGGTCAATGTTCAAGAGAGAGGCACAGGTAATAATAATAATAATAATAATTCATTACATTTATACAGCGCTTTTCAAGGCACTCAAAGCGCTTTACTTATAGAAGGGGGGATCTCCTCAACCACCACCAATGTGCAGCACCACCTGATGATGCAACGGCAGCCATATTGCGCCAGAACGCCCACCACACACCGGCTGATTGGTGGAGGAGACAGTGATGAAGCCAATCGGTAGCCTATATGGGGATGATTAGGAGGCCAACGGGCAAATTTGGCCAGGATGCCGGGGTTACACACCTACTCTTTTTCCGAAGTACATCCTGGGATTTTTAATGACCACAGAGAGTCAGGACCTCGGTTTAATGTCTCATCCGAAGGACGGTGCATATTGACAGTATAGTGTCCCCATCACGATACTAGGGTGTTAGGACCCACACAGACCACAGGGTGAGCGCCCCCTGCTGGCCTCACTAACACCTCTACCAGCAGCAACCTAGTTTTCCCAGTTGGTCTCCCATCCAGGTACTGACCAGGCTCAGCCCTGCTTATAGCTTCAGTGGGAAACCAGTCTTGGGCTACTGGGTGATATGGCTGCTGGCAAATTAGGTGAATTAGGTAAATGAGGAATGGTAAAGGATCAGTGTAAAACGAGAGGAGAGAGAGAGCGAGAGAGAGAGCGAGAGAGAGAGAGAGAGAGTATAGAGGGTCAAGGTAAAAATACTCCCACGCATTTCCTGCTCTCCTGCAGAGTGTGTGGCTGGCAGTATTCATTAAACACACAAGGACACACACCGGACACACACTCAAAGAGTTCTTTCTTTGAGAATCAAGGGTAATTGAGGAGTTAGAGCCTGTAAAAGTTTGAGGAAAATGTGGATTGTGAATATTTCTATTAACTCTATAAAGCCTATTCTATCATATGTGTATCAATGTCTAAGGCTTCTAAATGATCAACACGATCATAACTTTGCTGAAACACCCATATGCTACTACAGTCCTGTCCTCTGATTGATTTATAAATATTTTGTCTAAATGTGTCTAATTTATGTGACTATTATTTCATATGTCAGAGATTGCAGGGTTAAAGTTGAATTGTATGCACTGATATTAATATCAAAATACTGTTGTTTTTGTTTGACCAGACTAGCTTGACCAACAGAGTGCATTTTGGCCGGAAACAAGTGCGGCAGAAATTAAACTTATATTTATATATATATATATATATATATATATATATATATATATATATATATATATATATATATATATATATATATATATATATATATATATAATATATATTATTATTATTATTTTTTTTTAAACCCTATGGAAGTCTCACATTATAGTCAGCCAGTCACTGACTCTGCTGGTGATGCATTGTGGGCCAGCATTACCTCATACAGCGGGGCACAGATTCCATCAATCCACTCCAGCTGTAGCCCTGGCAGCTCATCCTTGCGGTTTCGGTCGAAAATCGCCTATTACACAGACACACACACACACACACACACACACACAAAAAAAAAAAACCTGAAACAATGTTCAGAGTGTTCCAACCCTAAAAAAAAAACCTGAAGTAACCTCTTTATTTTAGCATACACTTATAGAGCACTTCGGGAAATAATACACTTTAAAAGAATATACTTAAGTGTGAACTGAAGTTTTCGAGAACTTAATTGCATGTTAATTACAATTAAATGGAAATGTATTATAGTTCAAAATTAATTGAACAAGTGCTTTTTTAGGACTTTTAGGTGTGTGTGTGTGTGTGTGTGTGTGTGTGTGTGTGTGTGTGGACTGGTAATCCCTACGGTATGGGGACAAAATGTCCCCACAAAGATGGCAATATCCAAAATCCTTGTCCTTGTGGGGACATTTTTTGGTCCCCATGAGGAAAACATCTTATAAATCACACTAAGTGATGTTTTTTGAAAAAGTAAAAATGCAGCATGTCTCCTGTGATGGGTAGGTTTAGGGGCAGTGTGTGTGTGTGTGTGTGTGTGTGTGTGTGTGTGTGATGGGTAGGTTTAGGGGCAGGGGCAGCGTGTGTGTGTGTGTGATGGGTAGGTTTAGGGACAGGGACAGTGTGTGTGTGTGTGTGTGTGAGAGAGCACGGGCTGCAGCAGAGTGATAGAGGCTCCGTGTGTGAATATATCATGCAAACACCACACACTCGGAGCAAAGACTGAGACTTTTAACCTGAGGCGAGTGTTTCTACAGAGAGCTTCAAAGCTTTGCATCTCAAGACCTTCCGATGTTTCCTGCAGCTCAGAATCCAGACATTTCAATTTCCTTTATATATATATATATATATATATATATATATATATATATATATATATATATATATAAATAATACACAATTAAGAATTCATTCCCACGACTTATTCATTCAGTCCCTCATTTTGATTTAACTAAAACAAATTCGGGGTCACACACAATACAAATTCACCGATCAGGCATAACATTATGAAATATTGTGTTGGTCCCCCTTTTGTTGCCAAAACAGCCCTGACCCGTCGAGGCATGGACTCCACTCGACTTCTGAAGGTGTGCTGTGGTATCTGGCACCAAGATGTTAGCAGCAGATCCTTTAAGTCCTGTAAGTTGCGAGGTGGGGCCTCCATGGATCGGACCTCTTTGTTCAGCACATCCCACAGATGCTCGATTGGATTGAGATCTAGGGGATTTTGAGGCGTGAAAAAAGAAAAGAAAACGTGATTCCTCAGACCAGGCCACCTTCTTCCATTGCTCCGTGGTCCAGTTATGATGCTGGTGCTTTCGGCGGGGTTAGGGGTCAGCATGGGCACCCTGACTGGTCAGCGGCTATGCCGCCCCATACACAACAAACTGCGATGCTCTGTGTATTCTGACACCTTTCTATCAGAACCAGCATTAACTTCTTGAGCAGTTTGAGCTCCAGTAGCTCGTCTGTCTGATCGGACCACACGGGCCAGCCTTCGCTCCTCACGTGCATCAATGAGCCTGGGCCGCCCATGACCCTGTGGCTGGTTCTCCACTGTTCCTTCCTTGGAGCACTTTTGATAGATCCTGACCACTGCAGACCGGGAACACCCCACAAGAGCTGCAGTTTTGGAGATGCTCTGACCCAGTCGTCTAGCCATCACAATCTGGCCCTTGTCAAACTCGCTCAAATCCTTACGCTTGCCCATTTTTCCTGCTTCTAACACATCAACTCTGAGGACAAAATGTTCACTTGCTGCCTAATATATCCCACCCACTAACAGGAGCCGTGATGAAGAGATCAGTGTTATTCACTTCATAATGTTATGCCTGATCGGTGTATATATATATATATATATATATATATATATATATATATATATATATATATATATATATCCCATAGTATACGGTATAGCTCTGTAAACAAGAATACAGACAGATTTCCTTTTATAAAGAATCAGGCGCTCATGTAGACAGTGATGTTTTAAAGTGTTGATCTCACCGATGGAGTCAGTTTGAGCTCTGATCGCTCTCGGTCTCCCTGCTCGAAAAACTCACTAGTCACCAGTTCAGCAACCTGAGAGAAAGCAGAAGACACACGTTTATACACTCCTGTCAGCTGGGAATGTTCAGTTATACACATGCAATTGCATTCATTTTTTTCTGTTTATTTGTATCTTCATTTGCTTTTATTTTAATATTTTCAATGTTTATTTTATTTTCAGTTTAAATTTATTTGAATTTATTATGTGCGTTTGTAATGCAAAACAAGTACAGTACCATTCATGTGCACTATAAGTGCACGGTGTCAAATGATTCATTTAAATTTGAGTGCATTAGTTAAAGACACTAATAAAGTGGGACTTTATATAGAATATTTCTCATTTTCGTTTACGTTTTTCATTTGATATTTAAATACATTTTTCAGCTTTATTTACATTTTAAATAGTTTTAGTTTTGATTTTATCTAACAATAACAGCAATATTCATTTCCAAACTCAGCTGTGGTGTATTGTGGGTAAGAACGCCTACCTTGCATGAAATCTCCCAGGGTTTCGTGACAGCACCCAGATCACAGGCTGTCATCAACATCGACCTGGGACAGGATCAGAAATCAAAAATTGTGTGTGTGTGTCCTTGTTAATATTACATTGTGGGGACCAAAAGGATAATAAAACCTGAGATCACCTATACTGTGGGGTCCAGTCAGCGGTCCCCACTTTTCAAAAGGCTTATAAATCACACAGGATGAGTTTTTTTTGAGAAAGTAAAAATGCAGAATGTTTCCTGTGATGGGTATAGGTTTAGGGGCAGGGGCAGTGTGTGTGTGTGTGTGTGTGTGTGTGTGTGTGTTGGGTTGGTTTAGGGGCAGGGGCAGTGTGTGTGTGTGTGTGTTTATGTGTGTGTTAGTGTGTATGTGAGTGTGTGTGTGTGTCTGTGTTAATGTGTGTGTTTGTGATGTGTGTGTTTGTGTGTGTCTGTGTCCTGGTAATCCCTAAGGTATGGGGACAAAATGTCCCCACAAAGATGGCAATATCCAAAATCCTTGTCCTTGTGGGGACATTTTTGGTCCCCATGAGGAAAACATCTTATAAATCACACTAAGTGATGTTTTTTAAAAAAGTAAAAATGCAGCATGTCACCTGTGATAGGTTTAGGGGCAGGGGGAAGTGTGTGTGTGTGTGTGTGTGTGATGGGTAGGTTTAGGGGCAGGGGGAAGTGTGTGTGTGTGTGTGTGTGATGGGTAGGTTTAGGGGCAGGGGCAGTGTGTGTGTGTGTGTGTGTGTGTGTGTGTGTGTGTGTGTGTGTGTGTGTGTGTGTGTGTGTGTGTGTGTGTGTGTGTGTGTGTGTCTGTGTAACATGCTCATAGATGTAACTGACCTGCACATGTCTCTGTGTTCTTTCACATTCCAGTTGTATTCCCCTTTATTCACTAGCTCAAAGAAGGAATTCCTGTTCCTGTGAATGGAAACTCCATGAGCTCTGTGCAGTTCACAGTCCTGCCACATGGCGGCAGTGCAGGGTCAAGAAAGTTTAGCACATTTCCTACCAACATCACTAAATCACTGCTGCAATGTGAAGCAGGAAAGTTTCACACACATGCACACAAAAAGAGTTTGTTACAAGTAAAACAAGTAAAGTCATGAATTATAGTGATTTCCCCACATTAAAGGGCTGCTCTTAGACATGTTGCCATGTGGTGAGAATAACATATTTTTATTATAATTATTATTAAGAACATCATGCTTAGGAACACAATACTTCTGCTACTAATGCTTATGTGTGCAACTGGTGATACTGTAGATACACCACCGTTCAAAAGGTTGAGGTCAGTAAGATTTAGTACAGTAAATACAGTAATATAGTGAATTAATATTGCAACATAAAACAGCTGTTTTCTATGTGAATATGTAATAAAGTGTAATTTATTCCTGATGATCATTCTAATATGATGATTTTGATCAATGTTGAAAACAGTTGTGCTGATTCGATGGTTTGTGAAACTGTGATACATTGTTTCATGATTATTTGATGAATAGAATGTTCAAAAGAACAGCATTTATTCTAAATAGAATATTTTGTAACATTATAAAAGTCTTTAATGTCACTTCATTAATTGAACGCATATATTGTTTGTCTTACTGATCCCAAAACCTTTGAGCGATCGTGTAGATTTGGTGCAGCAGAACTCACTGGAAGTACAGCGTTAGGTCTGTGGCCAGGATGGACTGTTTCAGGAGCTGCATGAGTTCTCCATACTCGTGTGAAGACAGATTAGAGAAGATATTGTGACCCTAGAGAGGACAAAGACAAATTTAAACTGTTAATTTCATGCCCATTAATTATTGTTGAGATGATTTTGAAGATCTGCACTGAAGGTGTTTATGGTCAAGTGTGGTAGTGTGGCCATGTGCTTTTATCATACAGATACAGGTATTTTTCAGAAACACTCTAGTGCTACAGTACTACAGGATATATTTCCACATAAAGTGGGTTTGACTATGAATATATAACCATACTCAACTCTGAATTCATGCCACCCACACATGCTTACATCCGAATGCCTGATTAAAATAAGGCAGTGGCTATTTACACTGTGTAAATAACTGTAGATGCTATTTACTTTTATATATTCTATTTACACCTTGTAAAAGTAGCAGTTCTTTGCAATATATGTAAATAGTAACCTAATTAGAAGCTATTTATGCTTTATTTTGACAGATACATATTTGCACCTCAGTATTTCTGTACATTAACAGGATGCAATAATAAATACTGTATATTAATATATTTATTAAAATGTTTAAATTGATGCCATCTTAATGGGACAATAAAAATCCTCCCTTAACCTACCCCTAACCCTACCCCTAACCAGCAAAACCAGCAGAAGGTGGATTTGAACCCGGGTCGATCACTTCAAAACAAGCAAAAGGTGGATTCGAACCCGGGATCGCATCAAAACCAGCAGAAGGTGGATTTGAACCCGGGTCAATCGTTTCAAAACCGGCAAAAGGCAGATTCGAACCCGGGATCGCATCAAAACCAGCAGAAGGTGGATTTGAACCCGGGTCAATCGTTTCAAAACCGGCAAAAGGCAGATTCGAACCCGGGTCGATCGCAGCAAAACCAGCAAAAGGTGGATTTGAACACGGGTCAATCGTTTCAAAACCGGCAAAAGGCAGATTCGAACCAGGGTCGATCGCATCAAAACCAGCAAAAGGCGATTCGAACCCGGGTCGATCGCATCAAAACCAGCAAAAGGCGATTCAACCCGGGATCGCATCAAAACCAGCAAAAGGTGGATTTGAACCCAGGTCGATCGCATCAAAACCAGCAAAAGGTGGATTTGAACCAGGATCGATTGTGTCAAAACCGGCAGAAGGCGATTCGAACCCGGGATCGCATCAAAACCAGCAAAAGGCGATTCGACCCGGGATCGCATCAAAACCAGCAAAAGGTGGATTTGAACCCAGGTCGATCGCATCAAAACCAGCAAAAGGCGATTCGAACCCGGGATCGCATTAAAACCAGCAAAAGGTGTATTTGAATCCGGGTCAATCGTTTCAAAACCGGCAAAAGGCGATTCGAACCCGGGTCGATCGCATCAAAACCAGCAAAAGGTGGAGTCGAACCCGGGATCGCATTAAAACCAGCAGAAGGTGGATTTGAACCCGGGTCAATCGTTTCAAAACCGGCAAAAGGCAGATTCGAACCCGGGTCGATCGCAGCAAAACCAGCAAAACCAGCAAAAGGTGGATTTGAACCCGGGTCAATCGTTTCAAAACCGGCAAAAGGCAGATTCGAACCCGGGTCGATCGCATCAAAACCAGCAAAGCGATTCGAACCGGGTCGATCGCATCAAAACCAACAAAAAGCGATTCAACCGGGATCGCATCAAAACCAGCAAAAGGTGGATTTGAACCCAGGTCGATCGCATCAAAACCAGCAAAAGGTGGATTTGAACCAGGATCGATTGTGTCAAAACCGGCAAAAGCGGTCGAACCGGGATCGCATCAAAACCAGCAAAAGGCGATTTGACCCGGGATCGCATCAAAACCAGCAAAAGGCGATTCGACCCGAAATCGCATCAAAACCGGCAGAAGGCGATTCGAACCCGGGATCGCATCAAAACCAGCAAAAGGCGATTCGACCCGGGATCGCATCAAAACCAGCAAAAGGTGGATTTGAACCCAGGTCGATCGCATCAAAACCAGCAAAAGGCGATTCGAACCCGGGATCGCATCAAAACCAGCAAAAGGTGTATTTGAATCCGGGTCAATCGTTTCAAAAACGGCAAAAGGCGATTCGAACCCGGGTCGATCGCATCAAAACCAGCAAAAGGTGGAGTCGAACCCGGGATCGCATTAAAACCAGCAGAAGGTGGATTTGAACCCGGGTCAATCGTTTCAAAACCGGCAAAAGGCAGATTCGAACCCGGGTCGAACGCATCAAAACCAGCAAAACCAGCAAAAGGTGGATTTGAACCCGGGTCAATCGTTTCAAAACCGGCAAAAGGCAGATTCGAACCCGGGTCGATCGCATCAAAACCAGCAAAAGGCGATTCGAACCCAGGTCGATCGCATCAAAACCAGCAAAAGGCGATTCAACCCGGGATCGCATCAAAACCAGCAAAAGGTGGATTTGAACCCAGGTCGATCGCATCAAAACCAGCAAAAGGTGGATTTGAACCAGGATCGATTGTGTCAAAACAGGCAAAAGGCGATTCGAACCCGGGATCGCATCAAAACCAGCAAAAGGCGATTCGAACCCGGGATCGCATCAAAACCAGCAAAAGGCGATTCGAACCCGAGCCGATTGCATCAAAACCCGGGATCGCATCAAAACCAGCAAAAGGCGATTCGACCCGGGATCGCATCAAAACCAGCAAAAGGTGGATTTGAACCCAGGTCGATCGCATCAAAACCAGCAAAAGGTGGATTTGAACCAGGATCGATTGTGTCAAAACCGGCAGAAGGCGATTCGAACCCGGGATCGCATCAAAACCAGCAAAAGGTGGATTTGAACCCAGGTCGATCGCATCAAAACCAGCAAAAGGTGGATTTGAACCAGGATCGACAGTCAAAACCGCAGAAGGCGATTCGAACCCGGGATCGCATCAAAACCAGCAAAAGGTGTATTTGAATCCAGGTCAATCGTTTCAAAACCGGCAAAAGGCGATTCGAACCCGGGCCGATCGCATCAAAACCAGCAAAAGGTGGATTCGAACCCGGGATCGCATCAAAACCAGCAAAAGGCGTATTTGAACCCGGTCAATCGCTTCAAAACCGCAAAAGGCGGATTTGAACCCGGTCGATCGTGATCAAAACCAGCAAAAGGCGATTCAACCCGGATCGTGATCAAAACCAGCAAAAGGTGGATTTGAACCCAGATTGATCGCATCAAAACCAGCAAAAGGTGTATTTGAATCCGGGTCAATCGTTTCAAAACCGGCAAAAGCGGTCAACCGGGCCGATCGCATCAAAACCAAGCAAAGCGATTCGACCCGGGATCGCATCAAAACCAGCAAAAGGTGGATTTGAACCCAGGTCGATCGCATCAAAACCAGCAAAAGGTGGATTTGAACCAGGATCGATTGTGTCAAAACCGGCAGAAGGCGATTCGAACCCGGGATCGCATCAAAACCAGCAAAGGTGTATTTGAATCCAGGTCAATCGTTTCAAAACCGGCAAAAGCGATTCGAACCGGGCGATCGCATCAAAACCAAGCAAAAGGTGGATTCGAACCGGATCGCATCAAAACCAGCAAAAGGCGTATTTGAACCCGGGTCAATCGTTTCAAAACCGGCAAAAGGCAGATTCGAACCCGGGTCGAACGCATCAAAACCAGCAAAACCAGCAAAAGGTGGATTTGAACCCGGGTCAATCGTTTCAAAACCGGCAAAAGGCAGATTCGAACCCGGGTCGATCGCATCAAAACCAGCAAAAGGCGATTCGAACCCAGGTCGATCGCATCAAAACCAGCAAAAGGCGATTCAACCCGGGATCGCATCAAAACCAGCAAAAGGTGGATTTGAACCCAGGTCGATCGCATCAAAACCAGCAAAAGGTGGATTTGAACCAGGATCGATTGTGTCAAAACAGGCAAAAGGCGATTCGAACCCGGGATCGCATCAAAACCAGCAAAAGGCGATTCGAACCCGGGATCGCATCAAAACCAGCAAAAGGTGGATTTGAATCCGGGTCAATCGTTTCAAAACCGGCAAAAGGCGATTCGAACCCGAGCCGATTGCATCAAAACCCGGGATCGCATCAAAACCAGCAAAAGGCGATTCGACCCGGGATCGCATCAAAACCAGCAAAAGGTGGATTTGAACCCAGGTCGATCGCATCAAAACCAGCAAAAGGTGGATTTGAACCAGGGATCGATTGTGTCAAAACCGGCAGAAGGCGATTCGAACCCGGGATCGCATCAAAACCAGCAAAAGGTGGATTTGAACCCAGGTCGATCGCATCAAAACCAGCAAAAGGTGGATTTGAACCAGGATCGATTGTGTCAAAACCGGCAGAAGGCGATTCGAACCCGGGATCGCATCAAAACCAGCAAAAGGTGTATTTGAATCCAGGTCAATCGTTTCAAAACCGGCAAAGCGATTCGAACCGGGCGATCGCATCAAAACCAGCAAAAGGTGGATTCGAACCCGGGATCGCATCAAAACCAGCAAAAGGCGTATTTGAACCCGGGTCAATCGTTTCAAAACCGGCAAAAGGCGGATTTGAACCCGGGTCGATCGCATCAAAACCAGCAAAAGGCGATTCGAACCCGGGATCGCATCAAAACCAGCAAAAGGTGGATTTGAACCCAGATTGATCGCATCAAAACCAGCAAAAGGTGTATTTGAATCCGGGTCAATCGTTTCAAAACCGGCAAAAGGCGATTCGAACCGGGCGATCGCATCAAAACCAGCAAAAGCGATTCGACCGGATCGCATCAAAACCAACAAAGGTGGATTTGAACCCAGGTCGATCGCATCAAAACCAGCAAAAGGTGGATTTGAACCAGGATCGATTGTGTCAAAACCGGCAGAAGGCGATTCGAACCCGGGATCGCATCAAAACCAGCAAAAGGTGTATTTGAATCCAGGTCAATCGTTTCAAAACCGGCAAAAGGCGATTCGAACCCGGGCCGATCGCATCAAAACCAGCAAAAGGTGGATTCGAACCCGGGATCGCATCAAAACCAGCAAAAGGCGTATTTGAACCCGGGTCAATCGTTTCAAAACCGGCAAAAGGCGGATTTGAACCCGGGTCGATCGCATCAAAACCAGCAAAAGGTGGATTTGAACCAGGATCGATTGTGTCAAAACCGGCAGAAGGCGATTCGAACCCGGGATCGCATCAAAACCAGCAAAAGGTGTATTTGAATCCAGGTCAATCGTTTCAAAACCGGCAAAAGGCGATTCGAACCCGGGCCGATCGCATCAAAACCAGCAAAAGGTGGATTCGAACCGGGATCGCATCAAAACCAGCAAAAGGCGTGTTGAACCGGGTCAATCGTTTCAAAACCGGCAAAAGGCGGATTTGAACCCGGGTCGATCGCATCAAAACCAGCAAAAGGTGGATTTGAACCAGGATCGATTGTGTCAAAACCGGCAGAAGGCGATTCGAACCCGGGATCGCATCAAAACCAGCAAAAGGTGTATTTGAATCCAGGTCAATCGTTTCAAAACCGGCAAAAGGCGATTCGAACCCGGGCCGATCGCATCAAAACCAGCAAAAGGTGGATTCGAACCCGGGATCGCATCAAAACCAGCAAAAGGCGATTTGAACCCGGGTCAATCGTTTCAAAACCGGCAAAAGGCGGATTTGAACCCGGGTCGATCGCATCAAAACCAGCAAAAGGCGATTCGAACCCGGGATCGCATCAAAACCAGCAAAAGGTGGATTTGAACCCAGATTGATCGCATCAAAACCAGCAAAAGGTGTATTTGAATCCGGGTCAATCGTTTCAAAACCGGCAAAAGGCGATTCGAACCCGGGCCGATCGCATCAAAACCAGCAAAAGGCGATTCGACCCGGGATCGCATCAAAACCAGCAAAAGGTGGATTTGAACCCAGGTCGATCGCATCAAAACCAGCAAAAGGTGGATTTGAACCAGGGATCGATTGTGTCAAAACCAGCAGAAGGCGATTCGAACCCGGGATCGCATCAAAACCAGCAAAAGGTGGATTTGAACCCAGGTCGATCGCATCAAAACCAGCAAAAGGTGGATTTGAACCAGGATCGATTGTGTCAAAACCGGCAGAAGGCGATTCGAACCCGGGATCGCATCAAAACCAGCAAAAGGTGTATTTGAATCCAGGTCAATCGTTTCAAAACCGGCAAAAGGCGGTCGAACCGGCCGATCGCATCAAAACCAGCAAAAGGTGGATTCGAACCTGGGATCGCATCAAAACCAGCAAAAGGCGTATTTGAACCCGGGTCAATCGTTTCAAAACCGGCAAAAGGCGGATTTGAACCCGGGTCGATCGCATCAAAACCAGCAAAAGGCGATTCGAACCCGGGATCGCATCAAAACCAGCAAAAGGTGGATTTGAACCCAGATTGATCGCATCAAAACCAGCAAAAGGTGGATTTGAACCCGGGTCGATCGCATCAAAACCGGCAAAAGGCAGATTTGAACCCGGGCCGATTGCATCAAAACCCGGGATCGCATCAAAACCAGCAAAAGGCGATTCGACCCGGGATCGCATCAAAACCAGCAAAAGGTGGATTTGAATCCAGGTCGATCGCATCAAAACCAGCAAAAGGTGGATTTGAACCAGGGATCGATTGTGTCAAAACCGGCAGAAGGCGATTCGAACCCGGGATCGCATCAAAACCAGCAAAAGGTGTATTTGAATCCGGGTCAATCGTTTCAAAACCGGCAAAAGGCGATTCGAACCCGGGCCGATCGCATCAAAACCAGCAAAAGGTGGATTCGAACCCGGGATCGCATCAAAACCAGCAAAAGGCGTATTTGAACCCGGGTCAATCGTTTCAAAACCGGCAAAAGGCGGATTTGAACCCGGGTCGATCGCATCAAAACCAGCAAAAGGCGATTCGAACCCGGGATCGCATCAAAACCAGCAAAAGGTGGATTTGAACCCAGATCGATCGCATTAAAACCAGCAAAAGGTGGATTTGAACCCGGGTCGATCGCATCAAAACCGGCAAAAGGCAGATTTGAACCAGGATCGATTGTGTCAAAACCGGCAAAAAGCTTGTATCAAAACCTTGCTTCATGAGCCTTACACTCTACTGACTCCGCCACTGAAGACATTGAAATACATGTGTCTTTTTTTTATCTTGTTTGGGCCAACCAGGCTTTGTTAGGCAGAGCTAGCGTGAATAGCACTTGCCAACAAGGCCACTATTCCCACTTGGTGTAAATAAACTCTGTTAAAGGCAAACGGATATTTAAATGTCTGTGTGAAGTTTACGCTGGATTCAGAGAAGCACATTTCTTTACACATGTGCATTTACTGTCTGAGACCTGCGTAATATTTTTGCTTTAGTGGAATATTATTTTTAGTTTGTTTATTATTTTCTAAATGTTGTCATTAAGCTCAGTTTTAGATTTTACTGCAGTAAGGGCCTGTTTACACCTGGTCAATTCATGTGGTTTACTGATTTGTTAAAACTGTTTTTTTTAAAGTAGATTTTATTAAAAAAAAAACTTTTATATAAAATTTACTTTAAAAAAAGTTCCACATTTCTCATTTTCATTCATGGAGATAACATTGTGCCATGGTTTAATAGAAGATTACTGCCATCAACTGAAGAACATTTGTTTAAAGTTCCCCTGTATGGTTTTTCTAAAACATGTAAACCTGTTGTATTTGACGCCAAAACAAAATCAGGAGCCTTTAATATAACATAACAGGGGGACTTTAATAAAGTGAGCAATTTCACTTTTGTTAAAAAAATTTATACAAATCTACATTATGTTACAAAATCACATTTAATTGTCTGGGTCTCTTGAGATCCCAACATCCTGAGTGTGACTTTTTTTCATGATAACATAAAACCAGACATCATTCTAATTATTTGTTTTTAGCTAGCCAGTATTAAACACCACACCAAGACCATTGGCCATTTAGATAAAGGGAAAAAAATGTTTTTCAGCAGACGTCCTTTGAGTTCAAAAAGACCCTGAATAGCTTATAACTGCATTCACGTCAACGAAAGCAACAGATATGAGCTGCATATTATTTATCATCAGCTAATTTCAAGATTAAACACGGCAATAGGAGAGAGAACGACATCAGCACTTGTACAATAGTTTAGTCTCAGTCATTTTAATGAATATAGCTGTGTTGAGATTCAGAATGTGACGCTGAACTTTGTTTATTTCAACATGCGTGCTGCAGTAGCGCTGTCATATCTGGCTGCCGGAAGCCTATAACAAGCTTGAGAGTAAAATTCACATATATGGCTTCAAAAACCAGATGCATTTCGTCTTGAATGCATCTCAAGCCTCCTCCTGAAGTAGTTTGAGTGATCGGATTTAAATCCATCTCATTTTAGATCTTATTTACACCTGGTCTTTTCACGGTGGGATAGCTATCCGATCAGAGAAAACACATGAAGTGACCAGGAGTAAACAGGCCCTAAACTTCTGCTGTTCAGTAACTGCAAGGCATGATGGGAATTCGGATAGGCTATATCTATCCCTACCAGATTAAAGAGCAGAGCTACTGCTGCCATTTCATTAAGGAACGGCTTAATTAATACTTGTCTGTCGGCTGGTCAGTGAACGCGCTCTTTCTCAAAGTAAATGATGACCGAGGCTCATTTGTATGCAAATGACAGTGACACAGATAAACACGCTGGATCTGTAGAAAGCAATTATTCACAGTCAACATCTGTCAGTTAGCACAGGCTGTAATTTATTCACCTCTCTCTCTCTCTCTCTCTCATCTGCCGTGTTATGTTGTTTTCTGTGGTTAAAATGATTTCTTGTGCTGTTTTAGAGCAGCTGATTATATGACGTGTTTAAAAGTCTTCACAACAAAAGCATAAATTACTACATATTTTAAGTCTTTACTTATATTTTGTATTTCTATGACATTCACTTCATTTTGTTTTGGTTTAAATTCTAAATGAGAATGGATTACAAACAGCTTACTGTATATTATGGTGAAAATTCTAGAATGGAATTTAGTATAAACTCTATTATAGCTTAAGTTCTAGAATGGAATTTATTAAGTTCTAAATTAGAATTAGTAATTGTATTATGGCTTAAGTTATAGAATATAATTGATTATAAAGTAAGTCTGTTTGTATAATAGCTTAAATTGTTTATAATATCTAGTATTTGGAATGGATTGTTTGCCAGCTGTATTATGGTGAACTGGTGTGTATTATGGCTTAAGCTTAAGAATGTTACGGATTGTAAACTTTGTGCAGAATTGTAGTTGAAATTCTACAATACAACTGATTATAAACTGTTGTGTGGCTCAGTTTCTAAACTAGAACTCTTTATGTTATGAATTATAATGGATTGTTAACTGTATAATGTTTAAAGGGTTACTTCAGCGATTAGCATTAAGCTTTGTATCAGTAGAAACCCGGGAGTATATTCAAATTATCGTACTTTCTCCCCTCATATCACCCTGAGATGAGAGAATTATCTATTTTATTTCTGGAAAAATTCCTCCGATGACGCAAATATTGTGATTTTGCACCATCGGAGGAGTTTTTGGCCAGAGGATATAGAGAGCAGGTGTGCGAACACAGATCTTGTTCTACAGCATCTAGCCCGTCTGGGCCTTCGGGTCAAATGGGAGAAGAGCAAACTCTGCCCCGCGCAGAGGATCTCTTTTCTCGGTATGGAGATCGACTCTGTCGCCATGTACGCGCAGCTTACGAGCGAGCGTGTGCAGTCACTGCTGACTTGCCTCCGTCAAATCGAGAGCAAGAGCACGGTTTGACTGAAACTATTTCAGAGGCTTCTGGGGCATATGGCATCTGCAGCCACGGTAACGCCGCTCGGATTGCTTCATATGAGACCGCTTCAGCATTGGCTTCACGATCGAGTCCCGAGATGGGCATGGCAGACAGGCACGCTCCGGGTCCAAGTGACTCAAGCCCGCCTTCAAACCTTCACCCCGTGGTCGAACCTCAGTTTTCTACAGGCCGGAGTGCCCTTAGAACGAGTTTCCAGCCACTTCTTGGGGAATGGTGACTCCATCCCCAGACGGTCCAGCTGATTTGGGAACAGTTCGGCGACACGCGGGTAGATCTGTTTGCCTCCCACGACTCTTCCCACTGCCGAACGGAGTGGTGGGAACTCCCTGTTTTACTCCCTGACCGAGGGCACGCTCGGCATGGATGCTCTGGCACACAGCTGGCCGCGGGGCCTACGCAAAATATGCGTTCCCCCCAGTGAGCCTTCTCGCACAGCTACTGTGCAAGATCAGGGAGGACAAGGAGCAGGTCCTTCTGGTCGCCCCATATTGGCACGGCCGGACCTGGTTCCCGGGACTTTTACTCCTTGCGACAGCCCCTCCCTGGCCTATTCCTCTGAGGAAGGACCTCCTATCTCAGAGACGGGGCACCCTTTGGCACCCGCGTCCCGATCTGTGGAGCCTCCACGTGTGGCTCCTGGATGGGACGCAGCAGGTTGAGTACGCTGCCACCTGCGGTGGTGGCTACCATCACTTCCGCTAGGGCAGAGTCTACCAGACATGCCTATATGCGTTGAAGTGGAACCTCTTCGTCACCTGGTGCTCTTCTCGCCAAGAAGACCCCTGGAAATGCCCGATCAGGTCCGTGCTCTCATTTCTCCAAGAAGGGTTGGATCGAAGGCTGTCTCCTTCCACCCTTAAAGTGTACGTGGCTGCTATATCTGCCCACCACGACCTCCTGGACAACAAAAAGGTAGGTCAGCACGACCTGGTCATCAGGTTCCTGAGGGGAGCAAGGAGACTAATTCCTCCTCGCGCTCCCCTCGTGCCCGCTTGGGACCTCTCAGTTGTGTTAGATGCTCTGCAGAGGCCTCCCTTCAAGCCATTGCGGTCTGTGGACCTTAAGTTCCTGTCTATGAAGACGTCGCTCCTGATCGCTTTGGCTTCCATCAAGAGGGTAGGACCTGCAGGCATTTATGGTTGACGAAGCGTGCCTGGAATTCAGGCCGGCTTACTCTCTGATCCTGAGACCCCGGCCTGGATATGTGCCCAAGGTTCCCACCACTCTGTTCAGAGACCAGGTGGTGAACCTGCAAGCGCTGCCCGTGGAGGAGGCAGACCCAGCCTTGGCACTGCTTTGGTCCAGTACGCGCCCTTCGTGCTAACGTAGACAGAACGCAGTGTTTCAGGACCTCAGACCAGCTCTTTGTCTGTTATGGTGGGAAGCTGAAGGGAAAGGCTCTCTCAAAGCCAAGGCTATCTCACTGGATAGTGGACACCATTGTTTTGGCGTACCAGCAGCAGGGGCACACTCCACCCGGAGTGTGGCCTCATCTTGGGCTCTAGCGCATGGCGCTCCGCTAACAGACATCTGCAGAGCTGCAGGCTGGGCGACACCGAACACATTCACCAGAGCTCTCCCGCTTTCCCCTGCAATTTTAATTTTGCACTGTACATTTTAATTTACTGTTAAAGCTCTAAGATGGAGCATTATGAAAACAGTTTTTAACGTTGACATGACGCGTAAATTACGGCCGTGTTTTCTTCCCAATTGTGACATATTGAAACGGCTTCTTGGGCAAGAAAAAAAAAAGTAGGGTGGGACTGGATTTTGTCCATCAGAATTTAGAGCTGCATGAGACTTCACTTCTTGATGAACTGGATGAATCAGTGTTTTTGAATGAATCTTTTGAATGAATGATTCAATGACTCACTCATAAACACTTCACTTATTTCATTACTGGATGAATCACTGTTTTTAAATGAATCTTTTAAATGAATTATTCAACGACTCACTCATAAACACTTAATTTGTTTCATTACTGGATGAATCAGTGTTTTTGAATGAATCATTTAAATTAATGATTCAATGAATCACTCATAAATACTTCAATTGTTTTATTACTGGATGAATCAGTGTTTTTGAATGAATATTTTGAATGAATGTATCTATACATGACAACTGCTCGCTCTGGCTCATGATTTCATGGTGACTTTAGGTTTACCTCACTCTGTAGGATCATAACAGCATGGTTGAAGTGATGGTGCTCTAGTGTAGCTGATGTCCCATAAAGAAGAGAGAGAGCTGATCCTGTCCTGAGGAAGGACAGATGTCACAGATGTCATTGTATTTCTGTGCTGGAACCAAATGCACTCAAAGCTCATGTGTGCAGTAAAGACATGCAGTCTATGTAACTCCAGCACAGATCCTACATGCTTGAACACACTTGGCTTTTAAAAGATGTCAAACTTGAGAAGTGCTTGCGTAGCAGGGATTGAGTCTCACTTGGCCTGGAAAGCGTTGTTGGTTCCTCTGTGGTCCAAATCATGGCAGATGCAGCCCACTATCAGAGCCAGAGTCTCCATCTCAGTCAGAGTCTCCTGGAAGCCGGCTGTCTGCAAACAAACACACATGAACAAAAAGTCACACATTTGTGGTAAATGTGAGGCTGAGGAACACACACACCACTGTTTTAGTGCTAATAAACATATTAGTAACCAGGGGCGGACTTTAGGTGGGCGACCGCCTGGGGCCCCGGAATGCCAAGGGCCCCTAAAATGATTTTTATACAAGATGCAAGTTCAGCGTTGTGGTGCTCATTACCACGACAACCGCCTGTCATTCCGCGTTGAACGTGCATCTTATAGAAAGTGTAGGGCCCAATGATTTCCGCAATTCAGAAAACACGTACAGGATCACATAATCCATTCATAACGCCATGTGACGCAATGAATAGCGCAGATGCATGGTTTCGTTTACTACTGAAGCGCGCGCGACGCTTGCTGCTCGACTGCACAATTAATTAATGAATACAGAGACACAAAACATGCAGGATTCATATTTCAATAGTATTTTGCCGTTTAATATTCACATACATGTCCATATCATAATTTGATTGAAGTGTACTGACTTGCATTGGATTTATTCATCCACAATTCGACAAATTCCGTGACATTCCGCGTTAAACAGTAAATTCTATTTTTATGACTGGATTCTGTCCGCTTTTTCTGCATCGCAGAAATCATAGGACCCTACACTTCATGAGCATTGTACCATTTGAGAGATCATCATAACATATACAAAAAAAGATCTTCAAGGCAACCCGTCAAAATAAAAGTTTGGACAGTTTGTCTTAATTAAACCATTTTAACAGCAGGCCTAAACCTCTGCTGTGTAGCACTTTGAATGTACAGAAATTAAACAGTTTATTTAATTTTTGCTGGAATAAAAGATACATGTATGCCTTCATTTGATTACCAGAAAAAATTAAATACATAAAACAAATAAATATATATATTTTGTTAAACTTTTAATACATTGCTGTTAAATTAATCAAATTTGATGATTTCAATTAATTAGACATGCTTTTTGATTAATACAATTTAATATAACCATCCAGAAAAAAATTCTAACAGAAAAAAAAGGAATCCAGAAAAATTTTAAGGGGGAAAAAAGGAATCTGGAATTTTTTTTTAATGGAATTTGAAATTAACAGATAAAGCCTATCTGTTTGTTTGGAAGTCCTGGATCTCCTCATCTTTTGCTGCACTAGACACATATGTTGTGTGTGTTGTGGCTTCACAAATGCTTTGCTGCATACCTCGGTTGTAACGAGTGGTTATTTCAGTCAAAGTTGCTCTTCAATCAGCTTGAATCATTCGGCCCATTCTCCTCTGACCTCTAGCATCAACAAGGCATTTTCGCCCACAGGACTGCCGCATACTGGATGTTTTTCCCTTTTCACACCATTCTTTGTAAACCCTAGAAATGGTTGTGTGTGAAAATCCCAGTAACTGAGCAGATTGTGAAATACTCAGACCGGCCCGTCTGGCACCAACAACCATGCCACGCTCAAAATTGCTTAAATCCCCTTTCTTTCCCATTCTGACATTCAGTTTGGAGTTCAGGAGATTGTCTTGACCAGGATCACATCCCTAAATGCATTGAATCAACTGCCATGTGATTGGTTGATTAGATAATTGCATTAATGAGAAATTGAACAGGTGTTCCTAATAATCCTTTAGGTATAGTGCCGTTCACCATGTAGAAAATAGTAAATGTGTGAACATTTCAGCAGCAACTTCAGCGTCTGGTTATAATGTAGGCGGGGTTTCAGATTCTAGAGAGCATTTGATTGGACAGAAAATCTGATGAGAAGCTGGAGTGCAGAGTGATGTCATCAAAATCATTGATCCATATTGGTGGAAGTGAGAGACTGTAAGTGTCACAATTGACCAGTGTGAGTGCCCGCAATCACCAGAGGGCACTCCAACCCAGACTGTCATTCTACCATAGACTACATCTCCCATAATCCTTTGCCCGGACTCATCATCACTCATTGATTACATCCACCTGCACCCCATTACCTTGTTAGCTCACACTATATAAACCATGTTCACTCTGTCAGTCACTGCGAAGTCTTGTTTAGTGTTTCACTGCATCTCTGAGCGTTTACCCTGGTTTCATGTCTCTTGGTCTTAGATTTCTTGCCTTCTCTGTGGATTACCCTCTGTGGATTATCCTCTGTTTTGGTTGCTTGCTTGGACTGATTGCTTGTGTATGACCTTCTGCCTGTTTTCTGACTACGACTGTGGATTACCCTCTAATAAAGCTGCGTTTGGATCTCCTACCCTCTGTCTCAGAGCAGTCGTAACAGTAAGAGACTGTGATAGACATTCTGTATGATATCTAAGCTTGTTTCCTCGTGTGGGTTCCTCACCGTCAGCATGGAAAACATGCACTGGCAAACGTTGAAAGCGTGTCTCCAGTTATGATACAGAACCATGCGATAGTTCTTCCTCACAGTCAACAGCCACCGACAAAGTGTCTAGAAAGAACAAGCAGAAATGTGATGTTACAATACAAAATCAAGGCGTTTGTACAACAGCTACAGTAGTTACTGTCTTCTAATTTGATTGGCCAAGAGTGCTGATATAGAGCATATCAACATGTTTCAGTGGGATTTTTGGAACTATTATCACTTTCCAAATAACTGGCAAAATTGTTTTGCCTAATAATGATTATATTTTGTTATATTATATTTTTTTATATTTAGCTTAGTGTCAAATCACAGCCTTGTTGATATTCAGTGCAACAGCACTCTTGCTTGTGTGATACTGCTGAGAGAAGAAATGCAAAAGTGTGGACCTCATAGTCTATTTTGAATTTCTGCACCATTCCCAGCTCCATAAACATCCGCAAAGCTGCAGTGACCATGGCATCCACATCCAGAGAGAAGTCATCAAATGATAGTTTATCAATGCCCAGTTCACACACCAGAGGGATGTTCGCTGCCTGAGGAAAGAACAATAGAGAGGGAGAGAGAGAGTGTGTGTGTGTGTGTGTGTGTGTATGCAGAAAAGAGGGAGAGATGCAGAGTTTGCTCTCACATGCTTTAAAACAGATGCTTGGCGAATGGAACGAAACTAGCGCCAGAGTTTTCTGTGATTCACGCATGAAGCTCACAGCCGCGTGCTAATGAGACACTACACACACATTCACAGATCTAATGAGGGACTGCTGAGCCCTGCGAGTTGTGACGTCATTAACACGTTCTAATTGTGGATATTTACTACAGTTTTTTTTTTTTTTTTACAATCACTAGGACACATTTCTCAATACTTAGGACACTTTTTTAAAAACTCTTAACAGTTCTCCTAACCAACTTTAAGCTTCGCAGTAGTTAATTTCATATTTAAAATGCACTAAAACTATCAAAACACTTTATACATGTCTCAAATCAACTCATTCTTCAATAACACTAGCAAAGGTTTTTTAACCAACACACACACATACCTAAAAAACACTAACATCAGGTAGCATTATACAATGAATTGTTTTGTGAAATTTCTTTAAAAAACAAGGATTATACTTTCTAGGGCTTTTAATTCACTGCGGTTTATGTTACATAGTCTATTACAGTACACAATATTCCTCTTTTGAATGGATGTCAATGAATTGAAAGGCTAACACTTGTGTAGGTGTTGATAGTTATTGATAGCTTTGATAGTATTTGATTTTAGATTCAGAATATATTTCAATGTGGTATTACTTTAGAAATGTCGCCAATTTTGTTTAACAGTTTTGAAAAGATTACAAACAACAACAAAAATTCTGGGTTATTTGGCAACCCAGCGCTTGGAAAATATTGGACCGAACACATGCTGGGTTATTTTATACATTAAACCATTTGCTGGGTTGTTGATTATTTTTTAAATGCTGGAGTTAGTCAATTTGATATTGAAGGTTTTTCATTTTAAATAATAAAAGTGCACTCTAAAATCTCTGTTTTATAGATATATAGGACCGTTAACATTCAATATTTTATTCAATGGCAAGTCAATCTTTTACAGTCATAAAATACCTTTAGCTGGTGTGTTGTTCGGTTAGCGCTTCCAGCAGACGTTAGCAGTGGCATAGGTTACAATGGGGCTTAAGGCTCCGTTGATTTGATTTTCCTCTAAACCACTAGATGGCACAGAAACTTGCCTCAGCACTTTCCAAAACATCTGCTTTTCAAGATGCACGTGGAAATTTGTCTGATCTTTGACGTGATTACAGGAGGCAGCGCAAACATGATTCTGAGCTGATCTGATCTAATATTTGATTATTTTAAACATTTCGTAGATTTAAGTAGAAAATAAGAATCGCTAAAATTATTGTTAATGTTTGTCAGTTTTGTTCAAGGTAATTAAAGCAACAGTTTTGCAATAATGGAAGAATATGTACAAGAATGGGATTTGGGGTAAAAGGCACCATATTTAACATGATAATAAACAGTTGTTGACTTTTCCATTTGTTGACATGACATGGTTAAATTCAGATGGGAAATATCATATATTAAGTTGGGTGTACAACTTAGAGATAAATCACCATATTTATAATGAAACGTTCAGATTTAAAAATGTGATATAAAGCATATCATATAATAAAATTTGATGTAATATTACTACTGTAAATCTATATTAAATTATTATAGGATCTCCTTCACTGCTTTTAGAATCTTTACTTTTTCAAATGATTTTGTTTCTATATTTTTCAGATATATTTCTATATTAACATATATTAATAACTGCATATTTATTGATCAAAATAAACAGAACATTTTTCAAACTTTGCTAAAGTGATTGTTTTGAAGAAGTATTAACTTAGACATTATTTAAAACATATTAGGTTAGCAAAATAATTTTTATCAATACTGAGTGCCTTTTGCCTTTGGCCCCCCTCATCACCGCATACATTTTTAAGATTTTCAAATAAAATAAACCACTTTTATCATTTATTTTCACACATAATTTGTTGCCCCTACATGTAAACAAAAAAGGTAAAATGTGAGATTACAGACATTTTCCTCTTTGTTCAGTAATAACTTGATATGAATACAATGTAATACAAACCTTAATTTAAAGGGATAGTTCACCCAAAAATGAAAATGATCCCATGATTTACTCACCCTCATCCTAGGTGTATATGACATTCTATCTATCCATCATAAAACTGCTCCACACGGCTCCGGGGAGTTAATAAAGGCCTTCTGAAGCGAGGCGCGTTTGTGTAAGAAAAATATCCATATTTAAGACTTTATAAACTGTAACCTGTAACTTTCGCTAACTGACATACGTGAGTTCACGAGAGACTGGCGTTCCAGCGTTTGACGTAGGACGTCGGTGTAGCTTAAGTTCTGGTGATGAACGCGGAAGAGCAGAGGATCGAGCAAAACAGTGTCCGACGTCATACGCTGGAGCACCAGTTTCTGAACGCAGCGGAACAGTAAGCCACACCTAATCTTTGACATGTGGTTTGCCAGGTCTCTCACCCTTTACCAACAAATGATCAATAAAAACAAGACAGATCAACAGAGATCCTCTCTCTGCAGAAAAATCTATCTAGGTCCAAGTCCACGAGTGTTACGAGTCGCGACAACAATCAACCACTAAGGTTTCTGTTGTAAAATGCATTAACCAAAAAAAAAAAAGGTCAAAAAAGGTTCCCAGCCCCTGTTTTAAAGTCTTAAATATGGATATTTTTCTTATACAAACGCATTGCTTCAGAAGGCCTTTATTAACCCCTGAAGCTGAATGGAGCACTTGTATGATGGATGGATGCACTTTTAAGAACAGAAACAGCCATTCTCTGTCATTATAAAGCTTGGAAGAGCCAGGACATTTTTAATATAACTGATTGTATTCGTCTGAATGAAGAATGTCATATACACCTGGGATGACTTGAATGGGAGTAATTTTCATTTTTGGGTGAACTATCCCTTTAATTCAGGAATTTCCCTCAGGGTAAAAATATTAAAAAATAACTCAATAAAATGATCCAGCAGGCTGAACCCAGCATTTGGGTTAAAACAATAACCCAGCATTTTTTTTAGAGTGTATGTAAACATGTGCAACTGGAAGCAATTTGAGTTCTCTTTTGCGTCTTATCACACTTGAAAGGTTTAAAGGGATTTGAATGAAGGACAACTTGATCATATAATGTAACACCAAAGGATGCCAAAAAAAAAACTGATGCTGCGTTAATTGCATTAAATACTATAGTGTATAATATTCCTGGATTTGGCTTTAAGCAGTGGATTCTTCATTCAGTCTTGGAACAAGCTGATACTTGTTAATAAAGTGCTATAAGAGCTTCTGGCAAAATCCAGTTAACACATGACAAAAATAGGCATTTCACCAGAAAATTAGCACATGATAAATGAGGCATTTCCTAAACTCCACAGAGACTATATCAATAATGCACAAACACTGATGAGGTATTGAACAGCTTTGTTCTGAATTATACATTCTGCATAAACAACACGGACAGATATACTGATATACTGAGGCTAATATATCATAAATCAGGTTTTTTGTTATCGATAAGCTTCTGTTGTTTTAAACAGCACCGAAATGTCAGACGGCTATACAATCCAATCAGTTTGATGCATTGATGTTTACCTTAAACTTATCCACCTCGGTCTTAGAGCATGTGGCATGATATGACAGCACCTATGGAAAACACACACACACACATTTTTTATGCATTTCTATGTTAATAATATCTCCCGATGAGATATAAATATCACAGAGAGCTGAATTGCATTAACTCACTGACATTACAACTCACTGTTGCATCCCTCTCATTGGCTGCTGAGATTAGCGTCCATTCAAAACACACTGACAGATTACAGGTCACAGGTCATGCAATATTCATTATAGTCTCTTGATGATCTATTACAAATGAATATACTGACAATCCTTACAAATACAGTCAGATTTATCACAGAAGCCAATCCTGCATTCCCCTGGAGAATGAGAAGAGCTTCCAGAAGTTAATTAATGCTCACACCCACTCCCTGCTCCGGCTGTAATGTAGTTACACAGCTAATAAACACAGCGTCCTCACTTCCGCTGCTTCATTTTCACATTGCTCTGTGGTGTCATGAGGAAAGATGTCACTATGCCTTTCCGTTTGCCTTTAAAGTGTGCGAGTGTGTTAATGCATAATGTGTGAAATGAAATCATCACTTTCTCACCAGTGCTTGTGTCTTTCATTTCCATGTTTTATGGGGATTTTCCATAGACATAATGGTTTTTATACTGTACAAACTGTATATTCTCTCCGCTTGAACTAACCCAATCCCTAAAACCTAAAATCACACAAAACTACAGGCCTTTTTACATTTTCAAAAGACTGAATATGTATGATTTATAAGCTGTTTTCATTATGAGGACCAAAACATTTCCCCAAACGGACAAGGATTACTGGTATAACTATGTTCCCTTTCGAGAGTACTCTCGTATTGCGTTTGCTAACGCTACGGGGAATTCCTTTCCTCGAGATATTGAAGCAAAATTTTTATCCTAAAAATTACCATATAACACGCAGTGCAGCTGCACTCTCAGCAGGAAGCTGCTGCGTGCTGATTGGCTGTGCCGCTGCAACTGCAGCAACCTATGGCGAGACCGCTGGGCGGGACGGACCAATCGGGTCCCTCTATATTCCCGCCACAAGGGGCAACAGAATTTGCATAGCCAAGGGTACATAACTCCCTGTCTCGCTAGGTTAGTCAGATTAATTCTTCTTCAGCGACTCACCTCGCTGAGCTCTGGATTGAAGCCTGCCGTCGACACGCACCCAGCGGAACTCTGCAGCCTGAGGACGTCGGAATCTCCGCCTTCAGCCTGCCTTCCAGCTGCGCCATCCGGCATATATCCTTTTTACAATTACTATGTCCCATTCTTGTGCCTCGTGCAGAGGTTTTCTTGCGGGACGAGGATCGACACATCATCTGCGCATCATGTCTCGGGGCGAGACCACGCGCAGGCTGCACTCAACCAGGGCGGCTGCCGGTCACGACGAACTGGCGCTGCAGACCCTTGCCGGGCTCGGCTCGCCAGTTTCGACCAGAATCCGTCCCTTGCTCTCAGCCTCTCGAGCCACGGAAAAAGCGTCGCGACCAGAGGCCCCGGGCGCTCTGGCGAGCACACGCCGGTCATTTCCCAGCGTGCCTCGCCATCGCCTGTCATGTTCGTCGAGGAACAGCACAGCTCCTCGTTTGGCGGCTGCTGTTTCCGGCCGGAGGAAGAGGAGGATGACAGCCTTTCTCTTGCTGCATCCAGCGGGTGGTCGGATACCGTCTCGGAGCACGCCACTGACGCGGACTGCCAGCGGCGCAAAACCTCGGTGGACGCTGAGCTCATACGCCTGCTCACCAAGGCCGTGGGCGACCTCGGCATTGACTGGTCTCAACCGAGAGCCCACGAGAAGCAGACTTGACGAGTGGTTTTTCGAGAACCGCCGCCAACCAACCGCTCAAAACCCGCTCCCTTCTTTCCGGAAGTCCACGAGGAACTAACCAAGTCGTGGAAGGCGCCATTTTCTTTCGCGCCAAGTCCTCCTTTTCTTCAGCGCTCTCGGTGGTCGATGGCGCTCAGAAAGAGGATATCAAGCCCTTCCTCCTCGAGGAAGCCGTCGCGCACACCTTTGCCCGCCCTCCGCCAGAGGATGGCAGTCTAAGGCTGTGCACCCTTCCAAAGCCTGCCGCACTACTTCCAACCTCGCCGGTCGAGCATACGCCTCCGCCCGGCCAGGCGCGCTTCAGCGCTTCACTCTATGGCGGTGCTTCAAGTCTTCCAGGCCAAACTCCTCCGTTCCTTGGATGAGTCTGTCCCGGATAACGAGGTTCTGAGGATCTGCGCGGCGCCACTGACTTGGCCCTGCGTGCCACAAAGGCCAACGCCCAGGCGATCGGCAGATGTATGGCCAACTTGACGGTATTGGAGCGCCATCTGTGGCTTAACCTAACCGAGATGAAGGACTCGGACAAGACTGCTTTCCTGACGCGCCCATGTCGCCTTCAGGACTATTCGGTCCCTCCGTGGTTGGATTCACGGGCGCTTCACTGAGGCACAAAAGGCTTCACAGGCAATGCGACATTTCCTGCCCAAGCGTTCCCAGTCCTCTACTAGCCGCCATGCTAAAGCTGGACCGGCCCAGCCCACCAAGGCGGCGCAGCCAGCTCAACAACCTCGCGCGGGCTTCAAGCCCAGACAGCGCTCCGCTCTCGAGCCGCAGCAAACCTCCGGGCGTCGAGGTCCCCGACCCAGCAATGTGTCGAAACCTGAGCCGCGGCCGTCCTAGCCAGAGGCACGAAGAGAGGTTGGATAATGCCCGCTTCGGCCGGTTTACCACCTCGCTCTCTTCAAAAACGTTCCCTAGCTCCCTTCAATCAGGTGGCTGGGAACATCACATACACAGTCAACGAGCCCGCAAGCAAACGCGCCGCCTGTACACAAACGCGCTTTTTACGGCGACCCATATGGGTCACGAAAGAGTTTTTCTCTGTAGGCAGTGTGCCAGCAAAAAGCATGTACCCTACACTCAATCACTCCCCATGTTCCCAGCTCCCTGCACTCAGGTGGCTGGAAACACTATCCCCACAGACAACGAGCCCGTGCTCAAACGCGCTCGCCTGTACACAAGCACCTATATTCTATGTCCCCCAGCCCCCTGTACTCAGGCGGCGGGAAACAATTCCCTCATAAGTGCCACTCTAACGCAACATTATCGGGCCACCGAGTCCCTGTTACTCAGCGACTCGACCCACAAATTAATCCAGCCCCTGGCTTCGAAGGCCGAGGCCTGGCAGGCCATCCCGGCATTTCAAAATGGGTGTTGAACATAATAAAACAAGGTTACTCGCTACAGTTTGCTCGAGACCACCGCTTCGCGCGTGGAGGAGACAACGGTGAAGCGACACAAGTCACGTGCTTGAACCGAGATATCAAAACTGTTAATAAAAGGGGCGGTGGAAGCCGTGCACCCTCACAGAGCGAGTCGGGCTTTTACAGTCGCTACTTCCTTGTACCAAAAAAGGACGGTGGTCTCAGACCCATCCTAGACCTCAGACACCTGAACAAAGCCCTTATGAAGCGCCCGTTCAGAATGTTGAGAACAAAACAAATCCTCGCGCACGTTCGCCCGGGAGATTGGTTTTTCACTGTGGATCTAGAGGATGCCTATTTCCACATACAGATAGCCCCTCATCACAGGCCATTCTTGAGATTCGCCGAGGAAAGTATACCAATACAGGGTGCTACCCTTTGGTCTATCTCTGGCCCCCGCACGTTCTGAAGTGCATGGAGCGGCGCTAACCCGCTGAGGCTTGGGAATGAGAATTCTCAACTATCTCGACGACTGGCTCATAATAGCTCAGTCAGAGATACAGTTATTAAACCACAGATCTTGGCTTCTCAACCATTTGAAATGTTTGGGCCTCAGAATCAACGTGGCAAAGAGCTCATTGTCTCCCACACAGAACATTTCGTTTCTGGGAACAGTATTGGACTCACTGCAGATGAGCGCGGCTGGCGTCACAGCGCGCGCTCTCTGTTCAGAACCAGTGGTTTCCCTCAGGTCCGGTGCACTCACCCCTCTCAAACACTTTCAGAGGATGTTGGGTCTCATGGCCTCGGCGGCCCCAGTTCTCAGACTTGGTCTGTTACACATGCGCCCATTACAGCGCTGGCTGAATCGCCGCGTTCCAGCTCACGCATGGCTCTCGGGCCGATTACGAATCAAGGTAGATCACAGCTGTGTTTTGGCTCTGGCTCCTTGGAAAAATCCTGTCTGGTATCAGACGGGAGTGAGCTTGGGCACTGTTACGAAGTGGAAGGTTATCTCGACAGATGCATCCAACCTAGGTTGGGGAGCCCTTCACGAGGGCAGGCCAGTCTCCGGTCTCTGGTCAGACTCGGAAAAGAGCCTTCACATAAACTGTCTAGAGATGAAAGCGGTCACGTTATCGCTAAGAGCTTTCCTTCCGTACATAAAGCACCACCACGTCCTAGTCCGAGCGGACAGCAGGTCGGTGGTAGCTTATATAAATCGCCAGGCGGTCTAAGATCTTTCAATCTGCACGCAATGGCGGAAAAACTCCTAATATGGGCAGAGCGCAACCTGAGTTCGCTGAGGGCGACTCATGTGCCAGGCATTCTGAATTTGGGTCCGGACATGCTGTCCAGGGACAAAGTGTCCCCAGCAGAGTGGTCTCTTCACCCACACACAATTCAGACAATTTGGGGCAGGTTTGAGAGGCAAAGTGGATCTTTTCGCCTCACAAGACAATGCTCAATGCCTAACATATTTCTCCAAGCACAAGGATGCGTTGGCCACGAATGGCCCAATCTTCCTCTTTATGCTTTTCCCCCAGTCTCAATGTTACCTCAGGTTATAGAGAGGATCTGGGAGAGCAACTGCGCTGTGCTTTTAATAGCCCCGCTTTGGAGAAATCAACCATGGTTCTCACTGCTAAGTCAGATGTCAGATACTGCTCCGTGGCCGATTCCGCTGAGGAGAGACCTCCTCATGCAGGCGAAACGGCAGATCTGGCATCCCCGTCCCGATCTATGGGCGCTTCATGTCTGGCCCATCAACGGGTACATGAGAACCTCTCTGAAAATGTATTAAACACTATTGCTGAAGCTAGAGCCCCGCGACCAGGCGGCTCTATTCAGGCAAATGGGCAGTCTTTTCAGACTGGTGTAAAACACGGACCCTGACCCCACAATTGTGAAGTGTCAGAGGTGCTCATTTTTTTACAAGAGCTGTTGGACGCGGGTCGTTCCCCCTCCACGCTCAAAGTGTATGTGGCCGCTATAGCAGCGCACCACATTCAAGTGAACGGACTGTCACTGGGAAAGAACGATCTTATCGTGCGCTTCCTTAAAGGGGCTAGAAGGCTTCACCCACCTCGCCCCCCTTCAGTTCCTATATGGGACTTGTCTACAGTCCTGGATGCCATGAAAGGTTCTAAATTCGAGCCTCTGCATTCGGTGAGCTTAAAGCTCCTGTCACTAAAGACCGCTTTTCTGCTGGCGATTGCATCAGTTAAGCGGTGGGTGATCTGCACGCGCTCTCTGAGCCTCTTGTCTGGAATTTGGGCCAAACGATTCTAAAGTCGTCCTCAAACCAAGGCATGGATACGTACCTAAAGTGCTTTCAACTCCGTTCAGAGCACAGGTCATTTCACTTTCAGCACTTTCATCATCGTTAGATGAAGAGGATGCTAATTTGCTCTGTCCTGTCAGAGCGCTGAGAATTTACATAGAGCGTTCTGCTGTTTTCAGGCACACTGAACAGCTCTTTGTGTGCTTTGGCGGCCGCACCACATGGGTTTCAAAGCAGACCTTGTCACGTTGGATAGTGGATGCTATCTCACTGGCTTATGAGTCTAAAAATCTCAGCTGCCCTTTAGGCGTCAAAGCCCATTCGACTAGAGGCATGGCCTCTTCGTGGGCTTGGTCTACTGGCATTTCTTTGAATGATATCTGTGCGGCGGCAGGCTGGGCCTCACCGTCCACTTTTATCAGGTTTTATAATTTAGAGGTTCCTGCCCTACAGGCTGGGCTTCTTGCTGTGTAAATACATCTGACCCATTAAGGCTCGGTATTCTGGCCTGGGTAAAGTATTTGTATAAGTCATAAGCACTTATATGACTCAGTTATCTGGTCATTCACTATTCATGACCTGACTATGTCTGGTCTACTCATATATAGATATATATATATATATATATAATATATATTGTATCTTATGTGTTACTTCATTAAATGGCCCGACTCAGGTCTGGCTTATATTGGACTTCATGATACCATGTTACGCCCACTTAGGTCGGCTGGGGTATGGTGTCTCCGGGCTTCAGAGCCGTTAAGCAAGCACGGCGTTTTGCATTGGTTCCCGTGGCGTTAGCAAACGCAATACTGAGAGTACTCTCGAAGGGAACGCCGGTTACTAACGTAACCTCGGTTCCCTGAGAAGAGGAACGAGTATTGCGTTGCTTGCCGTCTTTGCTTTCTCAGGAGTCGCTTCAGTCGATTAACCTGACTAACCTAGCGAGACAGGGAGTTATGTACCCTTGGCTATGCAAATTCTGTTGCCCCTTGTGGCGGGAATATAGAGGGACCCGATTGGTCCGTCCGCCCAGCGGTCTCGCCATAGGTTGCTGCAGTTGCAGCGGCACAGCCAATCAGCACGCAGCAGCTTCCTGCTGAGAGCTGTGCAGCTGCACTGCGTGTTATATGGTAATTTTTAGGATAAAAATTTTGCTTCAATATCTCGAGGAAAGGAATTCCCCGTAGCGTTAGCAAACGCAATACTCGTTCCCTCTTCTCAGGGAACCGAGGTTACGTTAGTAACCGAAGCGTTTTTGGGGACATTTTGTCCTCATAATGTAGGCTTTACCAGGAACACACAAACATGCACACACACACACACACACACACACTGACTGCCACTACTTTCTGAGAATAATAATAATTATACCTGCTAGCAGCAATTATCGGGGTTCAAGCATTGTAAGGCATTTAAGCACATGCATAAAAATATATCTTTTATTTAGCAAGCATGTAACCACTTAAATCATAGAAGGAAAAGACCATAGCTTAGAAATCTAGATGCACCCTAGCGACAGGAAATCTAATTTAAGCTTTTTTTTTGAGAAAAGAACAAAGAACGGCACTGAAGTCTTTCTTAAGAAGGGAAGATGTGTTTGGAGTTTTGCTGACTTTTAAAGCTTTTTAACAGTTTTAGCGCCACCTATGGTCTGATCTCCATAAAAGTTTGCATGCTTGTTTAGTATGTGCTCAACTATTTTTAAAAGAGTTTTTATTTAAGAGTTATAGGCTTTTGCATGCACTTGGCCACAACCATTTGCTAAATGACCCTGTTATCCCAAAGGGTAAAGGTAAACTTTTTTTTAAATAATTATTGATCTGTAAATATCATTAAAGGTAGTCTTGAAACCTTGGACGAAGACAACGCATGCCAATTTTCAAGTCAATCAGACTCAGGGTTGCGTAGTTACAGCCATTTTTATGGTTTTTCCCATGTTATAGCACCACTAAGTGGCCAATGCCGCATGTTTTTTCACACGACCACAGAATGAGCTCTTAGATAGGTATGCCGAGTTTGGTGAAAATATCTCATTCCGTTCTTGAGTTACAGCCATTTTAGTAAAAGTGGCAACTCATAATTCAAACGTTTTGGCGACCCTTAGGGACCGAGAATCGAAATTTCAACTGGTTTGGTTCCGATCTAGGACTAGTTTGCAAAAGTAGGTTTTTCAAAAAATCCAAAATACCTGAAAATTTCACCAAGAGCAACAATCGCAATGCGTGATGTCCGCCTTGAGCCAAGGATTCCAACGATACAAGACAATTGAGTCTACATCTAACGGTTTAGGAGTTATGAGCCATTTCATACTTTTGATCGCTGTCAGGCCATTCGGGTCGAGCCTTGGTGATGTTGTAGGCGGTTTGAGTACTACCAGCCCTCAAAGTTTCCTGTCTCCGAGTGCCCCCTCCTGAGATATCCACCAAAAATAAAATAAACCTTGACTAAACAAATGAACAGACAAACATCATTGCCCACCAGAATACTCACCAAAATTTTTGTAGCTTCCAGAAGTTCCGCAATTTAACACTAAAGTCCGATTATATCAAAACTATATCCCGGACGAGCCCCCAATATGTTACGGGCGGTCGGACACCACCCTTAACATAAAGGAGAGACGCACACAAACCAGCTCGTATCAAAATATAGGGGTGTTTTTATTTAACAGAATGGGCCTTAAAGGTAGAATAGCGATAGACCAAACAAGAAACAACAATAAATACGGAACGTTTTCTTCTGGGTGGACGCTGAACGGCAACCAAAGCCAGCAGGTGAGCACAGATTGTGCAGACTCTCAAGGATCCGTGTGCACCCCCTGAAATGCTCCAGGAAAGCTTTTATAGCGCTAACATCTGCAATCAAGAGACACACACTGCATGGACTCACTCAAACACGTGTAGCAACAAACACTAGAGCTGAGGGATGTAACACTTAAGGTTTGGTCTGCCCAATAATGGGAGATTTCTGATCCTTGGAAAATGTAGATCCAGACCATCTGAGTTTGAAGTCTTTCGATTGAAGCTTTAAAGGTGGGGGTTTACTCCTGTGTCCCACTGTCACTGTCATATGTCAGTGAATGTTTTTTGCAGCAACACAGTGATAATTTGGTTTGAATTGATTATTTTCCGCCCGCTCACTGAACAAGCTGTTTGTGAGTGTGACATCACAATTATAAAGACAGATAAGTTTCAATAAATGTTCTGAATGAACTGGAAGATTTGCGTAGCGAACATTACAGTAAGTCTACATAGTCGGTTAGACTCTTATTTCAAAACAGCAAGGAAAATACAGTTTTCCTTTATATGATCCTTTTAATAGAGAAGACTGCAGTGTGAGTGTCAAACCTACTCTGAGTTATGAGTGAACACAGCTCCTCCGGCTCCTGCATTAATCTCCGCCTCTAACAGGAACTAGGTCAATATTCCACCAATCACACGTTCACATCTTTGCTCGTGTTGAATCATCCCACCAGTCTTATGTTTCTAATCTAACAATACACCAGTTTAAAATGCCCCAACTAACCTACCACCACTTTAGAAAAATAATTGCAATTACAGTGTGTGTCCGTGTGTGTTTTGGAGAGACATACATCCAAAGCGACAGACTGTTTGGCCCAGGACTTCTTCACTTGGTCATACATAATGGTATTATTGATTCCCAGTCCACAGAATATCACAAATGCCTAAGGAGAGAAAAAGAGATTGTGTAGTCACACATAAGTCCTCAACAACCAATTTAAACCTCAGAAAGTGGGTTTTAAAACTTAGTTTCAGGAGTGTTTGTGTGAATCAGAGTTAATAGTAACAGTTTAAGTTAAAATGTTTTACTGATGCCGGTGATCATTTTAAGAAATGATATTACACATACACCTGTATATAGTATTGTGTATGTAATTGATAACAGTTCTTTCTGGTTCTCAATTCTGATTGGCTTAGAGCCTTTTCCAGCCATGCGATATTCCCCCAGTATCAGCACTGGGAACCGTTTCACAGATCGTATCACACGCTTGTGGCGACTGTCATGGCGGTCGAGCAAATCCACCATATTTTTTTACAAATTCTACTGTTATTATATCATGGAATGTCATTCTAAGAGTTTTTTAAAAAGTTATTTAGACCTCAGATATGTGACTATAAACATAGCGCCTATTTTACGATATGTTCAGGCGCTTTCTCTGATGTGAGCTCCAGGCCGTCAGCGGCCGTTCAGCGCTCATGTACCCGCAGAGAACAGCTTCATCTCGGACACCCCTAGGGAATTTGCCGCTCTCTCTTATGTAGATAGTGGTTGAACATGAGATAATTAATTTGGAGTATATCAAATGGGCAATTTTTGGTCTTATTAATCTATTACTTGTTCCAGAGAAAAAGCTATTAGGCTAAAGGCAAAGAAGTTTCATAACTTTATATTTAGGCTATATTTAACTTGAATCCTGTATTCGAGCGCTGCTTTTATACGTTTGACTGAATTGCTTGCTTGTGATTAATTCCTGTTGTCCTTTATAATGGCTATTATTGTTCATTTAAACCCTCTGGGGTACTTCAGGTCAAAAATGAATTTTTAAAAAAAATTGTAGCTTCATTGGAATGGTCCGAAACTTGGTGACTTTATTGGTACTTGGTATATGAACACTCCAAAAAATTGGGGACAGGATTTGAAAAGGTCATAAAACAAAATAGTCACACTCAGGACCTTCGGGTCAAAAATGACCCCCATAGAAAATTAATGGGAAATTGGCAAAAATATGAAAATACAGAGTTCTCTTTCATAGGTTCACTCAACACTGCGTAGTGACGCATATAGGAACGCCCTCTGGGTGTGCAGATTGTCTGAAGCTCTTATGGAATCAAGCCAATTTATTGGCTGATGCCGCAGCGCCGCCCCTCTGCTCAACACCTTGAGCCTTTACCAGCGCGCGCGCCATCTTATCTCCAGATTTCTCTGCCTTCACGAAGTGGTAGCATCGCTCCCTTTGTGCGATTTTTCTGGCCCAAACTATTCTGGATATTACCAGCTCTCTCAACCTTCGTCAATTCAGCAACTACGAATAAGTAGAACTCTGTTCTCCTTACTGTGAAGTACAATGGAGTTTCATCGTTGTCCCACCGCCGTGCACTCGATTCATCTCGAGTGACGATTCGCATGGTAAGTGCGTTAAGTGCATGGGTTTAGCTCACGGAGGATGAAGGAATCTTCAAGTACTTCCACCTCTCAGCCTGGAGAGCGCCCTTCGTGCAGGAGGGATTACCCTTCAGGAAGGAGCATCCAGGGTCATCCTCTACCTGCCACGGTTTGGAGAGCTTGTGGCCGTCCATTCCCGCACCAGAGACCTCACAGATGTCTCGAGCGGAAGCGGTCCGGCAGCAGGCCCCCCACTCCAGCTCCCCAGAGCAATTCCTGACCCTCTGGTCAGAAAAAGGAGAGCCGCGTCCGTCGTTCGGGGCTGGGTCAGACCGTGCAAGTGTTTCTGCCCGCCCCTCGGTTGCTCTCCGAGCCCAGTCCCGTCACATTCGCCACCCAGCGCGTTTTGATGTGCGGGGTTGCCTCACCCCTTTACACCTCCAGCATTAGAGAAAGGAGATGTTTTAGGCTTTCTCCCCTCACGTCCGTCGAGCCGAGCCGCGGCTGCCCGTACATTAGGAGACACAGTCGGTTTTCTCCAAGGGACAGCAAACCTTCAGTTGTCTACCCAGGCCATGGAATTTCTCACTCCGCATTCGGACACCAATGGCTCTCCGTTGCGGTCATATGTACCCCCTACCGAGGTCCAGCCCATCACCTCGGAAAAACAGATATGCTCACTGCACCTCACCACTCCACTTCCTCTGTCTCATCTCTTCCACGAGTGGAAGCGTCTGCCAGGGGTGTCGCTATGGGTAATTTACACGATTCTGTCAGGCTACACGCTTAAGTTTTGCCGCAACACCGGCCTTGCTCTAGCGCCAAGAACATTTACAAAGTGTATGGATGCTGCGCTGGCCCCGTTGAGGCACCAGGGCATCCGTATACTGAATTATCTGGACGATTGGCTCTTTCTGGCTCAGTCCAGGGAGCTGGCGAGCTGTCACAAGGACATTGTGCTTCGCCATGTTCAATCTCTTGGCATGAGAGTGAACACCGACAAGAGCCTTCTGGGTCTTATGGCCGCAGCTTCCCAAGTGCTTCCTCTGGGACTGCTTCACATGAGACCGTTCCAGTGGTGGATGAAGTTTGCGGGGGTTCGATCAACAGGATCACCCCATCGCCTGGTAAGAGTGTCGCAAAGTTGTTCTCAAGCTCTGTCAGTGTGGCGAGACCCTCTTTTTCTCCAAAGAGGAGTCAGCATGGGGGTTGTTTTCCATTGTCAGAGGATTACAACAGACGCCTCTCTCACCGGTTGGGGTGCGGTGTTCGAAGGCTGGCCAGCAATTGGAGTCTGGACCGGAGAAGCTCTAGCTTGGCACATAAACTGTCTAGAGCTGAGAGCGGTCTTGCTGGCCCTTTGGCACTTTCTCCCTTTCCTCATGGGGCACCATGTCATTGTCAGGACAGACAACATGGCGGTGGTGTTTCATGTAAATCGCCAGGGGGGATTGCGGTCACGCACCCTGGACAGGCATGCGCGTCGCCTCCTTCTGTGGGCTCAGGGCAAGTTCCTGTTCCTCAGGGCGGTCCATGTTCCTGGGATCCTGAACCTCGCAGAAGACTTTCTATCGAGGCAGAAACTCAGGTCAGGGGAATGGAGGCTGAAACCACTAATGGTAGCCCAGATTTGGGAGAGGTTTGACAGGGCGGAGGTGGACCTCTTCGCGTCGAGGAGTCGTCCCAATGCCCGCTTTGGTTCTCCCTGAACCCTCCAGCGCCGCTGGGACTGGATGCGTTCATTCATCCTTGGCCAAGGCTGAAACTTTATGCATTTCCTCCCATCAAGTTGATTCTGGCGGTTCTGCACAGGGTGCGACAGAGCGGAGCCTCTCTCCTGCTTGTGGCACCATTCTGGCCATCCCAGATATGGTTTTCAGAGCTGATTCCTCTTCTGGACTCCCCTCCGAGGGAGATTCCGGTCAGAGAGAATCTGTTGTCCCAGCTTCAGGGCAGGATCTGGCATCCTCATCCAGAAATTTGGAAGGTGTGGGTGTGGCCTATCAAGGGCTACCCACTATGAGTGATGGTCTTCCCGCAGATGTTCAGGAGACCATTGATAGTGCTAGAGCTCCCTCTACTAGAAAGCTCTATTCCTCAAAGTGGGGAGTTTTTGGGACATGGTGTTCAGCCCGTGCAGTGGACCCAGTTAACTGCCCTGTCGGCTCGGTACTGGAGTTCCTAAAAGAGAAGTTTGCGGCCGGTGTGGCGGTATCTACCCTTAGGGTGTACATAGCTGTCATGGCCGCTCATAGGGAGTCGGACGAGGTTCCTTTGGGAAGACATAGATTGGTTTCATCCATGCCTGAGACCAGTACGCTGCCCTGGATTGCCCTGGATTGTCGGAGGCTCCCTTCAAGACATTGAAGTCAGTACTAGTTCGGATTCTGACTCTTAAGGTGGCTCTTTTGTTGGCCTCGACCTCTCTAAAGCTAGTACGGGACTAACAAGCTCTCTCTGATAGTGAGACTTGTTTGGATTTTGCTCCTGGGTTGGTTAAGGTTTCTTTAAGACCCAGGCCGGGTTATGTGCCCAAGGTTTTGTCCACCTCCTTTTGCTCGCAGGTCACTGTCCTCCATTCTTTCCACCACCCACCTTTTGCCTCTTCTGAAGACGAAAGGTTGCATTTGTTATGCCCGGTTCAGGCATTGAAGATATATTTGGACCGTTCGGGTGGTTGGAGGAAATGTTTCGGAACCGGCCGTCGTGGGCTCGCACCTTCGAAACAGAGAGTTTCACATTGGGTTACAGAGGCTATTTCTTTGGCTTATGAGGTGCGTGGGCTTCCTTAACCTCTAGGCATTCGGGCACACTCTACTAGAAGTGTGGCAGCCTCTAATGCTCTTTTTAAAGGATTTCTGTTGGAGGACATTTGTGTGTGCGTGTGTTTATGTGTGTATAAGTGTGTGTGTGAGATTTTTCTGTCTGTTTTGCACTCTTGATGTAAATAATATAAATTAAAATTTTATAATTTTTTTATTATATTCAATGGGGAAAAAAGGGTCATAATTATTGCATAGATATTAATTTATGCAAATCATAAAATTATCTCAAAACACCAAAAAAAAAGAAAGGAAAAATATTATTGAACAAAAATATATTTAATTGATTTTACTCAAATCTTTTTATCTTAATCCCGCCCTCCGGGTAATTTTTGACCCGAAAGTCCTGAGTGTGACCCATAAATGAAGTACCCCAGAGGGTTAAATATTGTTGTTCAATTATTATTAATTTATATAAATAATATGCCGTATTTGTAATTGATGCCATTAGATGGTGGTAGTCTTTATGAGTGAGTCTCTGGACAGAACAAGGAAGTTGTTTTAGCGCTGTCATTGGAATCCCCTTAAATTTTAAATGTTAAGGAAAACTATCGCTGTCCTCAGCAAACATTCAAAACTGATTTTTATAATGGATATTATATTATGGACATCGCCCTGAAGAATGAATATTATATCAGAAGCAGGTAATAAACTCGTTTAGTCGATGTCTCTCTCATAATACCATAATACTCTACTTTCAACTCTACTCTAATCAGCGTTCCTTCGTTACTAGTTCTGAAGTGACGTTTTTGAATTAGTAACAAAGGCTCAACTGTTAAACTGCCAACTTGTGGGGGAGGGAAGTAGTTTGGCACAAAAGAGAGTTTTTAAAGACACTCCGTTGTTGTTTTTGATTTATTTAAATACTTATGCTGTCGAACTGTTGTATAAACACAATATCACACTCGTAACTGTGCGATACGGCTACTCGTGTGATACTGCTCATATATAATATGCATTTTACTATTACATACGTATAAGATTCTATCATTATTAAAGGCATAAACATTTTATTATTCCCAAAATGTTTATGTGTGAGCCCTAACTGTATTATAATATTATAATTAATACAATAATCATTGTAATCAATATTACTTTATGGCAATTTTCTATATTATAAGATAAAATAATATGTGATTTGGGCTCCACACACAAAAACATCTGAGCCCACTTTCAAGGTGGTGTATAGAGAGCTGGATCTGTTTTTTTTCTGATTCACTTTCTGATCCATAATATTATTTTTATTCTTAGAAGCGTATGTGTTCATTTGTAGCATACACATAAGCCATGATTCTCTTAAATCGCTCTGAGACCCTTGAGTGAAGTGAAAGATATATGTATTTCAATCATCATGACAACTCTTGTAATAGCTTTAGCATGTTAATGGATATGACAATGTTAAAGGGGACCTGTTATTCCACTTTTTACAAGATGTAATATAAGTCTCAGGTGTCCCCAAAATGTGTCTGTCAAGTTTCAGCTCAAAATACCCCACAGATCATTTATTACACCATGTTGTAAATGCCCATTTTTAAGTGGAAGGAAAAACATGCTGTTTTTGCTCATGTCTCTTTAAATGCAAATTAAATGCTTCTCCACGCCCCCTATCCAGAAGAGGGCGGAGCCTGTACAGATCGTGCCTCGGATACTCTGCCAAATACTAAAACATCAGGTTGGTTTTGATTATCATCTCTATGGTCATGCTCATTTGACACTGCAGTTGTCAATCATGAAAGTTCATTATCTGCATGCGTTTAAAAGCCATATCAGTCTAAACTTCTGATATATATTGTTTTCTGAGCTCACACACCCGAAGCACGCATAACACACAAGGTTATGTCAAAAGCACACAAAGTTCACACAAACACAGTCAGTTAAGTGAACATAAACAGCAGGGAAAGAAATGGCATGTGTAAATTAGATCTGTGTATTAAAGCGATAGCAGGGTAATATACAGTATCTGCTGCTATTTATCCTGTTAATATGAATTTAAAAAAAAGAAAAACAGAAAATCACTCACTGCTCTTGACTGAATAACTTTAGTAGCTGTAATAAGAACACATTTCTTACTTGAATGCTGCTGTTAATGATCTGGTGAGGAGATAAACATGATAGACTGTGTACGGATGACTCAGGGCGTGGTCTATGCTAATAGTGCAGAGTCCGTCAGCAGTCATGGGTGGGAGCAGCGATTTTTGTCATTATAATGTGGTCGTGTAACACAATGCCAAAACATTTATGTTCAAATGAAAAATTTTGCATAATAGGAATACCCCTTTAATGTATTTGGTATTGGCGAACTAGATCTGCTACGCTGCTGCTGCAGAGCAAGTATGGACTTGCTGTTACCAACAGATACACAGACACACTCCTGTGATCATGTAAGATATGTTGCAGCTTCTGCATGAATTGCCGTTCATAAATCCCGTTGCAGATCTAGACAGGTGGAGCTGGGGGAGGTGGAGGAGTTATCATGCTGCAGGACCAGCATACAGCGAACACTGAACATCTTTCACTTCACTGCAAGGGTCTAAAAGCCATTTGGGAGAATTATGGCATATGTGTATGCTCCATGTTAGAAGCACAGCATATATAAGCATTCATAAAGAGCATTCAAAAATCAATCTCACAGATGATTCATGTCATACCTCAAACAGCCTCTGATCTGCATCATCAAACGGTTTCCCATCCAACCTGTTCAAGACCTGAGCCACACCTGCAACATACACACATGAAGACAGACAGTTTGCATGCTGTTTTTTTTTTTACGACCAATATGAGGTTCTTTAAAGCACAGTAATGCATTGCAGATGAAGGTTTCAATCTGTGTTTTAGTGCAGGAATTTGTCTCCCTTAGGAGAAATTTGTTTTAGATTAGAGAACTGCTGCAATGTTAACAAACAACACATAAACATACAATATTAACAACATTTCTAATCAATGAGAAAAATGAGAAATGAGAAAAAAGTCTGAGCCAAATGTTGTTTGTTGTGTGTAGTAGAATCTTGTTCAGTGGGTCTATATTATATATATTTACACACAAACACACACACACACACACACACACACACACACACACACACATGCACACAAATGAGGAAATGTGAAATGTTTGTCTTTTCTTCCCTATTGAGACATATCTGAGTAAAACGGCTTCTGGAACAAGAACAAATGTAGAGCGGGGCTTGCTTTTGTCCTTGGAGAATTGATTGTATGGTGGTTGCTTGCTATTGGCCCTGCCCTCGTCATCAGAGAAGAGAAGAGATGTTGCTGCAAGAGTTATTTTGATTAAAGAATATGAGGCACATGAATAAAAAAAATAATCTGCACGGCTAAATATACCATAAAAAACAAGAATTGTCAATTTAGATTTTTATGGTGAATTTAAAAAGTAGAATGCTGGTATTGCTTCTCGTTCATTGGCCATCATTGAAATAGAGGCATTTTGGGATACATTATTTCATGTGTATTTTGTTTGTGTAGTGCACATGTTTGTAGTAGTTTGTAGTCATATTTCATCCATACAGACAATTTGCAGTATACACTGCTGTGGAAGAGGGGGTGTAGTTTGGCAGCCACTGCAGGTTGAGAGAGCAAGTGCGGGGGAATTGAATGGTAAGGGAAATGCCTCTGGATAGTGAGAACTAACAGGTGTTAGCACTTTACAGTGAATCGGTAGATGTGTGAAAAGGCTGCCAGGGGAGTGAGCTGTGCACGTGGATAAAGAAGTGTTTTGTGTACAGAAATCTGAGTTGCAGCTGAAAACCCCTTGTGCTATATTTTGTTTGCTTATCTGAAGTTTGATTATAAGAATAAATTACTTCATTCTTTGACCCTTGTCTCCTTCAGTCTCACCACAACAAGTTTAAGCTTTGCCACACTGGTGCCGAAACCCGGAACCGAATGGCACATGCTGCTTAACCACCCCCATGCCCAACATCAAGCCCTTCTGGAGTTGTGGGAGGACCAGGACAAGAAGTTCCATGCCCACCTGACGTTGCAACAGGAGGATCGACAGCTTTTGGGGTTGCTGAGTCCTCTCCCCTGGACATACCTGGATCACACACATCCCTCTACAAAAGATGACCGCAGATGATCCTGAGGTGTTTGTGGATCTCTTCAACCACACTGTGGAGGTGTGCAGTTGGTCAAAGGATCGGTGGGCGGTGCGACTGATCAGCTCACGGAATGAAAACTACCAGTGAATAACCTCCTGGATTATTCTGACATCAAGAAAGCCATATTGCAACAGGTGGGCCGTAAAATGCGGCCATACTGGAGCAATTTACCCTTCAATTCCCAAAACGGATGGCAGAATGGGTCCAGTGCCACCATCCAAGGTCACTGCAGGACATCATCCATCTAGCAGAGGACCATTTGGCAACGTATGGGGGGCAGCAAGCATCTCTCTCACTCTCTCCTGCTTCTCCTCTCTCTCCCTCTCTGCCTATCCCTGCTCCTAGGTTCTGTGAGGAACGGCATCCAATTCCCACCCCGCAAGTGTGGCAGGATGAGTCAGGGCCGATGCCATCACGCCAGGGTAACCAAACGTCACCACCAACCCAGCCTCACAACATCTAATGTATCCTTTCCCACCTCTCTCTCGTCTCATCTGCAAGAAAACGTTCCCGGTGCCGCTGGTGCGGAGGGGAAGCCCAATCCACGCTGCAGGGAGCCCGGACATTTTCAGGATCAGTGTACCTCCACGGAGGTGGATATGCTGATCCGGGTCCCAGAGTGCCCGCAAAGTGCCCCTTATCGAGCTGGAAGGTATCAGATAGGTATCATGGGAAATACCTATCAGGCTTTGGTGGATTGGGGTTGTAACCAAACCTCTATCCATCAACGTCTGATTGAACTAGGGCCATGGGATATGAGCCGCGTGGTGAGGGTGCAGTGTGTGCACGGAGATGTTCAGAAATATCCTGTTGCTGTTATTTTCAGGATGATCTGAGGGGTATTTGCAAGGTTGGCCCCTGCAAATCGAGAGCCGACCGGGACGAGTGAATGGCTGGTGGTGTGCGGCTTGACACTGGATTTGACAAAATGTATTGGCAAATCCCCTTACCACCGATGTCCAGTGAGAAAACAGCTTTTTCCACCCTGTTTGGTTTACACCAATTTCTTACGCTTCCGTTCGGGTTGTTCGGGGACTGGGTCTTGGACCGGGACCGCACCAAGCGTATGCCGCTGCGTACCTCGATGAAATCAACACAAAGAGCGGTCCTGAGGTTGCTGCGCACAGTGGGGCTCACGCTAAACCCAACGAAGTGTGCAATTGGACGGGGTGAAATATGGTATCTGGGATTCCACTTGGGTCATGGGCAGGTGTGGCCCCAAACTGACAAAAAATTGCAACCTGCGACCTGCCTAAAAAACAAAAAGGGGGTGAGACAGTTTCTGGAGCTTGCTGGCTATTACAGGCAGTTTATTCCTAACTATTAGGATGTCATCAGCACCCTAACTAATCTTACTAAGAAAGGAGCATCAGACCTGGTCCAGTGGACAGAGCAGTCAACAATGGGACCCAAGGGAAGGCTACACTATGTGGTGGACCAGTATTGCATTCCCCTAATTTTGCTCTCACTTTTGTCTTGCCTACTAAAAATATAGTGGCATGCTGAGTGCAATTCTGAACATATCCAAAGATTTCATAAAGACTACAGTATATAAAGCATAAAGATATAAAATATTTCCTTTTTGGACTGAAGTTTCACAGACCAGAGATTTGGATGATTTCTCTCCTCATAGTGATGAAATTTCTCACACTGGCTACAGACACGATTTGCGAGAAAGGAAAACTGGCAGAGATGAAGAAAGCGAGAGAAGAATCTTTTGAATGAAGACATCCTTGACTCTTGCTTATACTGGCTGTTTGTGCTCATACTGACTTTCGGTCCCTGGCAGAGACTTCCCACACACACACACACACACACACACACACACACACACACACACACACACACACACATCCACCCACGCACACACACACACAATGCACTCTGCAGCAGCACACACACACGCTGATCTAACACACAGTTATACATTTAAACAGTATTATCATACATGCATTACACATGTTTGTTCTCCATTTACTCACACACAATGTAGTACAGCATAGCAGAGCAGGGAACATCAGTATACATGTTATATGTAGTGAAACAACAGCGGTCCATTGGATAACTTACCTATGATTTGGTGGTTACTGTTCCAGATAGGGACACACAGGACAGATCTAATATGGAAGCCAGAGAACTGATCTGCCTGAAAACAAACAGTTGTCATAACATCAAAAAAACAAATGATCTGACTATAAGCTTGTGAGGAGAAGCGAGCAACAATATGAGATTGTCTGAAGACACAGTGTTATATAACATTGTGCTGCTGGCATTTAGAAGACGCACAAGAGCCGACAGAGGTCCAAGGTCTCATGCAGAGCAGAGGTATCTCTCAACTTTAATCAAGCTCTTTAAAAGGAATATTCTGGGTTAAAAACAACTGTAGCATCTGTGATCTGCTGTCCATTACCACAGAATACAAATTCGACTGGTCCCTTAATAATAGGGTAAAATTACACACAACACTGCAACAATATATAATATTTATAATAAGACAAGCCTTTGTATTATGTAAAAATTCTTCTATGCTCTTTAGGTACCGGGTCAAATTAATCTTAATAGGGTTCAATAAACTTAACCAAAAATCTAACTAAAAACAGGCCAACTTTTAACATGAATGCTTCTCACACATTACAAACAGTATAGTAAACAAGTGTGAACATGACTTTAAAACTATATCTAACAACAATGTTTTTCTATTTAAGATATGTTCATCACAAAATGTAAATATTATAAAGAGTATCTTTAATTTTCGTTTTTGTTTTTTAATTATTATGATTATATTATTATTATTATTATTATTATTCACATAAGCCAAAATCATGGTTCGAGTTACAGCAAATCCCTGAATCCCCAAATTAACTGATAAAAAATGCATGCCTTCAAGACAGCATACATTGGCACTCGCCAAATGCATGAATTTCTGAATCAGAAATCGCCCCCTATACCCTTAAATAGGGCACTATTTGAGGGGACAGCCATTGGTAGTGGTGTACGAAACCATAGTGGACATGTTCGAGTGCACTCATTCAATCCCACAATGCACCGCAATAACGAGTGTACAGCCGATGTGCACACAACGGCTGTCCGACTTCATGCACTCGTTTTCATTCACTCCTTCAAGTGAACTGAGTTAGTGGACTAAAGTAGGGAATAGTGAATGAGGGTTTAGGGGGCAATTTCGGATTCAGCCATGGTTAAATAACTGAGAAAACAAAAGGATAACAAGAAACACCTGCAGCTAATTAACATAAACAAAAAACTACAAAGACCATAAAAAGAACAACAAAGAAAATTAAGTCATGAATGGCCCATTTCAAAATAAGAAACATGACATAAAGCTCAGGATCCTGACACACTTATAGTCCTCAACAGTTCAATATTGTTTACATGGAGCAAATGCATCATTAGCACATAAACACAAGTTCATTCGCTCAGAATTTACAGATCACTTAATACCATTTTTACTGAATAATTAATGTAAGTGCTTTAAAAAACAAACTGCACGTCTGCTTTTAAATCCTCTGGTACACTTGCCCCATTAACTTCCACTGCAAAAACAGAGGGACATGTAAAGGTTATAACGGTAATACAGTTTTTATTTTTAACCCAGAATACTCCTTTAATGGGAGGCCAAACATCAGCCATGCTTATATTATGTAATGGGCTTTATTCATTTATATATTGCTGTTTAGAGATCTTACTTCAGCGTCGAAGCGTGGGTCTTGGTAGGCATCACTGATATTCACAGGAAGCCCAGTGGAGGCGACCAGCTCTGCAATGCTGTTATTAATCAGCCAATCAGAATAGGACGATTTGTCCAAGCTGTCCTTGAAGCTGTGGACAAGACAAAGAGGAAATGATGCGTGCTGTATAACCCAAGACAACTACCACTTTTACTATTGCTTATACTTGGGCTTACATTTAAAACCTTCACCCTCCATATTAAACTTTTGTGCAATTCATCCTGCTCTGTTTGTGCTTTCGACATGGAAAGATATCTCTAAAAAGCTATAAAGCTTAAGAATTTTTTTTTTAAAACAGTGTTTTAAAATGTCATCACAATGGCAATTTACCTGAATTCACCCCTACTTTATGTAAAACTTTTAATTTAGTGTTATTACAAAGAGGACTTTTTGAAAATGTACTTAAGTGTTAAGTCTTAAGTGGCCATTTATTTCATGTAAATAGAGAGAAGTTGCTCCTACTTTGATGCGTATCTGGTTTGGGAGTGGCAGAGGTTAGTTACTCACAACAAGAAACGAGAAAGGTTGAGCTGCTAAATCTCTAACCTCTGGGAATCACCCGTTTTAAACAAACGGCAAACTCAGGAGAGTCTGCTAGCAAAAAGAGAATGAGACAGAGCTCGTAATAAAACAAGAATCAACATCGGCTTGGCTTTAGGAGATGGCGTGAACTGAGGGATTTGAACAGCAGAGATGATGCTGTTTTTATTACTCAACAGGTGAGTAATGTTTATTTAACAGATAAATTGCCATATGTATCTCTCTAACAGAGTTCACTGTAAAGCCTTATCTATTTTATTATGGTTGCTGCGCTGGAATTTATTTTCAAGGAAGTAGCGTGTCTATTAATGGGTAAAGCTACAATAACGTCTTCAGCTAGTAGGCTTGAGATCCTTTCCATCTAAACTGATTATCTCTTAAGCATTGAAAGTTTTATGAGCAGTAGAGAACCACATTCATCCGCAGTCACGAAGAGCCGAAGCACAACCAAAACAACAATTGACCAGATTTCGTCTCAAAAAGCAAAACAGTTTGCAGATCTCTTCTGGGCCTCATTGTTGTCACGTAAACAGCTGTCACTTCAATTGTGCAAACGTAGGATGGTTCAGACCTAAAATTACAATGTAAAAACAGACTAACTGGGACAAGGGGGTGAAATTAAATGCAAATTCGGGCTGAAAAAATGTGAAGAGAGCCTTGCATGAAGAGCTGGAGGAGCTGACGGATGCTGAGGTCCACAGGGCGGCTGCTGCTCACAATGCCATTCCCTCTCCAGTAATTTACAGCTAACTAACTTTTCTCTGCATTTTAATAAGGCTCTATGGAGCCTGCAACAGCAATGAGAAGTTAACATTCCGACTCTCATAAACGCCCACGTGTAGCGGAGATACAGTCCTGATGTAGCCTCTCTCTCTCTTTTAATCTCTCTCACGTGGTACATTTCAGGCTCTTGTGCTTTAGGCTGAGAGAGTCTGATCAAACATCTTCTCTCATACTCTCGATCACACCCCAAAGATCACACATGATTAACGGAACTGCGAGCTGCTGTCTGAGGAAATGCCAGAATCAAAGGGATGAATGAGAGCGTGTGAATATGTGTAACTGAGATCTGCACGTGTGTTGTGTTCATGTGCGTCTGGGTGAGCAGCGGAGATGCATTTCTCTCTCCCGTTTGGCCTCGAGCTGTTACAAAGCATGGCAGAGGACAAATCATCCTTACATAATGTCTCAGGTTGTACCTTTAGAGAAGCCAACACAGAGGATGAAATCACTAAATAGCACACATAAAATCCCCTCTGGATGACAGTAATATATAATACTGATGCTATATAATTTCACAGCAGTGTGACTTTTTTTTGCATTTTCTTTTTATTGGATATAATCATCTTCTGTTTCTAAACAATATTTTACAAGTGTATGTGTTGATATAATCCTTTAGTAAAACTGAGTGATGTTTGCCAAACTGGGTTTAAACTTTAGCAAAAATGTTAAAAGAGTGCTTAGTATGCAAATTATATATTTTAAAAGAATATAGTTCAGGTCAAACTGACTGTAAATTTTTATTAGGACACTTAAACACATCTTAATTACAATTAAATGAAAATGTAGCAGAACATTAGAGTGTTTTGTAGTTAGAAGGTATCAGACTCAATAGAGATGGATGCATAATAACACAATACTTTATTGAACAGAGTGCAAAGAAGGTGACAACGAATGATGAGCAGTGCAAGTCTACCTTGTTGTAGACCAGACATTAAGTGTGACTGAGCTGTGTGCTTAAACACTGTGGTGATGAGCTTGCTGATCAGGTGCAAGTGATGAGCAGCAGGAATTCTGGGAATTGTAGTTCTGAGTGATATTGTTGAACTATGTGCGTATGTGTGAATGGAGTATGGTGTTTATAAGGAAACAGCAGACAGGGGAAATTTGACATAACTCCTCTACCCCCAGCCGTGACAAGGGAGTTATGATCGGTCTCAGTGGCCGTGATGAGGGAGCTTTGATCGTCCTCCTTGGCCTTGACGAGGGAGCTATGATCGGTCTCAGTGGCCGTGATGAGGGAGCTATGATCGTCCTCCTTGGCTGTAACGAGGAAGCTATGATCGTCCTCCTTGGCCATGACGAAGTAGTTATAATCGGCCTCAGTGGCCATAATGAGGGTAGATATGATCGTCCTCAGTGGCTGTGATGAGGGAGCTTTGATCATCCACCTTTGCCGTGACGAGGAAGCTATGATCGTCCTCCGTGGCCATAATGAGGAAAGCTATGATCGTCCTCAGTGGCCATGATGAGGAAAGCTATGATCGTCCTCAGTGGCCATGATGAGGAAAGCTATGATCGTCCTCAGTGGCCATGATGAGGAAAGCTATAATCGGCCTCAGTGGCCATGATGAGGAAAGCTATAATCGGCCTCAGTGGCCGTGATGAGGGAGCTATGATCGGTCCTCAGTGGCCGTGATGAGGGAGCTATGATCGGTCTCAGTGGCCGTGATGAGGGAGCTATGATCGGTCTCAGTGGCTGTGATGAGGGAGCTAAAATCGAACTCAGTGGCTGTGATGAGGGAGCTATGATCGTACTCCTTGGCCGTGACGAGCAAGCTATGATCGCCCCCAGTGGCCATTATGAGGGGAGCTATGATCGGTCTCAGTGGCCGTGATGAGGGAGCTATGATCGGTCTCAGTGGCCGTGATGAGGGAGCTATGATCGGTCTCAGTGGCCATGATGAGGAAAGCTATAATCGGCCTCAGTGGCCATGATGAGGAAAGCTATAATCGGCCTCAGTGGCCGTGATGAGGGAGCTATGATCGGTCCTCAGTGGCCGTGATGAGGGAGCTATGATCGGTCTCAGTGGCCGTGATGAGGGAGCTATGATCGGTCTCAGTGGCTGTGATGAGGGAGCTAAAATCGAACTCAGTGGCTGTGATGAGGGAGCTATGATCGTACTCCTTGGCCGTGACGAGCAAGCTATGATCGCCCCCAGTGGCCATTATGAGGGGAGCTATGATCGGTCTCAGTGGCCGTGATGAGGGAGCTATGATCGGTCTCAGTGGCCGTGATGAGGGAGCTATGATCGGTCTCAGTGGCTGTGATGAGGAAAGCTATGATCGGCCTCAGTGGCCATGATGAGGGAGCTATGATCGGTCTCAGTGGCCGTGATGAGGGAGCTATGATCGGTCTCAGTGGCTGTGATGAGGGAGCTATGATCAGCCTCAGTGGCCAGGATGAGGGGAGCTATGATCGGTCTCAGTGGCCGTGATGAGGGAGCTATGATCGGCCTCAGTGGCCGTGATGAGGAGCTATGATTGGTCTCAGTGGCCGTGATGAGGGAGCTATGATCGGTCTCAGTGGCCGTGATGAGGAGCTATGATCGGTCTCAGTGGCCGTGATGAGGAGCTATGATCGGTCTCAGTGGCCGTGATGAGGGAGCTATGATTGGTCTCAGTGGCCGTGATGAGGGAGCTATGATCGGTCTCAGTGGCCGTGATGAGGGAGCTATGATCGGTCTCAGTGGCCGTGATGAGGAGCTATGATCGGTCTCAGTAGCCGTGATGAGGGAGCTATGATCGTCTCAGTGGCCGTGATGAGGGAGCTATGATCGGTCTCAGTGGCCGTGATGAGGGAGCTATGATCGGTCTCAGTGGCCATGATGAGGTAGCTATAATCCGACTCAGTGGCTGTGATGAGGGAGCTATGATCGGTCTCAGTGGCCGTGATGAGGGAGCTATGATCGTCTCAGTGGCCGTGATGAGGGAGCTATGATTGGTCTCAGTGGCTGTGATGAAGGAGCTATGATCGTCTCAGTGGCCGTGATGAGGGAGCTATGATCGTCTCAGTGGCTGTGATGAGGGAGCTATGATCGGTCTCAGTGGCCGTGATGAGGGAGCTATGATCGGTCTCCGTGCCCATGATGAGGAAAGCTATGATCGGTCTCAGTTATCATGATGAATGAGCCTCATACCACTGAGGTTGTGATGAATGAGCTATAATCTGTCTCAGTGGCCGTGATGAGGGAGCTATGATCGTCCTCCTTGGCCGTGACGAGGAACCTATAATCGTCCTCATTGGCCTTGACGAGGGAGCTATGATCGTCCTCCTTGGCCGTGACGAGGAACCTATAATCGTCCTCATTGGCCTTGACAAGGGAGCTATGATCGTCCTCCTTGGCTGTGACGGGGAAGCTATGATCGTCCTCCTCGGCTGTAACGAGGAAGCTGTGATCGTCCTCCGTGGCCGTGACGAGGAAGCTATAATGGTCCTCCTTGGCTATGACAGGGAAGCTATGATCGTCCTCCTTGGCTGTAGCTAGGAAGCTATGATCGTCCTCCTTGGCTGTGAAAGGGAAGCTATGATCGTCCTCCTTGGCTATGACAGGGAAGCTATGATCGTCCTCCTTGGCTGTAGCTAGGAAGCTATAATCGTCCCCATTGGCTGTAAAGAGGAAGCTAGTGGCCATGATGAGAGGAGATATGATCGGCCTCAGTGGCTGTGATGAGGGAGCTATGATCAGCCTCAGTGGCCAGGATGAGGGGAGCTATGATCGGCCTCCTTGGCTGTGATGAGGAAGCTATGATCGGTCTCAGTGGCTGTGATGAGGGAGCTAAAATCGAACTCAGTGGCTGTGATGAGGGAGCTATGATCGTACTCCTTGGCCGTGACGAGCAAGCTATGATCGGCCCCAGTGGCCATTATGAGGGGAGCTATGATCGGTCTCAGTGGCCGTGATGAGGGAGCTATGATCGGTCTCAGTGGCCGTGATGAGGAAAGCTATGATCGGCCTCAGTGGCCATGATGAGGGAGCTATGATCGGTCTCAGTGGCCATTATGAGGGGAGCTATGATCGGTCTCAGTGGCCGTGATGAGGGAGCTATGATCGGTCTCAGTGGCCGTGATGAGGGAGCTATGATCGGTCTCAGTGGCCGTGATGAGGGAGCTATGATCGGTCTCAGTGGCCGTGATGAGGGAGCTATGATCGGTCTCAGTGGCCGTGATGAGGGAGCTATGATCGGTCTCAGTGGCCATTATGAGGGGAGCTATGATCGGCCTCAGTGGCCGTGATGAGGGAGCTATGATCGGTCTCAGTGGCCGTGATGAGGGAGCTATGATCGGCCCCAGTGGCCATTATGAGGGGAGCTATGATCGGCCTCAGTGGCCGTGATGAGGGAGCTATGATCGGTCTCAGTGGCCGTGATGAGGAGCTATGATCGGTCTCAGTGGCCGTGATGAGGAGCTATGATCGGTCTCAGTGGCCGTGATGAGGAGCTATGATCGGTCTCAGTGGCCGTGATGAGGGAGCTATGATCGGTCTCAGTGGCCGTGATGAGGGAGCTATGATCGGTCTCAGTGGCCGTGATGAGGGAGCTATGATCGTCTCAGTGGCCGTGATGAGGGAGCTATGATTGGTCTCAGTGGCTGTGATGAGGGAGCTATGATCGGTCTCAGTGGCCATGATGAGGTAGCTATAATCCGACTCAGTGGCTGTGATGAGGGAGCTATGATCGGTCTCAGTGGCCGTGATGAGGGAGCTATGATCGGTCTCAGTGGCTGTGATGAGGGAGCTATGATCGGTCTCAGTGGCCGTGATGAGGGAGCTATGATCGGCCTCAGTGGCTGTGATGAGGGAGCTATGATCGTCCTCCTTGGCTGTAACGAGGAAGCTATGATCATCCTCCTTGGCTGTGATGAGGAAGCTTTGATCGGCCTCAGTGGCCATGATGAGGGGAGCTACGATCAGCCTCCGTGGCCATGATGAGGAAAGCTATGATCGGCCTCAGTGGCCATGATGAATGAGCCTCATACCACTGAGGTTGTGATGAATGAGCTATAATCTGTCTCAGTGGCCGTGATGAGGGAGCTATGATCGTCCTTCTTGGCCTTGACGAGGGAGCTATGATCGTCCTCCTTGGCCGTGACGAGGAACCTATAATCGTCCTCATTGGCCTTGACGAGGGAGCTATGATCGTCCTCCTTGGCTGTGACAGGGAAGCTATGATCGTCCTCCTTGGCTGTAACGAGGAAGCTATGATCGTCCTCCGTGGCCGTGACGAGGAAGCTATAATGGTCCTCCTTGGCTATGACAGGGAAGCTATGATCGTCCTCCTTGGCTGTAACGAGGAAGCTATGATCGTCCTCCGTGGCCGTGACGAGGAAGCTATAATGGTCCTCCTTGGCTATGACAGGGAAGCTATGATCGTCCTCCTTGGCTGTAGCTAGGAAGCTATGATCGTCCTCCTTGGCTGTGAAAGGGAAGCTATAATCGTCCCCATTGGCTGTAAAGAGGAAGCTAGTGGCCATGATGAGAGGAGATATGATCGGCCTCAGTGGCTGTGATGAGGGGAGCTATGATCAGCCTCAGTGGCCAGGATGAGGGGAGCTATGATCGGCCTCCTTGGCTGTGATGAGGAAGCTATGATCGGTCTCAGTGGCCGTGACAAAGGAGCTATGATCGTCCTCCTTGGCCGTGAAGATAGCTCCCATGATCGGCCCCCAAATTAATTTGGAAGACCAGGTAGTATTTCTCCTTTGCCTCCTTTTTAATGCTTTTAATGCTTTTTAATGAAATGGCGTATGTATGACACGCCAATTCGTATGCCATTTTGGCGTGCTATCAAGACGCATAAATTGCTTTTTAGCATGTTTATCAACGCCATTTCATTCTATCCCCCATCACTCCCCTTACCCCTAAACCTATCCATCACACACACACACACACACACACACACACACACATGTTGTGTTTCCATGTTTTATGGGGACATTCCATAGGCGTAATGCATTTTATACTGTACAAACTGTATTTTCTATCCCCCTACACTGCCCCTGCCCCTAAACCTACCCATCACAGGAGACATGCTGCATTTTTACTTTTTCTAAAAACATCACTTAGTGTGATTTATAAGATGTTTTCCTCATGGGGACCAAAAAAATGTCCCCACAAGGACAAAAATTTGGATATTGCCATCTTTGTGGGGACATTTTGTCCCCATACCGTAGGGATTACCAGTCCACACACACACACACACACACACACACACACACACACACACACACACACACGCACACACACACACTGAACCTAAACCTAAAAATCACAAGAAACATTCTGTATTTTTACATTTTCAAAAAAACATAATTTAGAATGTTTATAAATCCATTTACATTGTGGACACACACACACATCATGGTTTGTTTCGGCGTAGACATTCACGCGGAATCACACGGCGTAGACATACACGCGGATAGCTCAAAATGCGTACAGATAACACCATTTGGCTTTAGAAAGTGCCGTGTATGTTTACGTAAAGTCATGATGTCATGTTGAATGCTGGGATTAATGTTGTGCCGAACTGAAGGAAGTAGGGGAATCTGGGTTGAGCTCATGGGCTCGAGTGGACTCATGGGCTGAGCTCTGGCAAGCAGCCAACTTGTGAAAGGGAGAGGAGTAGGTCAGCGTAGTGAATTGGATATAATTTTGTGTGGCACTTGAATGGAGCCAAGCTTGTTGTATTCATTCTGTGTTGACCTGGTCTTCTGTTAGGAGATATCAAACGAGCAATACAGCGCTTTACTGAACAGTGTCCAAAGCAGGTGAGTATAGACAACAAACGATGAGGAGTGCAAGTATGATGCTTCAGTTCTTAGGTTTGCAGGTGACGATAGAGGATGCAACTTCAAATGATTAGTATATCCACACACAATTATTGGTTGCCATTAGAGTGACTGAATAGCAAACAATGTCTTTGTCTTACAGGGATAGATAGTCTCGGTCTTCAGTTGGCGGAACGTCTGATGCATAAAGCACACAAATGCTAATCGCTGAAGTAACCCTTTAAGCAGTGCACACCTGGCCGTGTGCTACAAAGACAGGATAGTGCAAAGTGAATCATATGTGCACACCATAAGACGCATTAAAAAGCTAAAATGGTGAGGCAGCCTTGGCCTTTTAAACTGCACTGATGCAGAAATGAGAAGACAACACTATGCCATGCACACAAGCGGAAAACAGGCCCAGGTGCGTCTACGGATGAGTAAATGGATAACCTCAACCTCAAACCTGAGGTAAGACATAGCAACTTATTCTCCGAACATAACCCTGAACATATTTCCTACAATATTATAACATAAAACATTGTTTATTTTATTCTCATCTCACACATTACGGTTTTGCATTCAAAGGGTTTCGTCAGTAGCATCAGAACATATTACAATACATATTTTCAATTATTTAAATACATACTGCATGTGACACATCAATCTCACTTTACAAGAAAGCAAAATGTCTAAACATAACAAATAAACATATTCCCCCTGGTTCCACAGACTAGTCCTAGACTAAAATGCATGTTTGAGCTGTTTTAACTGAAAGCATTGTGTTGTTGATTGTTTTGTCTCAAGATGTGCACCGGTAATATTAAAGATACTTAAATGTCCTAATTTAACAAAGCCCTACTCCTGGCTTAAGCTAAGCTTGTCTCTGAAACCAGTCCCTAGAACTCAGGGTTTATGGGACACTGAATTAAGCCACTTCATAGGGACTTACTGCAGGCAAAAGTGGCCAGATTTTTGTTTTACTGAAAATCTGATCTTTTCTATTCTGATTTGGGCCACTTCCATATGTGGTCCTAAACCAGATACAGGGCTAATAATCAGTCTGGAACAGTCATATCGGATTTCATGGGGTTAGCAAGTGGAGGGACTGTTACACTAATAAGTAGGGCTGCACGATTAATCAAAATTAAACCAAGCTTATAGGCAGCGGCTATTTACACTCAGTGAAAATAGTATAATATTTACACCATATAAAAGTAGCAGTTATTTGCAATGTGTGTAAATAGTAATTACATGCAATTCATACTTTGTTTTGGCACATACATACTATTTGCACCTCAGTATTGTTGTACATTAACAGGATGCAAGAGTGTAAATGAAAAAGGCGGATTCGAACCTGGGTCGATCACATCAAAACCAAGATCCTTAAAGGAACACTCCACCGTTTTTAGAAATAGGGCTTATTCAACTTCTTTCCTACATTTAGATATGTGGGCAAATGCATTTTTGTCTCAGTGGATTCCATTCATTATGCTAAGCTAAGCTAGCAGCGACCCTGCCAAACTAAAACAATGCATGCACTGAGACAAAAATGCATTTGCCCACATATGTAAATGTAGGAAAGAAGTTGAATAAAGCCCTTTTTCTAAAAACAGTGGAGTGTTCCTTTAAGCCTTACTGATTTATTCACTGAAGATTTTAAAATATGAGTGTTTTTTTTGTATCTTGTTTGGCCGAACCAGGCATAGTTAGGCGGAGCTAGTGAGAATAGCACTTGCCAACAAGGCACGCTATTTGCACTTGCTGTGAATAGACACTCCGTAATAAACATGCATTTGAAAAAACAACATGCGTCAAACATCTTCCCAAACTTGTAATGCGAAGCATTCATAAACCTGTTTTCAACACGATGCCCGCGTTGTGAAGTTTCCTTTTGTGAGCTGATGCGGCTTCTTATCAAAGAATGAGGCAGACAATAGCTATATTATTATATAGTGATAAAGGCTCCCAGCAAGCAATAGCCGTCATGGCTATGAGTAACCCATTTCTAGCCAAAATAACCTTGGATTTGGTTACAAGTCGTTTTTGTAGTTAACTTGCACGATGCATGATATTCCGTCATATAAGCAAAGTCAACAGTGATTACAAGGTGTTTGGTTTCATTTTTTGACATGTTCATGTGCTAGATGACTAGTCTATTCTTGGGCTATGGTTAGATGTTTATTAAATTTTCACTGACAGTCCAAATTTTGCCTTGTTTTAGACATCAGGGCTGTGTTTGGATGATAATTAGACATCTTTTAAATGCAAAATTTCTTGCTGGGCTATGTAAACCCGCCCCCCAAAAACCCCCAAGTCTGTATATGCAATCCATTTGAAAGAACACTTTATCTATGAATAGTCAAATCCCATAGTGAATCAGATACTGTTCTTGCCTTGCATTATGATCATTGTATTAAACTTGAGCTTTAATAGATTATAGATATATTTATTCAAATCAATTGAGTCAATAGGCAGCACAGGAGCAATACGTTCAAAACTTATAGCCTATTATAAACAGATTTCCTCAAATAAAAGTTATTCCACATAAGTCAGCGTGCTATGGTATTGTTGTTCGTTACCACGGCAACCGCTTGTGGCACTTCTCGTGCAAGAAATGTATCTTTACACTACGCTGGCTCCACCCTCCTACATACCTCCACTCAATTTTCATTTTCCTTCAGTACTTCGTCTGGGTCTGTGGTATATTCTCTGTTTTTCTCAGTTCAAAATGTAACCAGTCCAATCAGCAAACAGAGGGAGTGGCTGAGAACGTTGACGTTGATGTTGTGCGCTAGTTTGAGATGGCGTCACGACCAAACGTAACCGATTGGTAATGAGTACCCGCCTTCAAGGAAGTTAATGCTTGTCTATGGTGAGTACCCAGAGTCTGGTAGGACCAGGCTATCTTTACACGTGAATCGCAAGAAAAGCTTGACGTGTACTATACATTATTTAACCATATTTTCTTATCGTTAGGATGTTGATATAGCAACTGTTCAAGTGTAAAGTACGTTTCAGACATAATGTTTCTCCTTTAATCCCGACATAACATCTAATACCGTATTGTCCCTCATAACTGGTAGTATAACAAGCCTAAGCAAGCTTAGTTGTTATACTAGTTTGACATGACACAGAAGAAAACAGAAAAGTAAGAAAACTGTCCAGCTGTGCATTTACTGAATGAGCACTGTGTGCCACTGTACGTCCAGACTCAGAACACATCTGTCCAGCTGTGCCTTTACTGAATGAGCACTGTGCCACTGTACGTCCAGACTCAAAACACATCTGTCCAGCTGTGCCTTTACTGAATGAGCACTGTGCCACTGTACGTCCAGACCCAAAACACATCTGTCCAGCTGTGCCTTTACTGAATGAGCACTGTGTGCCACTGTACGTCCAGACTCAAAACACATCTGTCCAGCTGTGCATTTACTGAATGAGCACTGTGTGCCACTGTACGTCCAGACTCAAAACACATCTGTCCAGCTGTGCATTTACTGAATGAGCACTGTGCCACTGTACGTCCAGACTCAAAACACATCTGTCCAGCTGTGCATTTACTGAATGAGCACTATGCCACTGTACGTCCAGACCCAAAGCACATCTGTCCAGCTGTGCATTTACTGAATGAGCACTATGCCACTGTACGTCCAGACCCAAAGCACATCTGTCCAGCTGTGCATTTACTGTATGAGCACTGTGTGCTACTGTACGTCCAGACTCAAAACACATCTGTCCAGCTGTGCATTTACTGAATGAGCACTGTGCCACTGTACGTCCACACACAAAACACATCTGTCCAGCTGTGCCTTTACTGAATGAGCACTGTGCCACTGTACGTCCAGACCCAAAACACATCTGTCCAGCTGTGCCTTTACTGAATGAGGACTGTGCCACTGTACGTCCAGACTCAGAACACATCTGTCCAGCTGTGCATTTACTGAATGAGCACTGTGCCACTGTACGTCCAGACTCAGAACACATCTGTCCAGCTGTGCATTTACTGAATGAGCACTGTGCCACTGTACGTCCAGACTCAGAACACATCTGTCCAGCTGTGCATTTACTGAATGAGCACTGTGCCACTGTACGTCAGACTCAGAACACATCTGTCCAGCTGTGCATTTACTGAATGAGCACTGTGCCACTGTACGTCCAGACTCAAAACACATCTGTCCAGCTGTGCCTTTACTGAATGAGCACTGTGTGCCACTGTACGCCCAGACTCAAAACACATCTGTCCAGCTGTGCCTTTACTGAATGAGCACTGTGCCACTGTACGTCAAGACTCAAAACACATCTGTCCAGCTGTGCCTTTACTGAATGAGCACTGTGCTACTGTACGTCCAGACTCAAAACACATCTGTCCAGCTGTGCCTTTACTGAATGAGCACTGTGCCACTGTACGCCCAGACCCAAAACACATCTGTCCAGCTGTGCCTTTACTGAATGAGGACTGTGCCACTGTACGTCCAGACTCAGAACACATCTGTCCAGCTGTGCATTTACTGAATGAGCACTGTGCCACTGTACGTCCAGACTCAGAACACATCTGTCCAGCTGTGCATTTACTGAATGAGCACTGTGCCACTGTACGTCCAGACTCAGAACACATCTGTCCAGCTGTGCATTTACTGAATGAGCACTGTGCCACTGTACGTCCAGACTCAGAACACATCTGTCCAGCTGTGCATTTACTGAATGAGCACTGTGCCACTGTACGTCCAGACTCAAAACACATCTGTCCAGCTGTGCCTTTACTGAATGAGCACTGTGTGCCACTGTACGTCAGACTCAGAACACATCTGTCCAGCTGTGCATTTACTGAATGAGCACTGTGCCACTGTACGTCCAGACTCAGAACACATCTGTCCAGCTGTGCATTTACTGAATGAGCACTGTGCCACTGTACGTCCAGACTCAGAACACATCTGTCCAGCTGTGCCTTTACTGAATGAGCACTGTGTGCCACTGTACGTCCAGACTCAGAACACATCTGTCCAGCTGTGCCTTTACTGAATGAGCACTGTGCCACTGTACGTCCAGACTCAAAACACATCTGTCCAGCTGTACATTTACTGAATGAGCACTGTGCCACTGTACGTCCAGACTCAGAACACATCTGTCCAGCTGTGCCTTTACTGAATGAGCACTGTGCCACTGTACGTCCAGACTCAGAACACATCTGTCCAGCTGTGCATTTACTGAATGAGCACTGTGCCACTGTACGTCCAGACTCAGAACACATCTGTCCAGCTGTGCATTTACTGAATGAGCACTGTGCCACTGTACGTCCAGACTCAGAACACATCTGTCCAGCTGTGCATTTACTGAATGAGCACTGTGCCACTGTACGTCCAGACTCAGAACACATCTGTCCAGCTGTGCATTTACTGAATGAGCACTGTGCCACTGTACGTCCCAGACTCAGAACACATCTGTCCAGCTGTGCATTTACTGAATGAGCACTGTGCCACTGTACGTCCAGACTCAGAACACATCTGTCCAGCTGTGCATTTACTGAATGAGCACTGTGCCACTGTACGTCCAGACTCAGAACACATCTGTCCAGCTGTGCCTTTACTGAATGAGCACTGTGCCACTGTACGTCCAGACTCAAAACACATCTGTCCAGCTGTGCATTTACTGAATGAGCACTGTGCCACTGTACGTCCAGACTCAGAACACATCTGTCCAGCTGTGCCTTTACTGAATGAGCACTGTGTGCCACTGTACGTCCAGACTCAAAACACATCTGTCCAGCTGTGCCTTTACTGAATGAGCACTGTGCCACTGAACCTCCAGACTCAGAACACATCTGTCCAGTTGTGCCTTTACTGAATGAGCACTGTGCCACTGTACGTCCAGACTCAAAACACATCTGTCCAGCTGTACATTTACTGAATGAGCACTGTGCCACTGTACGTCCAGACTCAGAACACATCTGTCCAGCTGTGCCTTTACTGATGAGCACTGTGCCACTGTACGTCCAGACCCAAAACACATCTGTCCAGCTGTGCCTTTTCTGAATGAGCACTGTGCCACTGTACGTCCAGACTCAAAACACATCTGTCCAGCTGTGCATTTACTGAATGAGCACTGTGCCACTGTACGTCCAGACTCAAAACACATCTGTCCAGCTGTGCATTTACTGAATGAGGACTGTGCTACTGTACGTCCAGACTCAAAACACATCTGTCCAGCTGTGCCTTTACTGAATGAGCACTGTGCCACTGTACGTCCAGACTCAAAACACATCTGTCCAGCTGTGCATTTACTGAATGAGCACTGTGCCACTGTACGTCCAGACCCAAAACACATCTGTCCAGCTGTGCATTTACTGAATGAGCACTGTGCCACTGTACGTCCTGACTCAAAACACATCTGTCCAGCTGTGCATTTACTGAATGAGCACTATGCCACTGTACGTCCAGACTCAAAACACATCTGTCCAGCTGTGCCTTTACTGAATGAGCACTGTGCCACTGTACGCCCAGACCCAAAACACATCTGTCCAGCTGTGCATTCACTGAATGAGCACTATGCCACTGTACGTCCAGACTCAAAACACATCTGTCCAGCTGTGCCTTTACTGAATGAGCACTGTGCCACTGTACGTCCAGACTCAAAACACATCTGTCCAGCTGTGCCTTTACTGAATGAGCACTGTGCCACTGTACGTCCAGACCCAAAACACATCTGTCCAGCTGTGCCTTTACTGAATGAGCACTGTGTGCCACTGTACGTCCAGACTCAAAACACATCTGTCCAGCTGTGCATTTACTGAATGAGCACTGTGTGCCACTGTACGTCCAGACTCAAAACACATCTGTCCAGCTGTGCATTTACTGAATGAGCACTGTGCCACTGTACGCCCAGACTCAAAACACATCTGTCCAGCTGTGCATTTACTGAATGAGCACTATGCCACTGTACGTCCAGACCCAAAGCACATCTGTCCAGCTGTGCATTTACTGAATGAGCACTATGCCACTGTACGTCCAGACCCAAAGCACATCTGTCCAGCTGTGCATTTACTGTATGAGCACTGTGTGCTACTGTACGTCCAGACTCAAAACACATCTGTCCAGCTGTGCATTTACTGAATGAGCACTGTGCCACTGTACGTCCACACACAAAACACATCTGTCCAGCTGTGCCTTTACTGAATGAGCACTGTGCCACTGTACGTCCAGACCCAAAACACATCTGTCCAGCTGTGCCTTTACTGAATGAGGACTGTGCCACTGTACGTCCAGACTCAGAACACATCTGTCCAGCTGTGCATTTACTGAATGAGCACTGTGCCACTGTACGTCCAGACTCAGAACACATCTGTCCAGCTGTGCATTTACTGAATGAGCACTGTGCCACTGTACGTCCAGACTCAGAACACATCTGTCCAGCTGTGCATTTACTGAATGAGCACTGTGCCACTGTACGTCCAGACTCAGAACACATCTGTCCAGCTGTGCATTTACTGAATGAGCACTGTGCCACTGTACGTCCAGACTCAAAACACATCTGTCCAGCTGTGCCTTTACTGAATGAGCACTGTGTGCCACTGTACGTCCAGACTCAAAACACATCTGTCCAGCTGTGCCTTTACTGAATGAGCACTGTGCCACTGTACGTCAAGACTCAAAACACATCTGTCCAGCTGTGCCTTTACTGAATGAGCACTGTGCTACTGTACGTCCAGACTCAAAACACATCTGTCCAGCTGTGCCTTTACTGAATGAGCACTGTGCCACTGTACGTCCAGACCCAAAACACATCTGTCCAGCTGTGCCTTTACTGAATGAGGACTGTGCCACTGTACGTCCAGACTCAGAACACATCTGTCCAGCTGTGCATTTACTGAATGAGCACTGTGCCACTGTACGTCCAGACTCAGAACACATCTGTCCAGCTGTGCATTTACTGAATGAGCACTGTGCCACTGTACGTCCAGACTCAGAACACATCTGTCCAGCTGTGCATTTACTGAATGAGCACTGTGCCACTGTACGTCCAGACTCAGAACACATCTGTCCAGCTGTGCATTTACTGAATGAGCACTGTGCCACTGTACGTCCAGACTCAGAACACATCTGTCCAGCTGTGCCTTTACTGAATGAGCACTGTGTGCCACTGTACGTCCAGACTCAGAACACATCTGTCCAGCTGTGCCTTTACTGAATGAGCACTGTGCCACTGTACGTCCAGACTCAAAACACATCTGTCCAGCTGTACATTTACTGAATGAGCACTGTGCCACTGTACGTCCAGACTCAGAACACATCTGTCCAGCTGTGCCTTTACTGAATGAGCACTGTGCCACTGTACGTCCAGACTCAGAACACATCTGTCCAGCTGTGCATTTACTGAATGAGCACTGTGCCACTGTACGTCCAGACTCAGAACACATCTGTCCAGCTGTGCATTTACTGAATGAGCACTGTGCCACTGTACGTCCAGACTCAGAACACATCTGTCCAGCTGTGCATTTACTGAATGAGCACTGTGCCACTGTACGTCCAGACTCAGAACACATCTGTCCAGCTGTGCATTTACTGAATGAGCACTGTGCCACTGTACGTCCAGACTCAGAACACATCTGTCCAGCTGTGCATTTACTGAATGAGCACTGTGCCACTGTACGTCCAGACTCAGAACACATCTGTCCAGCTGTGCATTTACTGAATGAGCACTGTGCCACTGTACGCCCAGACTCAGAACACATCTGTCCAGCTGTGCATTTACTGAATGAGCACTGTGCCACTGTACGTCCAGACTCAGAACACATCTGTCCAGCTGTGCCTTTACTGAATGAGCACTGTGCCACTGTACGTCCAGACTCAAAACACATCTGTCCAGCTGTGCATTTACTGAATGAGCACTGTGCCACTGTACGTCCAGACTCAGAACACATCTGTCCAGCTGTGCCTTTACTGAATGAGCACTGTGTGCCACTGTACGTCCAGACTCAAAACACATCTGTCCAGCTGTGCCTTTACTGAATGAGCACTGTGCCACTGAACCTCCAGACTCAGAACACATCTGTCCAGTTGTGCCTTTACTGAATGAGCACTGTGCCACTGTACGTCCAGACTCAAAACACATCTGTCCAGCTGTACATTTACTGAATGAGCACTGTGCCACTGTACGTCCAGACTCAGAACACATCTGTCCAGCTGTGCCTTTACTGATGAGCACTGTGCCACTGTACGTCCAGACCCAAAACACATCTGTCCAGCTGTGCCTTTTCTGAATGAGCACTGTGCCACTGTACGTCCAGACTCAAAACACATCTGTCCAGCTGTGCATTTACTGAATGAGCACTGTGCCACTGTACGTCCAGACTCAAAACACATCTGTCCAGCTGTGCATTTACTGAATGAGGACTGTGCTACTGTACGTCCAGACTCAAAACACATCTGTCCAGCTGTGCCTTTACTGAATGAGCACTGTGCCACTGTACGTCCAGACTCAAAACACATCTGTCCAGCTGTGCATTTACTGAATGAGCACTGTGCCACTGTACGTCCAGACCCAAAACACATCTGTCCAGCTGTGCATTTACTGAATGAGCACTGTGCCACTGTACGTCCTGACTCAAAACACATCTGTCCAGCTGTGCATTTACTGAATGAGCACTATGCCACTGTACGTCCAGACTCAAAACACATCTGTCCAGCTGTGCCTTTACTGAATGAGCACTGTGCCACTGTACGTCCAGACCCAAAACACATCTGTCCAGCTGTGCATTCACTGAATGAGCACTATGCCACTGTACGTCCAGACTCAAAACACATCTGTCCAGCTGTGCCTTTACTGAATGAGCACTGTGCCACTGTACGCCCAGGCTCAAAACACATCTGTCCAGCTGTGCCTTTACTGAATGAGCACTATGCCACTGTACGTCCAGACTCAAAACACATCTGTCCAGCTGTGCCTTTACTGAATGAGCACTGTGCCACTGTACGTCCAGACCCAAAACACATCTGTCCAGCTGTGCATTTACTGAATGAGCACTGTGCCACTGTACATCCAGACTCAGAACACATCTGTCCAGCTGTGCCTTTACTGAATGAGCACTGTGCCACTGTACGTCCAGACTCAAAACACATCTGTCCAGCTGTGCCTTTACCGAATGAGCACTGTGCCACTGTACGTCCAGACTCAGAACACATCTGTCCAGCTGTCCATTTACTGAATGAGCACTGTGCCACTGTACGTCCAGACTCAGAACACATCTGTCCAGCTGTGCATTTACTGAATGAGCACTGTGCCACTGTACGTCCAGACTCAAAACACATCTGTCCAGCTGTGCATTTACTGAATGAGCACTGTGCCACTGTACGTCCAGACTCAAAACACATCTGTCCAGCTGTGCATTTACTGAATGAGCACTGTGCCACTGTACGTCCAGACTCAGAACACATCTGTCCAGCTGTCCATTTACTGAATGAGCACTGTGCCACTGTACGTCCAGACTCAAAACACATCTGTCCAGCTGTGCATTTACTGAATGAGCACTAGGGCTGGGCGGTATGACGGTATATTCCGTGACCACGGAATAAAATGTCTACCGTCACTGATTTTTCTATTCCGTGTATACCGTGAAGTTTAAATTAGTGGGCGTGTAGCCTCACGTGTAGCGCGCCGGGACGTGAGAACGATTGAGAAGCTGCACATAAGCGTGTACAGAAATAAAAACATGGAGAAACATAAGCATGCTGATAAAGAAATCCCACAAACCAATCCCGAGCAGTAGGAGGAGGAACTTGTTGTGAAACGAGGCGCGACATCAGTGGTATGGACGTGGTTCGGGTTTACAAAGGCTGACAAAGAGCAGAAAAATGTGATTTGCAAACTGTGTCACGCGAATGTAACCGTTAGCCACGGTAGCACGAGTAACTTGTCTTATCATCTAAAGATGAAGCATGTCAAATAATACAATGAAAGCCAACAGATGCGCTCCACATCAGGTGTTCCGTCAACCTCTCGTGCTAAAAGCAAAAAACAGTTTGGCGAGTCATTTACCAGAGGCACTCCATATGAAAAAAACTTAACGCAGATGGAAAGAAATAACGCAAGCCATTACAATGCATATCTGTAGAGACATGTCACCAGTTTACACAGTGGAAAAGAAGGGATTTCGTGATCTTATCAAAACGCTTGATCCGAGATGTAATGCCGAGCCGCATAAGCACTTTAGTGAAGTAGAGTTGCCGCGATTGTATGGAGAATGCCGACAGAAAATTGAAGCGAGCTGCGATGCTTTATACTTCTCAACAGCAACTGATTTGTGGACAACTATACAGCCATATATGAGCTTAACAATCCACTTCATCAAAGACTGGTGAAGTGGATTTATTTGATTTTTTTTTTTCAAAAAGAGTTTACATTTCTCTTGCTCAGGAAGTGTTTACAGTTGTTGTTGTTGTTGTTTAGAACGTGTTTAGATTCTGACATTTTCCCCAAATGTTTACATTTTTATACTTTCTGCAAAAAATTTTTTAAGTTACTTAAGTTTTATTTATTTCAATGCTCCGAGAAAGTATTAATAATCTGTTCTGATATTAATAAAAAGTCTGTTCTCTTTAAACTACACAAATGTGGCCTATTTATTGTTATGGTGAGGTTGATCTAAAAGTTCACTCATTCACTACTATGCTCTAAATAAAAGAAAATTTAATAAAATAAGATGAGAACACCTCTTCTTTATTTTTAAAGTGGTATTTAATATATTAAGCAAGTCCCTTTTGTTGATTTACCTGAAAAATTATTATTCCGTGATATATACCGCTACCGTGAAATAAAATAACTTATTCCGTGAAATACAATTTTGGTCATTCCGCCCACCCCTAATGAGCACTATGCCACAGTACGTCCAGACTCAAAACACATCTGTCCAGCTGTGCCTTTACTGAATGAGCACTGTGCCACTGTACGTCCAGACTCAAAACACATCTGTCCAGCTGTGCCTTTACCGAATGAGCACAGCGCCACTGTACGTCCAGACTCAAAACACATCTGTCCAGCTGTGCCTTTACTGAATGAGCACTGTGCCACTGTACGTCCAGACTCAAAACACATCTGTCCAGCTGTGCCTTTACTGAATGAGCACTGTGTGCCACTGTACGTCCAGACTCAAAACACATCTGTCCAGCTGTGCATTTACTGAATGAGCACTGTGTGCCACTGTACGTCCAGACTCAAAACACATCTGTCCAGCTGTGCCTTTACTGAATGAGCACTGTGTGCCACTGTACGTCCAGACTCAAAACACATCTGTCCAGCTGTGCCTTTACTGAATGAGCACTGTGCCACTGTACGTCCAGACTCAAAACACATCTGTCCAGCTGTGCCTTTACTGAATGAGCACTGTGCCACTGTACGTCCAGACTCAAAACACATCTGTCCAGCTGTGCATTTACTGAATGAGCACTGTGCCACTGTACGTCCAGACTCAAAACACATCTGTCCAGCTGTGCCTTTACTGAATGAGCACTGTGCCACTGTACGTCCAGACTCAAAACACATCTGTCCAGCTGTGCATTTACTGAATGAGCACTGTGCCACTGTACGTCCAGACTCAGAACACATCTGTCCAGCTGTGCCTTTACTTAATGAGCACTGTGCCACTGTACGTCCAGACTCAGAACACATCTGTCCAGCTGTGCCTTTACTGAATGAGCACTGTGCCACTGTACGTCCAGACTCAAAACACATCTGTCCAGCTGTGCATTTACTGAATGAGCACTGTGCCACTGTACGTCCAGACTCAGAACACATCTGTCCAGCTGTGCCTTTACTTAATGAGCACTGTGCCACTGTACGTCCAGACTCAAAACACATCTGTCCAGCTGTGCCTTTACTGAATGAGCACTGTGTGCCACTGTACGTCCAGACTCAAAACACATCTGTCCAGCTGTGCCTTTACTGAATGAGCACTGTGCTACTGTACGTCCAGACTCAAAACACATCTGTCCAGCTGTGCCTTTACTGAATGAGCACTGTGCCACTGTACCACACACAAAAACACATCTGTCCAGCTGTGCCTTTACCGAATGAGCACAGCGCCACTGTACGTCCAGACTCAAAACACATCTGTCCAGCTGTGCATTTACTGAATGAGCACTGTGCCACTGTACGTCCAGACTCAGAACACATCTGTCCAGCTGTGCATTTACTGAATGAGCACTGTGCCACTGTACGTCCACACACAAAACACATCTGTCCAGCTGTGCCTTTACTGAATGAGCACTGTGCCACTGTACGTCCAGACCCAAAACACATCTGTCAAGCTGTGCCTTTACTGAATGAGCACTGTGTGCCACTGTACGTCCAGACTCAAAACACATCTGTCCAGCTGTGCCTTTACTGAATGAGCACTGTGTGCCACTGTACGTCCAGACTCAAAACACATCTGTCCAGCTGTACATTTACTGAATGAGCACTGTGCCACTGTACGTCCAGACTCAAAACACATCTGTCCAGCTGTGCATTTACTGAATGAGCACTGTGCCACTGTACGTCCAAACTCAAAACACATCTGTCCAGCTGTGCCTTTACTGAATGAGCACTGTGCCACTGTATGTCCAGACTCAGAACACATCTGTCCAGCTGTGCCTTTACTGAATGAGCACTGTGTGCCACTGTACGTCCAGACTCAGAACACATCTGTCCAGCTGTGCCTTTACTGAATGAGCACTGTGCCACTGTACGTCAAGACTCAAAACACATCTGTCCAGCTGTGCATTTACTGAATGAGCACTGTGCCACTGTACGTCCAGACCCAAAACACATCTGTCCAGCTGTGCATTTACTGAATGAGCACTGTACCACTGTACGTCCAGACTCAAAACACATCTGTCCAGCTGTGCCTTTACTGAATGAGCACTGTGCTACTGTACGTCCAGACTCAAAACACATCTGTCCAGCTGTGCCTTTACTGAATGAGCACTGTGCCACTGTACGTCCAGACCCAAAGCACATCTGTCCAGCTGTGCATTTACTGAATGAGCACTGTGCCACTGTACGTCCAGACTCAAAACACATCTGTCCAGCTGTGCCTTTACTGAATGAGCACTGTGCTACTGTACGTCCAGACTCAAAACACATCTGTCCAGCTGTGCCTTTACTGAATAAGCACTGTGCCACTGTACGCCCAGACTCAAAACACATCTGTCCAGCTGTGCATTTACTGAATGAGCACTGTGCCACTGTACGTCCAGACTCAGAACACATCTGTCCAGCTGTGCCTTTACTGAATGAGCACTGTGCTACTGTACGTCCAGACTCAAAACACATCTGTCCAGCTGTGCCTTTACTGAATGAGCACTGTGCCACTGTACGTCCAGACTCAAAACACATCTGTCCAGCTGTCCCTTTACTGAATGAGCACTGTGCCACTGTACGTCCAGACTCAAAACACATCTGTCCAGCTGTGCATTTACTGAATGAGCACTGTGTGCCACTGTACGTCCAGACTCAAAACACATCTGTCCAGCTGTGCCTTTACTGAATGAGCACTGTGCCACTGTACGTCCAGACTCAAAACACATCTGTCCAGCTGTGCATTTACTGAATGAGCACTGTGTGCCACTGTACGTCCAGACTCAAAACACATCTGTCCAGCTGTGCATTTACTGAATGAGCACTGTGTGCCACTGTACGTCCAGACTCAAAACACATCTGTCCAGCTGTGCCTTTACTGAATGAGCACTATGCCACTGTACGTCCAGACTCAAAACACATCTGTCCAGCTGTGCATTTACTGAATAAGCACTGTGCCACTGTACGTCCAGACTAAAAACACATCTGTCCAGCTGTGCATTTACTGAATGAGCACTGTGCCACTGTACGTCCGACCGATTGCAGCTAATCTAATCTATGCATCATCTTTATTATTTTTTTTTATTATTTTTTTTATCTATATATAATCATTTTATTCTTTTTAATTATTTCTTATTATTTTTAAAATTCTCTTTATAACTGTTTTAATTATCCTGTTTTTAATTTTAAATCTTACACATGGTATTCTTATTTCTTATGCATATGTTATCACTATTTTAATCTCATTTTCTATGTAAAGCACTTTGAATTGCCATTGTGTATGAAATGTGCTATATAAATAAACTTGCCTTGCCTTGCCTTGCCTTGCCTATACTGTATTGTTGCAGTCGTGTGTTTATTGTCTTCATGTTTAAACAGTCAAAGTGTTTCTATCTTCTTTTTATTCAGCTACAGTGCTAGCTTCACATTAGGGAGTTCCTGAAAGTCTAATTTTACTTCTCTGAGGGATGTGTAGTGTTTCAGCTCGAGGGCGGCCCCTGGCTTCCAGTTTGAATGAAACAGACATGTTTTTAGTGCTCAGTAATGCTCACTCCATCCTATTTTAGATTTTTTTGGGGGGATTTCAATGGGAAAAATAATACTACTCTCTTAACCCTCTGGTCCTCTTTGTTTAAGGGTCACACTTGTCCTCTTCACAGTCAAAAGTGAGTAAAATGTAACTTTTTTTCTCCCCAGGAATACCAACTTAATTTTATTTTTTGATTTTTATTTAGAATTTTGAGGGTATTTTATGATACTATGCAATATTTATAAAAAAAAAATTATTAGCTATTTCCCCCATTGAAAATAATAATAAAAAAAATCAATTTTTTTAAAAAATATTTTAAAATTAAAACACTATTCCATGTTAAAATAGAGACAGGGCATTCAAAATAACAATTTTTGAAGGTAGTTATTGCCCTCTGGTGGCAGAAAAAAAATAAAAACTGATGTAAAGCTCTGTTAGGAACCTAGTGGTCATATATAACTCTATATAAGTGGCTTATAAATTCTCTAGTGGTTTTAGACATACATACTTATTTTTATTAAGTTGTGGATTTGGATGTATACTTAGACATTCTCAAAGACTACTTTTTGTCAAGGTTTAAATTTTTTTTTTATTATGTTGATTTGAAGTGTCAGTTTTGTATTTATTGTTTTGCATAATTATTAGGCAACTTAACAAAAAACAAATGTATACCCATTTCAATTATTTATTTTTACCAGTGAAACCAGATGTTATATTGGTTTCACTGGTAAAAATAAATAATTGAAATGGGTATACATTTGTTTTTTGTTAAGTTGCCTAATAATTATGCACACCTGATATAGGGTGTTGATGTCATTAGACCACACCCCTTCTCATTACAGAGATGCACATCACCTAATATGCTTAATTGGTAGTAGGCTTTCCAGACTATACAGCTTGGAGTAAGACAACATGCATAACGAGGATGATGTGGTCAAAATACTCATTTGCCTAATAATTCTGCACTCCCTGTATTGTTTAAATGTGGCAAATATCAGACTTGTGTGAACAGCCATAGAAATTAATTTTGAGCAATAAATCAGGACTGGCCAAGGCTTGAAGTGTGAAAGTATTGCAAGCTGTTTTAAGGGATTCCTTGAAGTTTTACATGTGAGATCACAGCTCAGTAGAGCTCTGTTTAAATATTTCAGATACAGTTTGACAATAATGTGTGTTTTTAATATCTCAGAGCACTTTTATTCCGATGTAAAGTGATTGTATGTGATGTTTTGTCCCCTGGATGCTGTGGGTGGCTTGAGAGATGGTGATGGTGTGTGATCTTCCCAGACAGAGCTCGGCAGGAACATTAGACAGCTGCAGAGAATGAGATGATGTGTGTGACTGAACACACACACTGTAGTGTGAAAGCACCCATATGGCAACTGATATCTCCAAACCTGTGTGCTTCGTTGTCATCGGCTACACAAAAGAGCCACAAACAACAGAGCTATCTGCTAACCTTACACAAAGGAACATGTTTGCTCTTATTCCTGGGATCCTCAGTGTGTGTGTGTGTGTGTGTGTGTGTGTGAGTGTGTGTGTTTGTGTGTGTGTGTGTGTGTGTGTGTGTGTGTGTGTGTGTGTGTGTGTGTGTGTGTGTGTGTGTGTGTGTGTGTGTGTTGGTCTAAGAGCTGAGCTCAGGCTTTTGAGACACCACTAGTGCTGAGTAGCGGACATACTGGAGCGCTGCAGATAACAGACATCACACAATAACCCTGACCTGCTGTACACACTGCAGCACTGGTGCAAAATTACAACTGCTTTCGCTAATTGAATTAAAGCTAGAATCAAATAAAATATAACACATTAACACCCGCCAACCCGCCAAATGTGTGTGTATTTCAGCAGAGGCGTGCAACGGAGTCACTCCTACTAGACACTTCGGTGGATTGAATTTTATAGATAGCCTAAATATAAATTTTTCAATTGCAGATTTTTAAAAAGGCATCCGAAATAATGAAGTGCAATGTAGGCCTAGTTTTGTCAAATTTGTAGATTTTCGATAGCGACATTAAAATATCTGAAACACTTTAATACTCATTTTCCTCCAAATAGACACACGATACCAGCGTCTCTCTCGCTCATCTCTCCGACAGCGAGTGACACACAAACCTTCCTCTCCTCACTCACTCACTTCATTCACTCCGGATGACTATTGTTGCAGTTACAGGGCTTGAATTTCGGTGTTTGGTGCGTGTTTTGCTCATCATTTTACTCATTCCCGCAGATTTTGTGATCTTATCTTATTTCCACTGCTTATTGCACTTAACTCTTTCTCCGCCAAACACTGTATTTTCCGTTATTTGTGAGAAAACGCTTCCCCGCCAAACACAGAATTTTCTGTGTTTCCACTGTTAGAGACTAGGGGGCGCTATTACGCATCTCCTGAATGAGTACAGAATCTCCAGATCAAAACACAAGCGAGTAAGACATAGTAAAACATTGATCGCATGTAATCAGATGCATAAAATAACGTGATCAACAACATTAAACATCATATCAAAACTAATGTTACTGAATGAAATGTGGACCCCGGGCGAGCTACAGGACAATACTTCACAGATTGTCTAAGGGGTTCAGGTCAGGAGAGTTGGCAGGCCAATTGAGCACAGTAATACCATGGTCAGTAAACCATTTACCAGTGGTTTTGGCACTGTGAGCAGGTGCCAGGTCGTGCTGAAAAACGAAATCTTCATCTCCATAAAGCTTTTCAGCAGATGGAAAGCATGAAGTGCTCCAAAATCTCCTGATAGCTAGCTGCATTGACCCTGCCCTAGATAAAACACAGTGGACCAACACCAGCAGCTGACATGGCACCCCAGACCATCACTGACTGTGGGTACTTGACACTGGACTTCAGGCATTTTGGCATTTCCTTCTCCTCAGTCTTCCTCCCTCCTTCCTTTCTCCCCAGACTCTGGTACCTTGATTTCCGAATGACATGCAAAATTTGAGCGACAGTCCAGTGCTGCTTCTCTGTAGCCCAGGTCAGGCGCTTCTGCCGCTGTTTCTGGTTGAAAAGTGGCTTGACCTGGGGAATGCGGCACCTGTAGCCCATTTCCTGCACACGCCTGTGCACGGTGGCTCTGGATGTTTCTACTCCAGACTCAGTCCACTGCTTCCGCAGGTCCCCCAAGGTCTGGAATTGGTCCTTCTCCACAATCTTCCTCTGGGTCCGGTCACCTCTTCTCGTTGTGCAGCGTTTTTTGCCACACTTTTTCCTTCCCACAGACTTCCCACTGAGGTGCCTTGATACAGCACTCTGGGAACAGCCTATTGGTTCAGAAATGTCTTTCTGTGTCTTACCCTCTCGCTTGAGGGTGTCAATGATGGCCTTCAGGACAGCAGTCAGGTTGGCAGTCTTACCCATGATTGCGGTTTTGAGTAATGAACCAGGCTGGGAGTTTTTAAAAGCCTCAGGAATCTTTTGCAGGTGTTTAGAGTTAATTAGTTGATTCAGATGATAAGGTTAATAGCTCGTTTAGAGAACCTTTTCATTATATGCTAATTTTTTGAGACAGGAATTTTGTGTTTTCATGAGCTGTATGCCAAAATCATCAGTATTAAAACAATAAAAGACCTGAAATATTTCAGTTGGTGTGCAATGAATCTAAAATATATGAAATTTTAATTTTATCATTACATTATGGAAAATAATGAACTTTTATCACAATATGCTATTTTTTTAGAAGGACCTGTACATGCACAATATGTCACGTTACATACAAAGGACAAACAGGTGCGAGGACTCAAGTGCAGAAAATAGGATTTAATATAAAACAAAACAAAACAAACTACAAAACAAAACCCACGAGGGGGAAAAATACATAAACTAGAAATACATATAAACTGAACATACCGACACGGGGAACTGGGAGACGTAGACATTACAAGGATCCGACAAAGACTGACAAACACAAGGGCTATATAAAGGGGAGAAATCAAGCTGGGAATGAGGTGGCACAGGTGGGGCAAATGAAACCAATAATCAGATAACAAGGGGGAGGGATCAAACAATGACAGAGGCACATGGCCACACTAACAAACCCACATGTGCACACAAGACAGGACAGGCATGTGACATTACCCTCCTTAAGGAGCGGCTACCAGACGCTCCACTAGGGACGGAGGGACAGACCAGAGGGGCACGGGAGGGACAGACCAGGGCGGCACGGGAGGGACAGACCAGGGCGGCACGGGATGGACAGACCAGGGCGGCACGGGAGGGACAGACCAGGGCGGCACGGGAGGGACAGACCAGGGCGGCACGGGAGGGACAGACCAGGGCGGCACGGAAGGGACAGACCAGGGCGGCACGGGAGGGACAGACCAGGGCGGCACGGGAGGGACAGACCAGGGCGGCACGGGAGGGACAGACCAGGGCGGCACGGGAGGGACAGACCAGGGCGGCACGGGAGGGACAGACCAGGGCGGGACGGGAGGGACAGACCAGGGCGGGACGGGAGGGACAGACCAGGGCGGGACGGGAGGGACACCAGGGCGGGACGGGAGGGACAGACCTGGGAGAAACAGATAAGGAAGGGGAGAACAAGGGAGGGACAGGGAACACAAAGAGTTCAGGGGGCCGGAGTGGCCAGCAGAGTTCAGGCGGCCGGAGGGCCGGAGTGGCCAGCAGAGTTCAGGCGGCCGGGGGGGCCGGAGTGGCCAGCAGAGTTCCGGCGGCCGGGGGGGCCGGAGTGGCCAGCAGAGTTCAGGCGGCCGGAGTGGCCAGCAAAGTTCAGGCGGCCGGGGGGGCCGGAGTGGCCAGCAGAGTTCAGGCAGCCAGGGGGGCTGAAGTGTCCAGCAAAGTTCAGGCGGCCGGGGGGGCTGGAGTGGCCAGCAGAGTTCAGGCGGCCGGGGCGGCCAGCAGAGATCAGGCGGCCGGGATGGCCAGTAGAGTTCAGGCGGCCGGGGGAGTCGGAGTGGCCGGCAGTGTTCCGGCTGCCGGGGCGGACTGCAGGGTTCAGGCGGCCGGGGCGGCCAGCAGAGATCAGGCGGCCGGGATGGCCAGCAGAGTTCAGGCGGCCGGGGCGGCCAGCCGGGTTCAGGCGGCCGGGGCGGCCAGCAGAGATCAGGCGGCCGGGATGGCCAGCAGAGTTCAGGCGGCCGGGGCGGCCAACAGGGTTCAGGCGGCCGGGGCGGCACATCTAGCACAGTGTCCGCCGGAAACGGGTCAGACGGCTCAGGGTCAGACGGCTCAGGGTCAGACGGCTCAGGGTCCGCCGGAAATGGGTCAGACGGCTCAGGGTCAGACGGCTCAGGGTCAGACGGCTCAAGGTCCATCGGCTCAAGGTCCGCCGGCTCAGGGTCCGCCGGCTCAGGGTCCGCCGGCTCAGGGTCCGCCGGCTCAGGGTCCGCCGGCTCAGGGTCCGCCGGCTCAGGGTCCATCGGCTCAGGGTCCATCGGCTCAGGGTCCGCCGGCTCAGGGTCCGTCGGCTCAGGGTCCGTCGGATCAGGGTCCGTCGGCTCAGGGTCCTCCGGAATAAGGATCACCGGAACAGGGATCACCGGGACTGGGACCACCGGGACTGGGACCACCGGGACTGGGACCACCGGGACTGCCTCTGGGGGCTCGGAGAAAGTCCTGTGCTTCTCCCAAGCCCTCCAGAAGGCCACCATAACGTATCCGGTCACAGCCCTCCAGGCCATGTCCGGACTTGGGACCACCGGATCACGATCCACCGGCACAGGGACCACCGGTACACGATCCACCGGCACAGGGACCAACGGAACACGATCCACCAACACAGGGACCACCGGCACACGATCCACCGGAACAGGGATCACCGGAATACGATCCACCGGAGCAGGGACCACCGGCACTGGGACCACCGGTACAGGGACCACCGGTACAGGGACCACCGGCACAGGGACCACCGGAACAGTCACAGAGCGCTCCTTCCCTTTCCTCCTCCGCTTACGGACCACGGGGACAGGATCCACCGGCACCGGATCCACCCGAACACGATCCACCAGAACCGGGACCACCGGAACACGATCCACGGGACTGGGCCCACGGAACAGGGACCACCGGCACAGGCACCACCGGTACACGATCCACCAGAAAGCGGGACCTCCGGCACACGGTCCACGGAACCGGATCCACCGGATCGTGGACCACTGGAAGTGGGTCCACTGGAAAAGGATCCACTGGGGTTGGGACTACTGGAGTGGAGACCACCCGAGCAGGGACCACCAGAGCAGGGAACATCTCCCTGGCAGTTCTCTCCTGCTGGCGAAATACCCTCCACCATCGCCTCAAAGGTGCAATTATCATATGCCCTCCTGAGCAGCCAGTCCATGGGCTCATCGAGGGCATAATTAAAAAGGTCCTTGAGGGCAGAGTCCCCCAGTTTGAGCCCCATGGCGGTCCTCTGGAATTTCCCAGCAAAACTCCTGAGCTCTCTCCCTTCCTGGCGGAGAAGTTGGAGGACTCGAAACCGGAGAATCCTCTCATACTGAGGGCAGGTGGTAAAGGACTCCGGAATCGAGTCCTCTTTCTGCTGAGTCCTTAACATTGGTCGGATCCTTCTGTCACGTTACATACAAAGGACAAACAGGTGCGAGGACTCAAGTGCAGAAAATAGGATTTAATATAAAACAAAACAAAACAAACTACAAAACAAAACCCACGAGGGGGAAAAATACATAAACTAGAAATACATATAAACTGAACATACCGACACGGGGAACTGGGAGACGTAGACATTACAAGGATCCGACAAAGACTGACAAACACAAGGGCTATATAAAGGGGAGAAATCAAGCTGGGAATGAGGTGGCACAGGTGGGGCAAATGAAACCAATAATCAGATAACAAGGGGGAGGGATCAAACAATGACAGAGGCACATGGCCACACTAACAAACCCACATGTGCACACAAGACAGGACAGGCATGTGACACAATAAAGCAGGAATATGTACACACAAAATAGTACACAATAAAATATTTAATTATACACTACAGTAAGTGCTTTACATGTGCTTTAGTAATTTAGTCAACACATTAAATAAGTGTACTTCTTTAAAACATGACACAAGATTATTAAAACACGATTTAAAATGTATTTTAAACTGACATTATTTTAAAGTGCACTTTTTGTGTGTACATAAGTGTGTTAAGAAAGTCTCTTTCACTTTCTCATTTTATTATATTATCTGCAAGTACAGTTTTTAAAATATACTTTTATGATTTGAAGTACACTATAAAGTGCACATCCACACAAGTGCACTTCTTTTTCACAAGGGACACACACTCAACCTACACAGCAAATACAAACACAAACATACCATACATGAATGCTTGAACACAGAAATGCTGTGTAAAATACAACACAGATCACAAAACGCTGCAAGTGGTATTAAAAATGATGATGCTACACTGTATATTAAAATATGCTGCAACCTCTAATGAGCTAATTACCGCCTCATCTTTAGGTTGCATAATATGGAGATGCAGTTTGTGCTGTGGGTGTGTCACACTTAAAAATGGCCAAACACACAGAATCACACACACCTCACATATCTCTCAAGGTGTGTGTGTGTGTGTGTGTGTGTGTGTGTGTGTGTGTGTGTGTGTGTGTGTGTGTGTGTGTGTGTGTGTGTGTGTGTGTGTGTGTGTGTGTGTGTGTGTGTGTGTGTGTGTGTGGACTGGTAATCCCTACGGTATGGGGACAAAATGTCCCCACAAAGATGGCAATATCCAAATTTTTGTCCTTGTGGGGACATTTTTTGGTCCCCATGAGAAAACATCTTATAAATCACACTAAGTGATGTTTTTGAAAAAGTAAAAATGCAGCATGTCTCCTGTGATGGGTAGGTTTAGGGGCAGTGTGTGTGTGTGTGTGTGTGTGTGTGTGTGTGTGTGTGTGTGTGTGTGTGTGTGTGTGTGTGTGTGTGTGTGTGTGTGATGGGTAGGTTTAGGGGCAGGGGCAGTGTAGGGGGATAGAAAATACGGTTTGTACAGTATAAAATGCATTACGCCTATGGAATGTCCCCATAAAACATGGAAACACAACATGTGTGTGTGTGTGTGTGTGTGTGTGTTAGAGGTCGTAGCAGAGAAACATTCGTCAGTGTGGGGGCGACACATCAACACACAAGCAGCCTGCAGTTAACAGCAAACAAACACTGCCACACTGAAATGGCCTCATTAGCACTACAGCGGCACTGCCGGGTCTCAACTCCTCTCTGAGGATATATAAAGTAGAAGTATGTTTGTCTCTGCATAGTGTGTGTGTGTGTGTGTGTGTGTGTGTGTGTGTGTGTGTGTGTGTGTGTGTGTGTGTGTGTGTGAATGTTTAACCTGCCGTTAGTCGCACCTGTTCTCCATGTCGGCACTGCACTTGGGTGACAGAAGCTCAAAGGACTTGGTGAACTTCACCACCTGCAGGAGACATGAAAGCAGGGTTAGAGCGATGCGGCAGGCAGGGGAGGCAGAGGAAGAGGAAGAGGAAGAGGAGGGATGGGAGCGTACCGGAGATTCAATGTCCTCCAGCAGCTGGACGGAGCAGCGTTCACACTTCAGCAGGGTCTGAGCTCGATGCATGATCTTCCTCACGATCTTCTCCAAATCAGTCTGCTCCTCGAACAAATCATTCACAACCTCCAGAAGAGCCTACACACATAGACACGCACAGAGAAATACAGAAACATAGTTGATGCAAGTGTATGAATGCAAATTTTTCTAGCTAAGTAAAAAGATAGAAGTGCATTTCATGCATCATTACATTCTGAGATGTGTTAGATTCCCAAGTACGCATTGCGTTCTGTGCGTTTCTGCAAAGGCCCAAAAGAAATTAGTGTAAACTCTTTTTAATGGATAGTTATAACTGTCAGGTCAACTGCATGTTTAAAGGGATAATAAAAAAATATCTCATTTACTCACCCTCATTTTATTTCATTTTCTTTCTGAATGTAATGTAATTCACTATTTCTCAACACTTGTGTCACTTTTTCAGAACTCTTCACACAGCGAGAACAACATCAGCCTATGTGAGATTGTTTATCATTGCTTTGGCACAAAATGCATTCAATGACTAAAATACACTATATTGCCAAAAGTTTTAGGACGCCTGTCTTTACATGACAATTAAATTTAATGACATCCCATTCTTAATCCGTAGAGTTTAATATGGAGTCGGCCCACCCTTTGCAGCTCTAACAGCTTCAACTCTTCTGGGAAGGCTTTCCACAAGGTTTAGGAGTGTGTTTATGGGAATGTTTGACCATTCTTCTAGAAGCGCATTTGTGAGATCAGGCACGCAGTCTCCGCTCTAATTCATCCCAAAGGTGTTCTATCGGGATGAGGTCAGGACTCTGTGCAGGCCAGTCATGTTCCTCCACATCAAACTTGCTCATCCATGTCTTTATGGACCGACGCTTTGTGCACTGGAGCGCAGTCATGTTGGGACAGGAAGGGGCCATCCCCAAACTGTTCCTACAAAGTTGGGAGCATGAAATTGTCCAAAATGTCTTGGTATGCTGAAGCATTAAGAGTTCCTTTTACTGGAACTAAGGGGCCAAGCCTAACCCCTGAAAAACAACCCCACACCATAATCCCCCCTCCACCAAACTTTACACTTGGCACAATGCAGTCTGGCAAATCGCGTTCTCCTGGCAACCGCCAAACCCAGACTCGTCTATCGGATTGCCAGACAGTGAAGCGTGATTGGTCACTCCAGAGAACACGTCTCACTGCTCTAGAGTTCAGTGAAGGCGTGCTTTACTCCACTGCATCCGATGGCCATGGAAACCCATTCCATGAAGCTCTCGACACACTGATCTTGAGCTCATCTGAAGACCACACAAAGTTTGGAGGTCTGTAGTTATTGACTCTGCAGAAAGTTGGTGACTTCTGCGCACTGTGACCCTCAGGATACGCTGACCCCGCTCTGAGATTTTACGTGGCCCACCACTTTGTGGCTGAGTTGCTGTTGTTCTCAGTTGCTTCCACTTTGTTATAATGCCACTAACAGTTGAGCGTGGAATATTTAGTATTGAGGAAATTTCCCGAATGGACTTATTGCACAGGGGGCAACCTATCCCGGTCCCACGCTTGAGTTCACTGAGCTCCTGAGAGAAATTGTTACATTTTGATTTATTCTGACTTACTCTGGAATTATTAATGGGTACTTTCCACAAAGGGTTAAACGGAATAATTAAATGTGTAGCTAACTATTAAATATGAATGACCAAGAAACCAAATTGGCATTCTAATCTAAATTCTAAATTATGATAAAATGGAGTCAGATAAAGAGTAATTGGAATTAGATCCATTTTGCCCAGCTGAGAACACCGAACGCGCAGATACCTTCACCCGCTCTTCACTGCCGCCATTGGAGCGATTTCAGCGGTCTTACAGCTCAGAACATAAACCTGACAGAAATATTATATTATATAAGCATCACTTAAGTGTACTAAAAGATTAAAAAGTGCACTTTATAATAGTCAAATTAAAAGTTTTACTTTGAAGTACATTAATAAGTTGTACATGTTTTAAAGCACTTATTTTGATGTGTCGACTAACAAAAAAGCTAAAGTACATGTAAAGAACTTGATTTTATTTTAACTGTTGTGTAGCTACATTTAAAAGTGAATACATTTTAAATGTACTAAATTTCAACTAATTATATAGGCCTGCTATATATAATTACATATATTTCACATTAAATACATTTAAACGCATGGCATACAAGTTTCAATGGAAATGGCATTAAAGTATTATTTTAGTTTATCATAAATGCTTGTTAGTACATTTAGCCGTACACTTTAACCATATTCAAAATGTACTCTTTAAAACAATTTAGCCTTAATTTTTTTGGACATGTTTTCACTGTTACCAGATTTAAATAATAACTTAATATAGGAAATAGGGAATAATAGCAAAAGAACAAAATATGTGTTAGTTTTTCCACGACTTTCCAAAATAGGGAAAAACAAATATTGAGAGATTGATTACAGCCAGAAGAGAGTTGTATTAGAAACACTTTTGGAGAAGCATTAATTTGTGTTTTTTATATATATATATATATATATATATATATATATATATATATATATATATATATAAAACACAAAGTGTAGTGTTATAAATGTTTTTTAAAAAAATATGAAAAACGTGTTTGTTTTGTGATGTTGATAAGTGTGGAAATGTATCACAGTCTGTGGAAAGGGTCCATATCTTTCTCATTCTGTCTCTTTACGTTCTTGTTTTCTCGCATTATGTTCCTCTGTGATCGATATGAAAATGTGTTGATGATGCTCTAAAGACGCCACGACTCAGATTTATGCTTCCCCAGCCACACACACATCTCTTCTTGATTCAGAACCTCTCGATGCAGGAACAGAGCGTGTAGGAAGCAAAAGATCAATAGATATATGCACACATACTACGTAATAAACACCCACATGACATTTATAGTGCGCACACAGCGCTGTCCTGTTTCAGTAGGAGGGGTGCAGAGATATAATGCGGTTTTAATGAAGTCAGTGTGTTCTTACCCTGCTCCTGTCGTACTCTTTCCTGGAGGCAGCGAACAGTTGGGCGTTTGAGATGGCGATGCCACAGAAGGGAAGGTACATCTGCAACACCTGCACAGACACAAGAGTGTGTTGAAGCGGCGATGTGTCCTGGACAAACACTGGAGCAACTGTCTCTCCAAAACACAAAGTGCCTTGCAAAGGACTATCCCAGTAATTCCAGCACAAACAGAACAAATAACTAACATACTTATGATCTGAATTCATATGAGATAATTCTGCAAGTTTTACAAGATGTAATCAAATGAATTGCATGGTATTATCCAGTCATTATTGCACAGGCACATCCAGGGAGATAAGCAGAAGATCAAAACCAAGACACAGATAATACTAAACATACAAGACTTCTCACTGAATGAGTGAAAACACAGGGCGTTTCAAGGCACAAACAATAATGAGTCCAGGCAATGGATTATGGGAATTGAAGTTCATGATGGGAGACCAATGGAGTCGGGAGGAGTGCCCTCTGGTTGAGATCATGCGCACTCCAGCTGGTAGATGTAAAAACATCAAAATAACCCATTAAAGTGCCTCTATTATGCTATTTTAAAGGATCTTCATTTTGTTTTGGCGTCTCCAACAACAGGTTTACTTGCATCAAAGGTCAAAAAACACTTAATTTTCTCATAATATATACTGCACATCACCACAGTGTTCAATGATTCTCCAACGACTCAATGGATGAATCCGTCTCTCTAAATCTGATTGGTCTACTCTGCTCTGATTGGTCAGATGGTCCAGTCTGTTGTGATTGGTCTACTCTGCTCTGATTGGTCAGATGGTCCAGTCTGTTGTGATTGATCTGCTCTGCTCTGATTGGTCAGATGACCCAGTCTGTTGTGATTGGTCTGCTCTGCTCTGATTGGTCAGATGACCCAGTCTGTTGTGATTGGTCTACTCTGCTCTGATTGGTCAGATGGCCCAGTCTGTTGTGATTGGTCTACTCTGCTCTGATTGGTCACATGGCCCAGTCTGTTGTGATTGGTCTACTCTGCTCTGATTGGTCACATGGCCCAGTCTGTTGTGATTGGTCTACTCTGCTCTGATTGGTCACATGGCCCAGTCTGTTGTGATTGGTCTACTCTGCTCTGATTGGTCAGATGACCCAGTCTGTTGTGATTGGTCTACTCTGCTCTGATTGGTCACATGGCCCAGTCTGTTGTGATTGGTCTGCTCTGCTCTGATTGGTCAGATGGTCCAGTCTGTTGTGATTGGTCTGCTCTGCTCTGATTGGTCAGATGGTCCAGTCTGTTGTGATTGGTCTACTCTGCTCTGATTGGTCAGATGGCCCAGTCTGTTGTGATTGGTCTACTCTGCTCTGATTGGTCACATGGCCCAGTCTGTTGTGATTGGTCTACTCTGCTCTGATTGGTCAGATGACCCAGTCTGTTGTGATTGGTCTACTCTGCTCTGATTGGTCAGATGGTCCAGTCTGTTGTGATTGGTCTGCTCTGCTCTGATTGGTCAGATGGTCCAGTCTGTTGTGATTGGTCTACTCTGCTCTGATTGGTCAGATGGTCCAGTCTGTTGTGATTGGTCTGCTCTGCTCTGATTGGTCAGATGGTCCAGTCTGTTGTGATTGGTCTACTCTGCTCTGATTGGTCAGAGGACCCAGTCTGTTGTGATTAGTCTGCTCTGCTCTGATTGGTCAGATGGTCCAGTCTGTTGTGATTGGTCTGCTCTGCTCTGATTGGTCAGATGGCCTAGTCTGTTGTGATTGGTCTACTCTGCTCTGATTGGTCAAATGGTCCAGTCTGTTGTGATTGGTCTGCTCTGCTCTGATTGGTCAGATGGTCCAGTCTGTTGTGAATGGTCTACTCTGCTCTGATTGGTCAGATGACCCAGTCTGTTGTGATTGGTCTACTCTGCTGTGATTGGTCAGATGGTCCAGTCTGTTGTGATTGGTCTACTCTGCTGTGATTGGTCAGAAGACCAGTCTGTTGTGATTAGTCTATTCTGCTCTGATTGGTCAGATGGCCCAGTCTGTTGTGATTGGTCTACTCTGCTCTGATTGGTCAGATGGTCCAGTCTGTTGTGAATGGTCTACTCTGCTCTGATTGGTCAGATGACCCAGTCTGTTGTGATTGGTCTACTCTGCTGTGATTGGTCAGATGGTCCAGTCTGTTGTGATTGGTCTACTCTGCTGTGATTGGTCAGAGGACCCAGTCTGTTGTGATTAGTCTATTCTGCTCTGATTGGTCAGATGGCCCAGTCTGTTGTGATTGGTCTACTCTGCTCTGATTGGTCAGATGGCCCAGTCTGTTGTGATTGGTCTACTCTGCTCTGATTGGTCAGATGGCCCAGTCTGTTGTGATTGGTCTGCTCTGCTCTGATTGGTCAGATGACCCAGTCTGTTGTGATTGGTCTGCTCTGCTCTGATTGGTCAGATGACCCAGTCTGTTGTGATTGGTCTACTCTGCTCTGATTGGTCAGATGGCCCAGTCTGTTGTGATTGGTCTACTCTGCTCTGATTGGTCAGATGGTCCAGTCTGTTGTGATTGGTCTGCTCTGCTCTGATATGTCAGATGGTCCAGTCTGTTGTGATTGGTCTACTCTGCTCTGATTGGTCAGATGACCCAGTCTGTTGTGATTGGTCTGCTCTGCTCTGATTGGTCAGATGGCCCAGTCTGTTGTGATTGGTCTGCTCTGCTCTGATTGGTCAGATGGTCCAGTCTGTTGTGATTGGTCTGCTCTGCTCTGATTGGTCAGATGGCCCAGTCTGTTGTGATTGGTCTGCTCTGCTCTGATTTGTCAGATGACCCAGTCTGTTGTGATTGGTCTGCTCTGCTCTGATTGGTCAGATGACCCAGTCTGTTGTGATTGGTCTACTCTGCTCTGATTGGTCAAATGGTCCAGTCTGTTGTGATTGGTCTACTCTGCTCTGATTGGTCAGATGGTCCAGTCTGTTGTGATTGGTCTACTCTGCTCTGATTGGTCAGATGGTCCAGTCTGTTGTGATTGGTCTGCTCTGCTCTGATTGGTCAGATGGCCCAGTCTGTTGTGATTGGTCTGCTCTGCTCTGATTGGTCAGATGGTCCAGTCTGTTGTGATTGGTCTGCTCTGCTCTGATTGGTCAGATGACCCAGTCTGTTGTGATTGGTCTACTCTGCTGTGATTGGTCAGATGGTCCAGTCTGTTGTGATTGGTCTACTCTGCTGTGATTGGTCAGAGGACCCAGTCTGTTGTGATTAGTCTATTCTGCTCTGATTGGTCAGATGGCCCAGTCTGTTGTGATTGGTCTACTCTGCTCTGATTGGTCAGATGGCCCAGTCTGTTGTGATTGGTCTACTCTGCTCTGATTGGTCAGATGGCCCAGTCTGTTGTGATTGGTCTGCTCTGCTCTGATTGGTCAGATGACCCAGTCTGTTGTGATTGGTCTGCTCTGCTCTGATTGGTCAGATGACCCAGTCTGTTGTGATTGGTCTACTCTGCTCTGATTGGTCAGATGGCCCAGTCTGTTGTGATTGGTCTACTCTGCTCTGATTGGTCAGATGGTCCAGTCTGTTGTGATTGGTCTGCTCTGCTCTGATATGTCAGATGGTCCAGTCTGTTGTGATTGGTCTACTCTGCTCTGATTGGTCAGATGACCCAGTCTGTTGTGATTGGTCTGCTCTGCTCTGATTGGTCAGATGGCCCAGTCTGTTGTGATTGGTCTGCTCTGCTCTGATTGGTCAGATGGTCCAGTCTGTTGTGATTGGTCTGCTCTGCTCTGATTGGTCAGATGGCCCAGTCTGTTGTGATTGGTCTGCTCTGCTCTGATTTGTCAGATGACCCAGTCTGTTGTGATTGGTCTGCTCTGCTCTGATTGGTCAGATGACCCAGTCTGTTGTGATTGGTCTACTCTGCTCTGATTGGTCAAATGGTCCAGTCTGTTGTGATTGGTCTACTCTGCTCTGATTGGTCAGATGGTCCAGTCTGTTGTGATTGTCTACTCTGCTCTGATTGGTCAGATGGTCCAGTCTGTTGTGATTGGTCTGCTCTGCTCTGATTGGTCAGATGGCCCAGTCTGTTGTGATTGGTCTGCTCTGCTCTGATTGGTCAGATGGTCCAGTCTGTTGTGATTGGTCTGCTCTGCTCTGATTGGTCAGATGACCCAGTCTGTTGTGATTGGTCTACTCTGCTCTGATTGGTCAAATGGTCCAGTCTGTTGTGATTGGTCTACTCTGCTCTGATTGGTCAGATGGTCCAGTCTGTTGTGATTGGTCTGCTCTGCTCTGATTGGTCAGATGGCCCAGTCTGTTGTGATTGGTCTGCTCTGCTCTGATTGGTCAGATGGTCCAGTCTGTTGTGATTGGTCTGCTCTGCTCTGATTGGTCAGAGGACCCAGTCTGTTGTGATTAGTCTATTCTGCTCTGATTTGTCAGATGACCCAGTCTGTTGTGATTGGTCTGCTCTGCTCTGATTGGTCAGATGACCCAGTCTGTTGTGATTGGTCTACTCTGCTCTGATTGGTCAGATGGTCCAGTCTGTTGTGATTGGTCTACTCTGCTCTGATTGGTCAGATGACCCAGTCTGTTGTGATTGGTCTATTCTGCTCTGATTTGTCAGATGACCCAGTCTGTTGTGATTGGTCTGCTCTGCTCTGATTGGTCAGATGACCCAGTCTGTTGTGATTGGTCTACTCTGCTCTGATTGGTCAAATGGTCCAGTCTGTTGTGATTGGTCTACTCTGCTCTGATTGGTCAGATGGTCCAGTCTGTTGTGATTGGTCTACTCTGCTCTGATTGGTCAGATGGCTCAGTCTGTTGTGATTGGTCTACTCTGCTTTAATTGGTCAGATGGTCCAGTCTGTTGTGATTGGTCTGCTCTGCTCTGATTGGTCAGATGGCTCAGTCTGTTGTGATTGGTCTACTCTGCTCTGATTGGTCAGATGCCTCAGTCTGTTGTGATTGGTCTACTCTGCTCTGATTGGTCAGATGGCTCAGTCTGTTGTGATTGGTCTACTCTGCTCTGATTGGTCAGATGGCTCAGTCTGTTGTGATTGGTCTACTCTAATTGGTCAGATGGCCCATTCTGTTGTGATTGGTCTACTCTGCTCTGATTGGTCAGATGGCCCATTCTGTTGTGATTGGTCTACTCTGCTCTGATTGGTCAGATGGCTCAGTCTGTTGTGATTGGTCTACTCTGCTCTGATTGGTCAGATGGCTCAGTCTGTTGTGATTGGTCTACTCTAATTGGTCAGATGGCCCATTCTGTTGTGATTGGTCTACTCTGCTCTGATTGGTCAGATGGCCCATTCTGTTGTGATTGGTCTACTGCTTATAGTATGTGTTTTGAAAGCTAAACATCCATTACAATAACTGCAATGCTCGGTGCGGAGGCTTCCTTAAGTTCAGTGATTGTACGCACTGTAAAGACAGTAACGATAGCGTTGGTTTTCCCAAGTCAATCTGAGGGCGAGTCTGATGACAAAACATTGGAAGAACTAGTTATTCAAACTAGTTTTATTGTGTATATTTATAATTTATTAATTAAGTTAATTAAGTTCATCGTTTAGAAAGTAAGTAAACTAATAAAAAACTATTTAAGTCATACATCTCATAATACTCAAACATAATAGTTACACAGTGTTAATAAATGCTTTATTAACATTTATTCCTACTGTAAATTAGGATTATTCCAGGTAGTTTAGTAGCTGTCAGTCAGTGACGGCGCTACACCGGGGCTAAGGGTGGCTATAGCCCCGTCAGACTTTTGAATAGCCCCGGTTTGTCCATGTAATCAAAGTCAGTGATGAGCACTGCGTTTTATTAAAAGTTGAATATTCTACATCTCTCGATGACCGGTAAAAACACTGAACGCTGAGCGTGAAATAGAGGCTCAGCGCCTCGTTGATCTCATGGCTTTCTAAAAATGTGACGCTCCCATTGAAAAACAATTGGATATGTCAGCCATGTGAAAAAACCCCGCTTAAATCCATCAAAAGGCTAAATTTAATCCGTTACATAATCACTAAGATTGTAATGTGCTGTTCATTTTTGTTGAATATGCCTATTCTTTGGCCAAAAATAATTTTTAACTACACTAATGCATGTGGTGTACCATAGCTGCTTTTATTTATTTTTTAAGATAATTTCTTTATTAAGTAACTCTGACGTCATGAATATTGATTATTTTCTTAGCACCCCCACATATTGGTCAAGCCCCCCCTTAGCACCGGCGACGTGTATGCTGTCAGTTAACTATTTTTGTGAGCTCATCTAAAGTGTGAACCATTTATGCCTCGTAAAACTTTTACAATAGGGGTTTTAAAGGCTCGATTTTGGTTCACTGCAGTTTCAAGGAGAAAATACTCAGTCATGGTGTTGACAAAAGAATTTGCCAGATAGCATGTCCAGAGTAAAAGTGATCCAAACCCACACACACACCTAATTACTTCTTGTGGCCTGCGTATTCATAACGAGTACAACACATGAAATCCCTCACCCGCCGTGAATAGGGGATTTCATGTGTTGTGTGATATCTCTGCACCCTAGTAGCAGTGCTTCGCCTGGCAAAAAAGAAATAATTAGGGTTTTTTTTTGGATCACTTTTACTCGGGACATGCTAGCTGGCAACATAGGATTCCATTCATTATGCTAAGCTAAGCTAGCGGCGACCCTGCCAAACTAAAACAATTCATCCACTGAGACAAAAATGCATTTGCCCACATATCTAAATGTTGGAAAGATGTTAAATAAGAGTGTTCCTTTAAAGCACCACATAGACATATAAATAACATAGACAACTTAATTTTCACCACAGAGGATCTTTAATAACCCTATAACTATTAGTGGTCCCTATATGCATGCATGTGTCTGTTGTTTTGCCCATTCTGTTAAATAATGTGATTTTATGGTCTCCCTGCTGTTCGACTGTCTTGTGTGTCTCAATAACTCAGTATCTTATAAACTCAACCTAACTGCAGTCTAGAATACTAAGAAGTGTGACAGAGCCAGCAGAAGTTCACTGTCCTGAATACACTTTCTGTTTCCTCACTCATGCACCGCTGTGTTTTTAAAGGTCTGAGATCTCCTCTAGCACTCCCAGAATGCCAAACACACACTCAGATTGCTGTCAGAATGACAAAAACACACTCACATTTCTCTTCTTGAGAGCCTCTCTGAGAGAAATGAGTGTAGTCATAATGTTGAGAATAAACAGGTTCATATTAAAATTCTGTCAGGAACCACATCAAAACCTGCCTCAGGACAAGTCAGCGTGACACCACAGAGAGGCCTGGATGAATGTGTCAGTCCTGAAGTCACAGGGAGCACAGGTAAATGGGCTCCTGGAGTAATTGGATTCAGTCTGACTGCCCATTAGTCTGGGCTGCATGGGAGACTGCTGCATTGAGCCTGCTTACCACGCTCTTAAAGCGTTTAATAAAGAGTGGATGTGACCTGAACCTGTGGGAGCGATCAACAGATTCTCACGGCACACTTTCTGTTAAGCTAATGAAACGAGAGAATTGAGCTCCTCCACATGGAAACACACAACAAAGTCATGACTGAACTGTATCTTTACTTCTTCATTCCACTGTGGGCCTTCAAAAGTTTTGTGGCAGGCATTTTTCCTAAACTTCTTTAACACAGTTCACTCCAAACTCACCCAGAAAATCAAGAAGTGACATATACAATGCCTAGAAATCCCAAAAAAGTATCCGTGATTTAAATATCTCCAGGCCGGAACTCTGGTTGTCAAATGACAGTTGACAGTTGTGAATGTGAATAATTCATGTGTACTGGACCGATCAAACACACATTTTTAACAATTTAATCTCCTTAAAGTTCCTGTAAAGTCAAAATTAAACATGTGTTCTGAGTTGCTCACACCACAGATAAATGTATTATTAACCACCTGGCCAAATTTGAATCATAAAAAAATCTGCTAAGTACATAAAATATCTTATCGAAATCTTAAAAAAATGCTCTCAAACGCTGGGGGCGTGTCCATTTTGGGCGCAGAAACCACACCCACTCGCGGGAAAGCTGCAGCTCACGAGTCACGACAGCACCAGATGTTGGCGGGACGGAGACGGGAGGATGAAGGCCTGGGCGGGAGATAGTCGTTCGGCCCCATTCTGCAGCGGATTATCAGTGAATCCCAGTTGTTGCTGATGAAAGTTTGTAAAACTATCCGGTGTAAAGACACTGCAGAGGCAGGTGTTGGTGGTGATCCTCAGCACTCCATCAAGGCAGCTGTTCACAAAATCAATCCACCTCTTGAGATCGTATTTTTGTTTTGTAAGCTGTTTTGTAAGTTGTAGGCTGTAGTAACTAACGGTACTGACAGTAACTCGAGATCTAGCGGGTGAACTGATGTGAATGTGCTCTAGTTATGGGGGCGGGGCCATGTGCCAAGCGGCTCCAGTGCGTCATCGAGCCACCGTTTTAACCCCGGCCAAAAAATCCGGAACACAGCAAAGGTGAAAAACTTCTCAACGGTCTAACTTCTGAATTCAGTACTACATAGTTCACAGTCTTTGTAATGTGTTTCAACAATACATTTCTAACATTTCTAATGTGTTTAGAAACAACCCAGCTGGCATTTTAACATTGAGTCACTGTTGAATCAACGTCAGGTGAACCATAATAACCGGTGGATAACCGTTGAATTTTGTTTAGATTTTGCAAATATTTTCAACCATCCATCCATCCATCCATCCATCAATCAATCCATCCATCTAGCCAGTCAACAAAATGTTTATGGTTGTAGTCATGGTTGTAAAAATAATATTGATTTGACATACAGCTCAGAAATTGTTGATATTCCTATGTTGAATCTGTGGTGAATTAACAACACCACTTCAACTATTTGGTGTCCAACGTTGTTTTGACGTTGAATTAATGTTTTTTTCATAAACTGACATTATTTCAACCACTTTTAAACGTTTAATGTCGGTAGAATGCCAGCTGGGAAATCTCAGAATTGCCTTTACATGGTCTTTAAGGACCCAGACAGGCTCCGGGATGTCTAGTTTCCCCACTGTGAATTAGCACCCAGGGTCCCACTTTCAAAGACACTTGGGCTGATTGTTCTCAAATGACAGAACCGTACAGACATTCAATCCCCAATAGAAATGGAATTCTATCCACTAATTCATTGACAATCGGTTTAATGAATGAACATGCATTTCCTCAGTACATTTTGTGTATCATTACTGTTTGTATGTTGTCTTTATATATTGTATAGTGTAGGGATGCACCGATATGATTTTTAGGGCCGATACCGATTTTAACAAACAGTTATTGGCCGATTCCGATACCGATATTTGTCACAGATAGTGTTTTGATCATGTTTTAAATCAGCAAAGTTTAAAAAAATGTAATTATCTTATAGCCTTGCTACATTATCAAATATTTTCTAATGAACATAGACTGGATCCATTTAACATTATACAACAGAACAATATACATATGAAATAAACTGTGCTTTTTAAGTAGGTTTAACAGTTTCCAAGTACAGCAATACAGTAAACACTGCAATGCTAAATAACACTGCATATTCTTCACTGTATAAATGAAATACATGAAATGTATCACATTGAGACGTAGCTAAATTCTACTGTACAACATTAATGTATTTCTGTCACAAGTACTTTGTTAAACTGAACTTTTAATTTGACAGGGATATGACGATAGATTTTGTCGAATTAAATAATAAAATGCTCATGAAGTGACTGGAGATGATGTTCATACTTTTATGTCCTCATATATCGAGGCGGCTGAGGCTGAAAAACAGTTTCAGTGTGTGTGTGTGTGTGTGTGTGTGTGTGTGTGTGTGTGTGTGTGTGTGTGTGTGTGTGTGTGTATGTGTGTGTGTGTGTGTGTTCGTGATAAAAGAGACCGCGCCATTCATTCACACAGAGACACACAGAAACATGTCTTTTGATGGCTTAATATTCACAGACACCCGTATATATCGCTTTGATTTAAAGGGCACCTAATATGCAAAATTAACTTTTATAAGGTGTTGAAAATGTGTGTAGGCATTGTGTGTACACAACCACTATAATGGTAAAAATCCACCCACTAATTTTTTTTTTTAATCCCCATAAATCATAAGTAGTGTCTCAGAACAAGCCGTTTCCAGATTCCTGCAGTGTGACGTCGCACTGCAGAGGCCCCGCCCACACATGTTGATGGACACTGACATACTAGCACAGACCCCTCCCTCAGAGAGCTGTAGCTGTCTGCCATGTTTATCTCCTCACAGAGCATTAACCGCAGCATTCAAGTAAGAGATGTGTTCTTATTAAAGCTACTAAAGTTCATTCAGTCAAAAGAGCAGTGAGTGATTTTCTGTTGTTCGGTTCATATTAACAGCAGATAGAGCAATACATACTGTATTAAACTGCTTTCACTTTAGTAACGACTAGGGATGCACCGAAATCAAAATTCTTGGCCGAAACCGAAAACCGAAAAAGAGGAAACCAAGGCCGAAAGCCGAAAATCGAAACACCGAAATAAATTATGCCAATTATTAGTACCATTGAATTTATGGCTATGACTGTGTAACTTTATTAAAAATCAAGGCAGTGCAATTGCATAAATTAATATTAAAGTTTCAAATAATAAATCAATTACAAAGTATGCAAATATGTATTTAGCACATTGCAACAATGCACAGTATAAAATAAAAATGTTTAACTCGACCTCACTGAAATAATAATGTACAGGCCTACTGGCAGAAAGGTACAGAAATTTAATACAGTAATCAAACATAAAATAACTGCATATTTAACTGTTTAAATTAAAGATTAATCCTTATTAGACTTACAAAAGCGATTCAATCAACAGCAGTGAGTGATGCCCTTGTCTTTTGTTGAGATTAAACACACCGCAGTAAAGGTTACTGCCCCTTTAAGAGCCGATGCAGGGATATGCGTCGTCTTTCTCGACTGTATACAGTTCACTTAAGGATTATAGAGACTATGTCTGCTAGGATGCTCATGAAGATGGACATGTTCACATACTTTTTGTGTGAGTTTGTCCGTTTAAGCGCAAGACTTGAAAGATAACTCAATATTTGCGCGCTGTGAGATGAGTGCGTGCTTTCGGGTGAGTGCACACAGATCTTCTCACAGCGCGCGAGTTCTCATTCCCGTCTTCTGGCTCTACACCCGGTGATGATGCGAAAACGACTGGTCATATTCGAACATACGGCAGCACTCGCATGCATTGAACAAAGTTTACAAAGAGAGACCGTTTTGCCCACGTTTTTCTTTTATTATTGCTGTTGTTGTAGTGTATCACTGAGGAGCCATCAACAGAAACATAAACAAAGCATTATTTTCAAGTTAAAACCCATAGATGCGTCATCAGATGTGAGATGAACCACATACGTCCACACCGCAGACATGTTGCTTGTTTAGACCGTTTAGACAAGCACGTGCAGGTCGCGGTTTCTGTTTGCGGCATCACAACATTTCGGCCGTATTGTTTGGTGATAAAGTCTTTCGGCGAAAACCGAAAATGCCCTTTTGGGCCATTTTCGGCCGAAAATTTTCGGTGGCCGAATATTCGGTGCATCCCTAACGACAGATGGATCTAATATACACACAAGATTTCTCCAACTGCATACGTGCACAGGCACAACCAACCGTTTTCATTACCTTGTGAGCATTTGGCAGTTTAATCGCAATAACATATGCAAGAGAACTAGTTTAATGACTACTCACGGACTCAGCTCTGTGCGCATGCGACAGGAGCATGTGTGTGTGTTTAAGTTGAGAGCGAAAAAGCTTTAAAACATGCAGATGATAATATTTCATGATGATGAAGAACTGATATGTCACATGAACGTGTCTGCGATAGATATGATCATCAAAAAACACAGATATCACGTTTCAGTTTTCATTCGCGTGTTCTGGTGTTCACTGTGAAGGCTCCGCCCTCTGGGTGGGGAGCAGCAGCTCATTTGCATTTAAGGGGAAACACACACTGAACAGCTCATTTTTCTTCAACCCCAAAATTGGTATTTTCAACATGGTATATTAAATGATCTGTTAGGAATTTGATCTAAAATTTCACAGGCACACTCTGGGGACACCTGAGACGTATATTACATATTGTAAAAAGGGGGATAATAGGTGCCCTTTAAGTGTAGCTTTCTGACCTGCGTTTCATTTATTCATCAAAACTTTGACAAATTCTGTGACATTCCACTATGCATATTTTTATGACTGGATTCCATCTGCGTTTTCCGCATCGTGGAAATGAATACTTATGAAAGTAATTTAGTCAAGAGTAGTGATTTTTTTTTGTTGTTGGTCTTTTGTTGATTAACTTTAAAAAGCAGACAGCAGCGCAACAGGAATATACATTATAATCTTGGAGCTATCATTTTGCAGCATTACACGGCTCAGTGCCTTCACGCAGTTCATTAATAAACCATCGGTTTGTTATATCAGCCTTTTTTAATGCTATAGTCAATATGCTGATGGTTGTAAATTGATAAAAAAATTGTCCGATAAATATCGATGGCCGAAACATTGGTGTATAGTATAGTGTTATGCATGCTCAGTGCCGCCGCTCGCACCAAGTGCTGAGGGGGGCACCACAAGAAAGTCAATGGATTGTATTTCAAGTCGCGTTTGTTATATTTATAGAAACATCTATATTTTCCTCATAATTTGATTATATAATAAAACTTGTATGGTCATTAAAAACAAATATCCACTCCGGACATCACTTTTGGCCACGACTGTAGTGAACTGGGGAGATCCAGTTTTCCATGATATGACCTCAATAAATTGACCTATAATTATTGTAGAGTAACTGTATGTGATGAGATGTCAGCAAAAGGGACTGGGATTTTGTGATTGGCCCACCTCAGTCCTGTGCCTGAGATGAGAAATAAAGATTCAAGATTACAGTTAACCATCCAGTCACCACCTCAGGCCTCCTGTGGCCTATTTTCAATAAAGAACCATAAATCTCCAACACATACAAACACACACACACACACACACACACACACACACACACACGCACACACGCACACACGCACGCACACACACACACACACACACACACACACACACATGTTGTGTTTCCATGTTTTATGGGGACATTCCATAGGCGTAATGCATTTTATACTGTACAAACCGTATTTTCTATCCCCCTACACTGCCCCTGCCCCTAAACCTACCCATCACAGGAGACATGCTGCATTTTTACTTTTTCAAAAAACATCACTTAGTGTGATTTATAAGATGTTTTCCTCATGGGGACCAAAAAAATGTCCCCACAAGGACAAAAATTTGGATATTGCCATCTTTGTGGGGACATTTTGTCCCCATACCGTAGGGATTACCAGTCCCACACACACACACACACACACATGTCTGGTTCACTATCTTTGTGGGGACTCTCCATAGACGTAATGTTTTTATACCGTAAAAACTGTAAATTCTATCCCCCTACACTGCCCCTGCCCCTAAACCTACCCTTCACACACACACACACACACACACACACACACAGCTGGACCCCACAATTATATTGATCTCAGGTTTAACTATCCTTATAGGGTCCCCACAATGTAATATAAACAAGGGCTCACACACACACACACACACACAGCTGTCTAGCTATAAACATCTGCCTACAAGCGATCATTTAGCATGTGTCAAGTGTGACATCGTGCTCTTTCTTGCTTTGAGAAACACTATTGGAGAAACACCAGATTACGGAAGTAAAACAGGTCATGCATGTTTTTTCATGTTGACTTTAAAACTGACTGGAACCATTTGAATAAGCTAAAGTGAATTAAACGCACACATTATAAATGCACCGTTGCACCAGAAAATTTCTACTTTTCTTTCCTTTTTGTAAATATAAGTGGGATGTATAGCCTACTGCGATATATTTTAATATCAAAATTTTTGTCCATCCATTTTGTCAAGGCAATCATTATTTTCAACACACACACGCACAAGCCTCACAGCAGAGTCAGACAAATCAGCATGATCAAAACTTCCGCGACTGTATTTTTCCTTCAAATATTAACTAAAAAGAGTGAACAATGCACATCAAGAAAGGAATGTTATTTCACTATTTAAGATTCGCTGGCCAGCCGACGGGCTTACATTTAGCTAAATTACACATAATCAATAGATATCAAACGATCTGTAAAATGATCTGCAATCCCACGCTGACAGGCTCTGTAACTGAAATGAGTGAGTGAGTGACAGGAGGCTGGTGTCAAACTCGCTGTTGGAGAGATGAGAGAATGAGAACGCACAGAAGGGATTGGCATATGGATACTGCAGAAAATGAGTATTGGAACTGTGTTAGATATTTCAGTATCGATATGTCTCAAAATATATTTTTGACAACACTACCATGTAGTTTGTTTCTCCAAACTTCCAGTCCACACTGAGCTCCTTCACTGTGTGATCAGCTATCAATCAGTACGTTTACATGGACAACAATACTCCGATATTAATCTGATTAAGACCATACTCTGATTAAGAAACTACCATGTAAACAGCGATTTCAAATGACCTTAATCCGATTAAAGCCATACTCGAATTAAACAAAAATCGAATTAAGACATGTGGAGTATGCCTATTTTAGTCGCATTATCGAAGTGCATTGTAGACATGTACACACCTTAATCTAACTATTAACGTCGTTTGGATTTTTCGCGCATTTTGCGACAGGACACATACACTCAGTGGTGAACCGTTTGACGGCAAACAAGAGAAGCATGGCTTCAAGCAAGAATGACATGCTGCCGACTGAAAGCACAGAGGAGGCCTGTTGCTGGAGAATTTGTATCCGCCGTCGTCTATTTGCACGTATAGCATGGACAATTAACTGCACTTGAAACTCTCGTAAAATTAAAAATGAAACACCCAAAACTGTATGTGGTACCATAACAAAGACGAACTGCGTGAAATTCTTGAGGGAACGTCGGACGGCGTGGCATGGAGACGTAATGACGTGTGCTCTTAATCGATTTATGTTCTATAACATGTAAAATGGGAACATGAACGGATTACTCTAAAAGCAACTCATGTAAACACCTTAATCAGATTATTGTCTTATTCAGAATAAGGTCAATAATTAGATTACTGCTGTCCATGTAAACGTAGTCACTGTTATGATCATCAGCTCTTCAAAACCTTCAGCAGCAGCGGATTTTTGGTCCGTATGAGATCAGATATCTTTATTGGCTACCGAAATGCCGTTCAAAGGTTAAAAGTTTAATATCAAATTGTAGGCGTACTCAGTAATGAATTGTGATTTTTAAAAGTAACGAAGTAGATTATTTAGCTTAATTAGTAGGCTACTTAAGTACAAGTTAAATTACAGATTTAAGATTTAAAAATGCACTCAAAAAAGTACAAGTACCCAAAAAGGCAACTTAATTACAGTAACGTGAGTAGTTGTATTTGTTACTTCCACCTCTGGAGTCCAGCGAGGAGATGACAGAGGTAGAAGTCAGGGAGGAGATAATGGGAGATGCCAGAGCAGTGAGAGCAAAGGAGAACTGACAGAATCCCAGGATGTAAGCCGATGGCGGAGTTCAGGGAGGGAGGGAGGGACCATGGTGGAGACTTGGGCATCCAGGCGAGGTCCTGGGCAGAACAGCGGGGACGTGCGGACTGAGGCAGAGCCGGTGCACCTGAGGACTGAACTGGAGCCGGAGGGAAGGTGGAGCCCGATGGGTCCAAATGGGCAGAGGGATGAGTCACATCCCTCCACCCCATGAGTCAAATAAGTGCATGGAGATGGCAGAGCCACGACTGACCAAGGCAGAGCCATAGAGATAAGGAATCCCGGTGGAGCAGTAGGGACGACAGCCCCAGGTGGAGCCGAAGGGACAAGGAGCCACGGTGGAGCCGACAGTCCGAGGTACAGTGATGAGAAAACTGGTCGACAGTCCAGGGCTGAGCTGGTAAACAATCACAAAAGCACAGAGCAGGTAACGCAGGTAACGCAGGGGGAGATGAAGGGCTGATGAGTGGCCGTGAAGACAGGGCTGACGGACTCGGCAGTGCAGGCAGGGGTTTAACAAATGGACTTCTTGGCTTTCTTAGCCAACGCAGAACAGGCAGACATGTTTGGAAAGGCCTCCCTGGCCAACACGGAACAGGCAGAATTCTCAGACACAGCTCTCTTGGCCAACTCTTAACAGGCAGAGGAGGTAAGAGTGGGAGGCAGGGCGGGATCATCACAGACATCAGTGATTCAGTGTTGGGCGACAGGCAGACAGCATCCGCCACATCTGTTGGGACGGGGCTCCACTCCATTCAGTATTTCACCAGTATCCCAACTGCATATTATTGTTATACTTTGTTTCAAATTGTTGATGTTAAGAACATCAGCATTGCGTGACTATGTGTATTTAGTGTGTGTTAGCATTACCTGTAGATTTTAATTTCAGTTTGATACATTGATACGTTTAATAATTCCAGCTGCTTAGAGAAAAGGCTATAAATGATCCGCCACCTGCAGCATCCTCACATGCAATACTACTACTAGCCGGACATTCTTTATGTATACAGACGTGATGTAATGACGCAAAAAAAATGTGCAAATTTCCTGTGGAAATCCACCAGTACCACTCAAATTATAACACATTATTACAAGCTTACCGATGTGAATCAGGCTAATGTAAGGAGATAGTTTTGAACACTGGCTGGTTATGTTCTTGCTCAAAAATTGATTTGGGATAAATTACATGGTTTTATATGAAGTAGAACAGTACAGTACAGTGGTACAGAAATTTTGTGCGGGCTCTTTCAGCCTAAAATCCAAAGCAGGGAAGTATTTCATAGTGGGACTGAATACCAGCTGTATGGAGAGAGAGAGACACACACACATTCTGTAAGGCAGATCTGCGTCACTCTGCTCTGCGTCACTGTCTGAGAGAATATGATATTGTATTGAATACACAGTAATTCCTCAGCTCTGCCTTCTGCTAATCCCACAGAGAATTCTCAGGACTATTCACAGCACTGTGGCATTTCACAACAAAGACCAGAGAGTGGTGTGCCCGTCTGGTAGCCCGGCAGCACATCCAGACTCTCAGAAACACACGTGACTGCAGATCATCAGCAGTGCTTTCAAATGGAGATCAGATTTGTGACCACAACATTTAACAGTATGAACTGCAGTCTGAATGATTTACTTCGTTGTTGTTGTTGTTGTTGTTTTTTTGGGGGTTTAAATGTGGGGTTTTGCAATGCAGGTGTTGTTATGTGTTGCTGAGAGGCTGTTTTCAGTGGTTTTAGCCGGGTTAAATCCAGTTATTGGGAGTCATTGCAAGGGCACAGTTAAGAGTTTTGGAATTGCTAGAAAAAAAACAAGTAAAGGCTGGAACACACTACACAAATTTTACACAGATGTTTGACCCAAATTACAGTTTAAACATGTCTAGTTGCTGAAAGTCAGAGGGAGATTTTGAGTAGTTAGAATTGACAGATTTCACAGAAAATCAGTGTATGATGGGCACAGATTCTGATTCTTTAGTTTCAGACTTTTAAGTCAGAGGGTATTAAAAATGTTTGATATTTTGAGTCGAGTTAGTCATTAGTTTTGGTGCTTCTCGTCTGGTGTGTGACCGGCTTAACAAAGTCTAGTAAATGGACGACCTCAAACACAAACTAAGGGCTAGATAAAAACATAATCTGATAATTAGATAACTAATCAGGGGTCAAACAGGACAGGTGTGACTAAATCAGTGAACTAATGAGTAACCATAAAACTAACAATAAGCGGAAACAAGGAACAAAGGAAACTGAAACACAAAATAGTTGAAAAATAAACAATGTCAAGGCAAAGATGAAGCCACGGTCCAAGAGGACTGAGGCCAAGCCTGTACGACTGACTACCAAGGTGAAGCCGTAGGGAAGGCAGAGCCCCACAGAGCCAAAAGGGTGGAGGGATGAGTCGCAGGCAGAACGATGACTGACCAAGGCAGAGCCGTAGGAATGATAGTCCCAGGTGGAGCCGAGGGAGTGAGGAGCCAAGGTGGAGCCGACTGGTCTATGGGTGGAATAAATTAGGTTTATATAACGCATTTCCTATGCACTACTGTACACTCAAACCACTTTACAATCATGTTATATGTTATATTTACACACCAGCTATATGTGGAGAGGAGAGAGAGAGTGATAGAGCCAATTCAATTGATGGGGATTATTAGGAGGCCATGATTGATAATGACCAATGGAGGAAATGTGGCCAGGGGTTACACCCCTACACTTTTATGAGACGTACCATGGGATTTTAATGCCCACAGAGAGTCAGGACCCTGGTTTTAACATCTCATCCGAAGGACAGCACTTGTTAGAGTATAGGGTCACCATACTGGGGCATTAGGACCCACACAGACCACACTGCTGGCCTTACTAACACCTCTTCCAACCTAGTTTTCCCAGGAAGTCTCCCATCCAGTTTGTAGCTTTAGTGGGCAACCAGTCTTGGGCTACAGGGTAATATGGCTGTGGTGGAGTGGAGTGACAGGCTTGGAGGTTCTAGGTGGAGTTAGAGGGTCGACACTCCAGGGCGGAGCTTGCAATCTGGAATCCCAAAATACATCCAGGAGGATATGTTCAGGCAACTTAGAAGGATATGATGGGCTGAATGGAGTCAGCAAAGACAAGGCCAAAGAATTGGGTAGCATGGGCAGAGAGATCAAAAACAGCCACCTTGGCTGATACAGAGCAGGCAGAGAGTTTAAAAACTGCCTCCATGACTGCCACTGGACAGGCAGATACTTCAGGAATGGCCTCCTTGGCCCACATGGTATAGATAGACACTTCATGTAACACAGGCATGGTGCTAGGCTAAGAAATGGGCATTGTGCTATCTCTTTCATTCTCCTCCATTAGTACAAGGGGGCTAGAATTCATGCAATTTACTGCAGCCTCTGGAGAAAAGGCTGGGCTCCACCCCATTCCCTCCTACTCCACAAGGATCCCCTCAGGGACGGACAATGGTGCCGGCTCATGCACCTGGTCAGACATTCTGTTGGGCTCGCCGTGGCAGGCTCCGGCTCTGTGTCTGCGGTGTCACTCAAATTTTCACTAATGTGATCACACATTTAGCATATTGACTGTTTAACATATTTTAGATATCATTCATGACTGTAGCACAACTGGTGCGCCACATGTTACATCCTAATACTTTAAGGTTTGTTCAAATCACTGTCCTAAACATGAGCAATAGCCAAAGCGAAGCTTACCCAATAAACACTATTAACACACAAAAGTAGAATTAGCATAAATCCAAAGCTCCATTCATGAGTGATGAACTAAATTCTCCATAATTGTTCATCCACAAAATAAACAGAACAGAGCCTCATCTTTTCATTAAAGAGGCTATATGTGTTTTTTCTGAAATTTAAACTCGTGACTTTTAAAAAAAACAGAACTGCTCTTCCTTTCTGCTCGCTCTCGCAGCGCGAGAGTGTAGGCTACTTGCTGTCTAGCGGTGGTGGCAGAGTGATCTGAAACGTTTAACATGAACGCGCTTGACGTCACATCCACAGACAGCGCGGAACAAATCCGACCCGACAGAAAATAGGAAAAATAGGATACAGGCTTATAAGTGCACCCACTATGAGCGGACAAGGTGTCAGTATGCTCATCAGGAGATGTTTGAGTCATAAATGGTAAAATAAAAAGGCTTTACGTTTATTTTGGGGAAAAAGTTGCATATAGCCCCTTTAAATATACAATATGTCCCAATATGACCATATTGTGTGTATGTTTAGAAAACTCTAATGCCTGGTGTGGTACTAATACTTTACAGCCAATACAGAATCTAAAAGTGGCACCTTTGTCTCTGTGGGCTGGAAACAATAGCTGAGTTTTCTCTGTTCTGCCTCTCTGTCTCACACACACAGGGAAGAGTTTCATCATTAATTCAGAAGTTTTAGCATGCATGACATGATGCTAATGTACAGTGAAACGCACATAAAATCTCATTGCATTGAACTCGGTCTGGGGTTCACTCACACTCACAGCAAAAACACATGCAGTCATACAAAACCCTGATAAATTAGGACCCAAACATTATTTTTCTGTCAACATTTACTCCCTCTTGCCGTTCCAAACCAATATGATTTTCTTTCTTCCACGGAAAACAAAAGGAAAGATACTGGGCTCTGTTTTATGTCATATTTTATTACAGTGATAATCATATGTACACTGTCTGAATCACATATTAATATGTTAAAAAAAAAAATTATGTAAGCGAAACGAGGCAGGGTTGTGTTTTATATTCCGTTTTGTTATAAACATACATGCAGTGAAGATAATCAAGGAATGCGTTGCCAGAACCGCATTTGTGTGGCTATTAATATGTTTACGATTTTTTTTAATGGGAAAAAAAAGAGGCAGAGTGGTATTTTATGACATGTTTTGTTTTATTGTAGCCTAAAATATAGCTACATAGAGATAACCAGAGTGAGAGCGAGCTGAGTGACGCTATCAAGAACGCTGTTCCACTTGCAGAATCACAGGACTTGTGTCCTCACCGTCATCGAGAGTTTGTTCTCCCGAGTCAATCTTGTCCGAACTACCAAGGACGCAAGTTACGAAACATAGTCATGAAAGAGTACTTTCTTTAAATGCACTTAAGTGGCCTTTCATTTAATTAACATGATATTATCTGCAAGTACAGTTTTTTAAGTATGCTACAAGTGCACGTCTTTTTCACATGGGTCCATTGAATTAACAACTGCAACTTGATCATTAAATGAGTTGAAATCAAAAAGCCAAATCATCGATAAGCTCAGACTCATAAGAATCACAAATTGAACACAAACCTAGACTTGGAAAACAAGTTTAGTGATACCTTTATGGTGCGTTTTAAAGCTTAAAAGCATCCCTCTTGGCTCCATGGAAAAGATAATAGAAACAATCAATGTTTGTGTATGTGTGTGCATTTTCCACCAAATAAAGAAAGAGGTTTTGAAACTAGAGTGAGTAAATGATGACAGGAAATTCATTTTTGGATAAACTATCCCTTTAAATATCTAGAGAGACCAAGTGTCTCAGTCTGTAAGTGTGTGGCTGGTGACTGTGAGATAAAGGTTAACTAATGAAAATAATACAAAGCCTTGTTTAGACGTCAGCAAATCCATGCACACACACATTTGGTGTGTCTCCTCTCAGCATCCCTGACGCCACTGAACACATTCATTATATCCAGTGTCAGCGCTGTGCTCACTGCTTACGTTGAGAAATAAGAGACATCCTGTTCATCTTCAAAGCCCACGGCATCTGTTTCATTCACACAGATGAAAGATAAGTGTATTTACCACACGATGACAAGATGTGGTGCCATGGTCACTGGACCAATTGAATCAGAAGAACACAATGAAAAACTTCATTAAAAACAAACAAGAACAACTAGCATTATATTCACATTCATATTTAACTATGTATCTGGAGGGGTACCAACTTCAATAGCTCAAACCAGAGGAAACTATAAGGATACATTCAGTAGCAAAATTGTTACATTTTCAAAACTGACATGGTGCTAGAGTGTTGTAGATGGTTACCAAGGTGTTGCTATGTGATTTTGGTTGCTAGGGTGTTCCGGGAGTCTAAATTCAAGTGTCCACCTCCAAGTCTCTATTTGGATAAGGATGCATTATCGGATCTCAATGTAATGTAAACGCGATCTAGACTTATTTGCATTCACAGGTCGACATCATTAGGTCACATAAATCGCAGCACGTAGCTGGGTGATTGTAGACAATCAAGAGCGGATATAATGGATGTAGGCTCTGCTTGTAAACCTAACTCCACTGGCCTCAAGAGGCTCAGTTGCTAACAGCTGAGGTCTTTAGTGTCTTTGTTAGCGTGCCCGCCTCTCTCTCCGGAGACCTCGGTTCAAATCCCGCTTGCAGCAGGTAGAGTAGGACCCGTTACACGGAGTAGAAAGCATATGGCCCTGTCCCAAATGACACACTGCATGTCTTCTGGACTGGCCACCGGATGTGCAGTCATTTTAGGTTTCAGAGGAGTACTCTCTGTTGCCGATATGTGCACTTTTGTCAAACCTGCAAGCCTGCGAGCTCCGCAGCTGACAGTCAAAGCGGCATAACGTCAAAAAATGTTGGAGGAAGATCGTGAGGGCCTAGGGTTCCATTTGGGACAGGGCTTATGTAGATAAAAAAATGCAAAACCATTCATTTTCTGTAAAGGATGCACACTTTTCCCAACACATCTGGCGGTGATTTCAGACCCATATGTCTCCTTTCACCATTTTGATCGCAGCCTCTATGGAATGTACTATTATTTGCAACCTCATCCTCACTTTATGAGATTTGAACCGTGTAGCCCCGCGACTGAAACTCTTAAAAGAAACCCCACCTCTTCAGGCTGACTTTGCACTGGGGGAATTTTTCCATTTCAGACTTATTTAAAATATTATGCAGGAAACAGAGATCTGATCAGTTATTGAGATACAGAAGCCACTTGATGTTGACAAGTGTAAATGCACCATGTCCTGATTGGCTGATGATCCGATCTGCTTGGATTTGGTTTAGGGTTAGTTATTATTCATACTTTTCTGTTAATATATATAGTAAGTACAATCAACATTTGTGACAAGGACATGGTAAAACAAAATGTCACCAAATATACTTTTAACACACTACAATGACGCATACTTCTTTTTCACAATGATAAAGCAGAGCTGCACTGAGTGACAGTGACTACGTTTACATGGACAGCAGTAATCTAATTATTGACCTTATTCTGAATAAGACAATAATCTGATTAAGGTGTTTACATGAGTTGCTTTTAGAGTAATCCGTTCATGTTCCCATTTTACATGTTATAGAACATAAATCGATTAAGAGCACACGTCATTACGTCTCCATGCCACGCCGTCCGACGTTCCCTCAAGAATTTCACGCAGTTCGTCTTTGTTATGGTACCACATACAGTTTTGGGTGTTTCATTTTTAATTTTACGAGGGTTTCAAAGGCAGTAAATTGTCCATGCTATACGTGCAAATAGACGACGGCGGATACAAATTCTCCAGCAACAGGCTGTGCAGCTGTGCTTTCAGTCGGCAGCATGTCATTCTTGCCACCACGACAAACTCGGAGGTACTGGATGAGAGTACGAAGTAAGGACTGGTGGGAGAGAGTTGTTTTAATGGAATTTGATGACGCTGAATGGAAAGAGAATTTTCGCATGTCCCGGAGAACATTTGTAAAAATATGTTCCGTGATGGAGAGTGTCATGAGTCCACAGGCGGTCACTGTGCGTGCGCCTGTTCCCTTGGAGATGCGGGTCCAAAAAATCCAAACGACGTTAATAGTTAGATTAAGGTCAGTGTGTACATGTCTACAATGCACTTTGATAGTGCGACTAAAATAGGCATACTCCACATGTCTTAATTCGATTTTTGTTTAATTCGAGTATGGCTTTAATCGGATTAAGGTAATTAGAAATCGCTGTTTACATGGTAGTTTCTTAATCAGAGTATGGTCTTAATCAGATTAATATCGGAGTATTGTTGTCCATGTAAACGTACTGACTGATGCACTGACTGATGCAGTTGGATACATACCTGATCAAATCTAACAACACAGCGACTGTCAGAGTGAACAGGGCTGAATAGTAAAGACTGCACTAGCAAGCACCACTAATAACCCTTACCCAAAAACTGTGGTGTCACTTTGATTACATATGGTACTGTATTTCAGTACATGGTACTCCAAAAGTAGTTTAAATGGAGCAAAAACGTTCCAGTGACTCTGCCCTTTAAGGTGGTATTTTTACATGTTTCACGCGTGCCGCACATCCCCCATGAAAGATGTCATGTTACCGGTGTCACTTGAGCTCCTGTAAACAGAGCAGCTCAGGGACTTCAGCAGCAGCTGCTGATTAATGACTCTGCCATATGAGAACTGCTTCTGTGTTTAGAAAGACTTCATTGTTATTGAAGGTCAACATTAATGAGACACTTTATTTCTTTCTCGTGATAGCGTGGTGTGGTTGACCACGCTACCTTGGCCCATGACAAATGATGACAAGGGCAACTGACGCTAACACTAACTATTCAGCTTTACACAGTCATGAACACTCAACCCACTCACAGTTATCCAATGACAGCACCAGTACATAAACACACAGTTTGTGTTATCAACTACACTTTTAAGTACAATGATAGCCTATATCACGGCAAACTCCTCAACTCCATTTCACTTTCTAACACCTTATTAGATTTCTCTGCACAGAGATAAAAGAATCTGTTAATGGGGCAATAACAAGTAAGATTGTCCATGATAAAAGCTTTTATAAACAAGTATAAGCAATTAACTTTGACTTGTCATAAAAGCGTTCAAATATCTGAAGTTTTTAGAGACATTGGGCAGATTTACTAAACAGGGTGTGATATACTGACAATATGCAAAATAAAGAACACAGACGCAGCCGGATCATTTACATTATGACCTAGACAATCTGCAAAGACAAATAAAAATTCAACTTAGCGGCTGGTTTAAGACATGTTTTTGGGGTGGAAAATAATACCGCAAAAAAACAGTAAATTGAATAGTGCAAACGTTAGTAGATCACATTGCATGATTCAATTAAATAATAGTCTCTTCCAATAAATAGAGGGTATGCATTGATGTCACTTTCCCGTTGGAGCACGTCCCCTCAGCCGGACTGAGTGGCAGAAGAGCTGCTGCGTGACTGGATTTAATAGGAGAAACTGCGAAACCGTGAGTAAATGATTAATGGTTGATTATCGGTTTAAATTAAAGGTTGTACTCCATATAGTGTTCCTTACAACTATAAAATAACTAATGATAATTAACGTCCACATCAACTGACGATTTCGTGCTGTTTATTATAAACGCTTGCTTTGAATGCTTGTGCTCTTTAGTCCCACTGAATCAAAAGTTTTTTGTCTTTTAGTATGAACATGTTAGTCTATAATCTATAAGTTGATAAGGCGGTCCAGAGTCACGAAAGCACAGAGCGGATCATGTGATCGAGTCAGTCCAGAGACACACAACAGCACAGAGCAGATCATGTGATCGAGTCAGTCCAGACACACGACAGCACAGAGCGGATCATGTGATCGAGTCAGTCCAGAGACACGACAGAACAGAGCGGATCATGTGATCGAGTCAGTCCAGAGACACGACAGCACAGAGCGGATCATGTGATCGAGTCAGTCCAGACACACGACACCACAGAGCGGATCATGTGATCGAGTCGTCCAGAGTCACGACAGCACAGAGCAGATCATGTGATCGAGTCGGTCCAGAGACACGACAGCACAGAGCGGATCATGTGATCGAGACGGTCAAGAGACACGACAGCACAGAGCAGATCATGTGATCGAGTCAGTCCAGAGACACGACAGCACAGAGCGGATCATGTGATCGAGTCGGTCCAGAGACACGACAGCACAGAGCAGATCATGTGATCGAGTCAGTCCAGAACCACGACAGCAGAGAGCGGATCATGTGATCGAAGTCGGTCCAGAGACACGACAGCACAGAGCAGATCATGTGATCGAGTCAGTCCAGAGACACGACAGCACAGAGCGGATCATGTGATCGAGTCATTTCAGAGACACGACAGCACAGAGCGGATCATGTGATCGAGTCATTTCAGAGACACGACAGCACAGAGTGGATCATGTGATCGAGTCGGTCCAGACGCACAACAGCACAGAGCGGATCATGTGATCGAGTCGGTCCAGAGCGGACCATGTGATCGAGTCGGTCCAGAGCGGACCATGTGATCGAGTCGGTCCAGAGACACGACAGCACAGAGCAGATCATGTGATCGAGTCTGCCCAGAGACACGACAGCACAGAGCGGATCATGTGATCGAGTCGGTCCAGAATCACGACAGCACAGAGCAGATCATGTGATTGAGTCGGTCCAGAGCGGACCATGTGATCGAGTCGGTCCAGAGCGGACCATGTGATCGAGTCGGTCCAGAGACACGACAGCACAGAGCAGATCATGTGATCGAGTCTGCCCAGAGACACGACAGCACAGAGCGGATCATGTGATCGAGTCGGTCCAGAATCACGACAGCACAGAGCAGATCATGTGATCGAGTCGGTCCAGAGCGGACCATGTGATCGAGTCGGTCCAGAGCGGACCATGTGATCGAGTCGGTCCAGAGACACGACAGCACAGAGCAGATCATGTGATCGAGTCTGCCCAGAGACACGACAGCACAGAGCGGATCATGTGATCGAGTCGGTCCAGAGACACGACAGCACAGAGCGGATCATGTGATTGAGTCGGTCCAGAGACACGACAGCACAGAACAGATCATGTGATCGAGTCGGTCCAGACACACGACAGCACAGAGCGGATCATGTGATCGAGTCGGTCCAGAGACTCAACGACAGCACAGAGCGGGTCTTGTGATCGAGTCAGTCCAGAATCATGACAGCGCAGAGCAGATCATGTGATCGAGTCGGTCCAGAGACACGACAGCACAGAGCGGATCATGTGATCGAGTCGGTCCAGAGACACGACAGCACAGAGCGGATCATGTGATCGAGTCGGTCCAGACACACGACAGCACAGAGCGGATCATGTGATCGAGTCGGTCCAGAATCACGACAGCACAGAGCGGATCATGTGATCGAGTCAGTCCAGACACACAACAGCACAGAGCGGATCATGTGATCGAGTCAGTCCAGAATCACGACAGCACAGAGCGGATCATGTGATCGAGTCGGTCCAGAGACACGACAGCACAGAGTGGATCATGTGATCGAGTTGGTCCAGAGACACACGACAGCACAGAACGGATCATGTGATCGAGTTGGTCCAGAGACACACGTCAGCACAGAACGGATCATGTGATCGAGTCGGTCCAGACACACGACAGCAGAGAGCGGATCATGTGATCGAGTCAGTCCAGACACACGACAGCAAAGAGCAGATCATGTGATCGAGTCGGTCCAGAGACAAGACGGCAGAGAGCGGATTATTTGATCGAGTCGGTCCAGAGACACGACAGCACAGAGCGGATCATGTGATCGACTCAGTCCAGAGACAAGACGTTACAGAGTGGATCATGTGATCGAGTCAGTCCAGAGACACGACAGCAGAGAGCGGATCATGTGATCAAGTCAGTCCAGAGACACCACAGCACAGAGCGGATCATGTGATCGAGTCGGTCCAGACACACAACAGCACGGAGCGGATCATGTGATCGAGTCGGTCCAGAGACACCACAGCACAGAGCGGATCATGTGATCGAGTCGGTCCAGAGACACGACAGCACAGAGCGGATCATGTGATCGAAGTCGGTCCAGAGACACGACAGCAGAGAGCGGATCATGTGATCAAGTCAGTCCAGAGACACCACAGCACAGAGCGGATCATGTGATCGAGTCGGTCCAGACACACAACAGCACGGAGCGGATCATGTGATCGAGTCGGTCCAGAGACACCACAGCACAGAGCGGATCATGTGATCGAGTCGGTCCAGACACACAACAGCACAGAGCGGATCATGTGATCGAGTCGGTCCAGAGACACGACAGCACAGAGCGGATCATGTGATCGAGTCGGTCCAGAATCACGACAGCACAGAACGGATCATGTGATCGAGTCGGTCCAGAGACACGACAGCACAGAGCGGGTCATGTGATCGAGTCGGTCCAGAGACAAGACAGCAGAGAGCGAATCATGTGATCGAGTCGAACCAGAGACAAGACAGCAGAGAGCGGATCATGTGATCGAGTCGGTCCAGACACACGACAGCACAGAGCGGATCATGTGATCGAGTCGGTCCAGAATCACGACAGCACAGAGCGGATCATGTGATTGAGTCGGTCCAGAGACACGACAGCACAGAGCGAATCATGTGATCGAGTCGAACCAGAGACAAGACAGCAGAGAGCGGATCATGTGATCGAGTCGGTCCAGACACACGACAGCACAGAGCGGATCATGTGATCGAGTCGGTCCAGAATCACGACAGCACAGAGCGGATCATGTGATCGAGTCGGTCCAGAGACACGACAGCACAGAGCGGATCATGTGATCGAGTCGAACCAGAGACAAGACAGCAGAGAGCGGATCATGTGATCGAAGTCGGTCCAGACACGACAGCACAGAGCGGATCATGTGATCGAGTCGGTCCAGAATCACGACAGCACAGAGCGGATCATGTGATCGAAGTCGGTCCAGAGACACGACAGCACAGAGCGGATCATGTGATCGAGTCGGTCCAGAGACACGACAGCAGAGAGGGGATCATGTGATCGAGTCAGTCCAGACACACAACAGCACAGAGCGGATCATGTGATCGAGTCGGTCCAGACGCACAACAGCACAGAGCGGATCATGTGATCGAGTCGGTCCAGAATCACGACAGCACAGAGCGGATCATGTGATCGAGTCGGTCCAGACACACAACAGCACAGAGCGGATCATGTGATCGAGTCGGTCCAGAATCACGACAGCACAGAGCGGATCATGTGATCGAGTTGGTCCAGAGACACGACAGCACAGAGCGGATCATGTGATCGAGTCAGTCCAGACACACGACAGCAAAGAGCAGATCATTTGATCGAGTCGGTCCAGAGACAAGACGGCAGAGAGCGGATTATGTGATCGAGTCGGTCCAGAGACACGACAGCACAGAGCGAAACATGTGTTTGAGTCGGTCCAGAGACACGACAGCAGAGAGGGGATCATGTGATCGAGTCGGTCCAAAGACAAGACAGCAGAAAACGGATCATGTGATCGAGTCAGTCCAGATACACAACAGCACAGAGCGGATCATGTGATCGAGTCGGTCCAGACACACGACAGCAGAGAGCGGATCATGTGATCGAGTCAGTCCAGAGACACGATAGCACAGAGCGGATCATGTGATCGAGTCGGTCCAGAACCGCGACAGCAGAGGCGGATCATGTGATCGAAGTCAGTCCAGACACACGACAGCACAGAGCGGATCATGTGATCGAGTCGGTCCAGAATCACGACAGCACAGAGCGGATCATGTGATCGAGTCGGTCCAGAGACACAACAGCACAGAGCAGATCATGTGATCGAGCCGGTCCAGAATCACGACAGCACAGAGCGGATCATGTGATCGAGGCGGTCCAGAGACAAGACAGCAGAGAGCGGATCATGTGATCGAGTCGGTCCAGACACACGACAGCACAGAGTGGATCATGTGATCGAGTCGGTCCAGAATCACGACAGCACAGAGCGGATCATGTGATCGAGTCGGTCCAGAGACACGACAGCACAGAGTGAAACATGTGATCGAGTCAGTCCAAACACACAACAGCACAGAGCAGATCATGTGATCGAGTCGGTCCAAACACACGACAGCACAGAGCGGATCATGTGACCGAGTTGGTCCAGCGACACGACAGCACAGAGCAGATCATGTGATCGAGTCGGTCCAGAGACACGACAGCAGAGAGCAGATCATGTGATCGAGTCGGTCCAGAGACACGACAGCACAGAGCAGATCATGTGATCGAGTCAGTCCAGAGACACGACAGCACAGAGCGGATCATGTGATCGAGTCAGTCCAGAGACACGACAGCAGAGAGTGGATTATGTGATCGAGTCGGTCCAGACACACGACAGCACAGAGCGGATCATGTGATCGAGTCGGTCCAGAGACACGACAGCACAGAGCGGATCATGTGATCGAGTCGGTCCAGAATCACGACAGCACAGAGCGGATCATGTGATCGAGTCGGCCCAGAGACACGACAGCAGAGAGCAGATCATGTGATCGAGTCGGTCCAGAGACACGACAGCACAGAGCGGATCATGTGATCGAGTCGGTCCAGAATCACGACAGCACAGAGCGGATCATGTGATCGAGTCGGCCCAGAGACACGACAGCACAGAGCGGATCATGTGACCGAGTCGGCCCAGAGACACGACAGCACAGAGCGGATCATGTGATCGAGTCGGCCCAGAGACACGACAGCACAGAGCGGATCATGTGACCGAGTCGGTCCAGAGACACGACAGCACAGAGCGGATCATGTGATCGAGTCGGTCCAGAGACACGACAGCACAGAGCGGATCATGTGATCGAGTCGGCCCAGAGACACGACAGCACAGAGCGGATCATGTGATCGAGTCAGTCCAGAGACACGACAGCAGAGAGTGGATTATGTGATCGAGTCGGTCCAGACACACGACAGCACAGAGCGGATCATGTGACCGAGTCGGTCCAGAGTCAAGACGGCAGAGAGCGGATTATGTGATCGAGTCGGTCCAGAGACACGACAGCACAGAGCGGATCATGTGATCGAGTCGGTCCAGAGACACGACAGCACAGAGCGGATCATGTGATCGAGTCGGTCCAGAGACACGACAGCACAGAGCGGATCATGTGACGCTAGACAAATGCCTTGACGCTCACTTATGGATCCACCACAAGCTCGGCACCAGGATACTTCGACTCGCTCCTACGAGTCTACACCCCCACCAGAAGCCTTCGCTCAGGTAAGGAGCATAGGCTTATGGTACCATCACAGAAAGGCATGAAATCCCTCTCCAGAAATTTTCATTCACCGTTCCTGACTGGTGGAACGATCTTCCTACCTCCATCCGGATAGCAGAATCACTGTCATCATTCTAAAGACTGCTAAAAACTCATCTCTTCCGTGAGCACTTATTCTTCCTATATTTCTCTATTATTCCCTCCCTATTCTAGCTTAAGGTTACTCTATGTAATGTCCAAAACTTGGTATTTAAGGCACTTTTGCGTTTCTTCGCCTATTCATGACCAATCGCTTCCTGCACTCCTCAGTTGTAAGTCGCTTTGGATAGTCTGCTAAATGCATAAAGGTAAATGTACACCCCCAACATTTGCATTTGCAGCCGAATCATCGGGAGATCTGCAGGTAAACAAGCGTCACGCGAGGACAGCAAAAAAGGCAGATCATGGACACAAATGTTATGTTCCAGGCTGTGCAGGGGATGTGAGGACTTTTCATACCCTTCCCACAGATAAAAAAGTCAACAGGCATGTTTGTTATAATTGGATACTGCAACAATTCAAAATTGTTCGTTTGCTCAGCCCATTTCACCACGGACAGTTTTTCTGGGACAATATCAAGCAGTGACGCTTAGCGTCTAAAACTGAAGAAAAACGCAATTCCAACTATATTGCTGCAAGCAGTAAGTAGTGTTTTTATCCACTTATTGACTTTCTAAACAATTTCTGATTAAATTGAAAGTTTCTTAGCGAGACAGCATTGTCTAGATAACGCAAGATGCTAGTACAGTAACAATAGAAAACTCCAAGTACCATACATAACTAGTCACTGCGTACATTGTGACTATATAAACATGCAATATTGTTTTTACGAGAAAAGACGAGCCTAAAATGTAGTTTAAAAAAATTAAAACTTGAACAAAAAGTACTGGTTTTGGTTTTGTCAGGGGGAAAAGAAGACTTTCGAGTCTTCATGCTTGCGGTTGCCAGAGTTCAGTAATTGAATCCCCCAATCAGAGCTTTTCTGTGAAAAGAACATGTAATCTATCCTGTTTTACCTACACATGTGCAATCTGGCAACCATTTGCACGTGAGCTCTTTCTCTCTCTCTCGCGCGTGCGGTGATCTGACAACACCAATAAACAAGTAAGCTGGATTTGAGCGATCTCCATTTGAGATGTTCTGCTTAAAGTGTCATTCAGTCGGTCTGTGTTCTGTCAGGATTCAGGATCATGAGCTGGTTGTGCTGTTTGTGATTGTGTTAGCTAGATGAACAACTGCACTTGTGTGAGCTGCTGAAATAAGCCAATCAGAGCAGAGCTCATCATTAATATTCATGACCCTTCCAAATAAGGCAAAAACCGAGCATTACATCCTAGGCACAATTTCTAGGGTTGTAAATGGACCTGTAAAACTGTATCTGGACAATTGTTGCCTTTAAATAAGCCACACACACTCTATGTAGATATCAGAGAACAATTTAAAATATTGTTTCAAATCATTCTAGGGCACCCTTAAAGCAGGATTGATTCTGATTGGCTGTCAATGTTTTTATCGAACATAAAAAAATTTTTTTTTTAAAGTAAATTGATTCCAACAACATTGTTCCTCTGTGTCGTTATCTATATAGCTGTGATGTGGACGTCATAGAATTTGAACAATTATTAAAACATTATAGTTATGATCATTGGTGTACATAGACCTTTAGTTTATTCAGTTCATTCAGTTATCTTCACTACTAGCTTTCAGCCTTGACTGGGCTGAGAGACGACCCCTGACCTGCTGTATCGCTCTGAAAATCCTAAAGAAAAAATGTCAAACTCAGCACTTGCTTGCATGTGTAACATTCAGTCATTCAGAGTAGGAGATAAAACCTTCACATGTGAAGTCAAGTGTTTACAGAGGCATGACAAGAGCAGAAGAGAGAAGGCAAGCGTAAGTTTCCGTGTTTAAAGCGCTGTGTGTGCATGCAGTACCTTTTCGTCGTCTTCTGTGAACAGTGCTCCATTGGGACTCTTGTTGATGGCCTGCGCGACCCCGATGACCTCTCCATCACTGTTGTGGATGGGCATGCACAGCAGAGACTTGGTTTTATATCCGGTGAGTTTATCAATCTCATCACTGAAACGATGGTCCTATAAAGAGGACAAGAGACAGTCTCACTCTTTGCTGAACGGGAACATTTATAATAACTGTACAGAGAAGCCAGACTAATTAAAGGTAGGGTAGGTAAGAATGATCTAAAACACTTTTGTCCAAATGTGTTTAAACTTTCTTTATATGTCAATACATAATTAAAATGTAAGTACTCTGAAAAAGAGAGTATGAAAATCGAGTGACTCTTAATCTGCAATAAACACCGCTCATTATTTTTGTTCGGGACGAAACAAGTGATTGGCTTGTGCGACTGTCACTCTCTTTCGCTACCATGGTTACCACCCCTTTTGCTACAAGATCCGCCCACATGCGCGCAACCGTTTGATTTGAGGCGTTCAAGAGGCTGTATTTCTGCTGGACAGGTAATCTTTCATTTTGATTATACATTTCTTTGGTTTATGTTTTCATGAAGCATGTATCACTAGCACACGTAGCTGCCTAATATAGCTAACATAACATTACTTAGCATTAAGTTACAATGTTATACACTTAGCGAGCCATGTAGAGATGATAAATACTCAATGTGCTTAGCTCAAGTTGATCGCTGTCGTGTTGAATTTCGCAAAATGTAACTTTAGATAACAAAATGCATGTGCAAAAGCTAGTACACCGCATCCAGGAACTTTTTTTAGAACTAAGTTAGCTTTAGCTACTTCCCTCTGTCTAAACTCTTTTACCATGTTCACCGGGAACTTTCCCTGCACGGTTATCTCCGCCTTTGTTTTTGTTTTTTTATTCTCTACCTATGTTTACTGATGTTTTTATCTTGTATCTGCGTGTGTGTATGGCAGCAAATAAGAGACATAATTCTTTGAAATGTAACAGCCACTGAATACTTAGTTTTGAAATATTTTGTGTTGAAAAACATTTATCTGAATTTATTTGCTCTGAATTCACCCCTTTAAAATTATTTTACTTTGGACACCATTCGAACTTACCTCTCAAAACCAGAATTTCAAATAATATTTTTCAATGCTCAAAAATTCAGATACAAAAAAAAAATCAACTTACATAATTTCAGATAAAATAGATTCAGGTTGATTTAAATTTGACTGCTCAAATTCAGATCGAAAAATTCAAGTCAAATATTCACATGGTAACATCCGGGCTACCCAGGAAAATTAGTTGAGCACCTATCGTCGTGATCATAGGGTGCGTCTCAATCAACTCCCTAGTTCAGTAGTCAGGGCACTGATCAGGGATCAGCCCATTAACTTATGTCCTGATCAGTGCCCTGACTACTGAACAAGGGAGCTGATTGAGACGCACGCATAGACTAAAAAAGATGACTTCCAGGGAAAACGAGGCGCCCCGGTAAGTTTGCTGTTTATGTACGGTCGGACTCAGGGCTCGACAGAACAGAAGTGTGTTGTTGCTTATTATGTTTGGAACTCATAGCTGTGGTTTGGTGTGAACCGTCTCTCTTTATGTAGGTAAGGCCGGCTACACACTGCAAGCGTGGCGTGAGCGTCTCAGCTGCGTGGCGTGTCCGTTTTTATTTCGGCTCCCATGTTAACAGGTTAGACTAGAGCATGCACACTGCCTGCTTGACACACGCATCTCAGGCGGAAAACGCGTGCATGCTAGAAATAGAACCGACGCCTATAGAGATTGCTAATGTGTCGTCATCATGACGTATTCCCGGTGGTGAACGCAAAGCATGTTGGGAATCCGCGGCACAAACGCCAAGCGGCAAAAGGCGCCAGACTTCTTTGCATGGAGGGAAGAACGCAGTGTTCATGTCGTTTACCTGCTGTGTTATAAACTGCAATAGTCGTTCTCATGATAGAAGTGGCATAAAGCTTAAGATATCCATTTATTGTTTTTCAGTGTGGAAAAATAATGACGTGTACAGGTTTGTTGAATTCTGACTGCATGCAGATAGATGAGAGAGAGCGAGGACTGTGGTGCTTAAAACATTAGTATACCTTCACACGGACGACAGTTTTCTGCCCCACTTTTACAATCTCCAGGTCCTGGACCTAGACACATCCATCTGGGCCTGCTGTAGCGACTTGAATTTACTGAAAACTCTGTGTGTGTACGCACTAACACTAACACTCTTTTTAACACATGCTCCGTCTGCAGTGTGTGTTGCGGTTCAGGAGCCGTCCTGTTGTGCTTTCACATATGCTGCGTTTGCAGTTGGTTAATATTGGAGAGATCCGCTGTTATATCCCACAAACACAGCATTTATTCTTTTTTTTTTTATTTCAAATCCAAAAGTTGTTACTGAACATGGCTTGTCAGAATTGCAATTGTCTTTGTTTACACTTTCATAGATGTCAGGTTTTAACGTAGCCTACTACATTTAAACGTTTATTCATTAATTTATATTTATATAGCCTAGTACTTTAGATTTAGCACACACAAGTGGCAAAACATTTAAACATAGGTTATAGCCTAAAATCACAAACATTTTAAATTAGAAACTTACACTAGGCTATTCAAAAACAGCCGACTCTCGTCTTTTCTTTCGTTTTTAAACCTTTTTAAAAGAAATCCATGTATATGGGTGCTGGAAGTTAGGCAACAGTTTGACGTCCCTTGACCAATCGCTCAGCTCGTAAGGATCCAGTCCTTTGATTCCCTTTATTTTCTCATCATATCTCGTCTTTGCATTAGGATTTAGTTTTAGGCGATATGGTCCGACAATGTTTTCTTTAGTCCGCTGCATTCTGTAGGATTATATTCTGTTTTTCTCTCATTTTTAATTATTTTCATGCCAGAACACTAGCCTGCTATGCCAGGCCATGTAAACGGGCCAAACATACCCATAATCCTTTGCGTTCTGATGACGTTACCGCCCAGTTGGTCACATGTCTTGGCAATCTCTATTTTTCACACAACACGCAAGTGTTGGAAGCGTTTCCAGGCAAAATAGAATAGAAAAAGATGTTTGAATGTCATTTTGACACAAATACATAATTAATAAATTATATTTTGATGTTTAAAAGTCTCTAGGTTGTGACATGAATGCAGATATAACTGTAATTTAAATAAATAATAATAATTATCGATTTTCAATACATGTCAATAAAGAACGAAAATTCTGCAGCCTATTTTGCCATCAATACCATAGATATGTATGGTCAATAATGCCGACGTTGTCTTTGCTGTATCAGTAGGATATATATTTAGGTTTAACATGAATTATCCATTCTGCTGCGTGGCATTTTCTATTTGCACACCAGAAGGGTGTCTGACGCGGCGCTGCTGCTGCTAGGTGACGTACAGGGAAGGCCTATACTTCATGTATTCTTCATGTTAAACATAAATATATAGCCTACTGATACAGCAAAGACAACGTCAGCAGTATTGACCATACTGTATGGTATTGACGTAAGAATAGGCTGCAAAATATTTTGTTCTGTATTGACGTGCAATATTTGAAAATCGAAATTATTTAGATCAGTTATATCTGCACTTATATCAAAACCTAAAGACTTTCAAGCATCAAAATGTCATGTTAAAGGGGTGAATTCAGAGCAAATACATTCAGATAAATGTTTTTCAACATAAAATATTTCAAAACTAAGTATTCAGTGGCTGTTAAATTTCAAAGGATTATGTCTCTTATTTGCTTGCATATGTGTGTCGTAGACACTGTGTTGTGTGTGTATTTTAAACTTTACCGGTATTCTAGCTTGATACTGAGTACTAAAAGACATCTTATTTGTTTATATTCATAATGATAAAGTTAGATGTTTTATTACATGTGATTCTGACATGATGTCACTACATGCTCCTTCTTCTCCGCTTGTCTCAGGTAAATAATGCTCTTCCAGCTGATTGGTCGCTGGAGCTCGTTCATGTGTTCTGGGGGCGTGGCTTTGGAAAGAGCCCAGAAGGGAGAAGGTGGAGTGAATGGAAATAATGAGCTGTCTTTAAAACAGTCGTGAGAGGTCTACAGACACTCAATTTTTATAATTTCGGACCCACTTTATATTAGGTGTCCTTAACTACTATGTACTAACATTTTAATTAATAATTTGATACATTGCACTTATTGTGTACATACATGTTTTTACATTGTACTTACATTTGAAAAAATACCTGGCCTGCATGTAATTACATCTGTAATGAATTTCTGTAGTTACATTTGTGATGTAACCCTTAAACTTACCCATCCCACCACACCTGTCCCTAACCCTACCCTTAAACTTACCCATCCCATCACACCTGTCCCTAACCCTACCCTTAAACTTACCCATCCCATCACACCTGTCCCTAACCCTACCCTTAAACTTACCCATACCACCACACCTGTCCCTAACCCTACCCTTAAACTAACCCATCCCACCACACCTGTCCCTAACCCTACCCTTAAACTTACCCATACCACCACACCTGTCCCTAACCCTACCCTTAAACTCACCCATCCCACCACACCTGTCCCTAACCCTACCCTTAAACTAACCCATCCCACCACACCTGTCCCTAACCCTACCCTTAAACTAACCCATCCCACCACACCTGTCCCTAACCCTACCCTTAAACTAACCCATCCCACCACACCTGTCCCTAACCCTACCCTTAAACTGACCCATCCCACCACACCTGTCCCTAACCCTACCCTTAAACTGACCCATCCCACCACACCTGTCCCTAACCCTACCCTTAAACTAACCCATCCCACCACACCTGTCCCTAACCCTACCCTTAAACTAACCCATCCCACCACACCTGTCCCTAACCCTACCCTTAAACTAACCCATCCCACCACACCTGTCCCTAACCCTACCCTTAAACTGACCCATCCCACCACACCTGTCCCTAACCCTACCCTTAAACTAACCCATCCCACCACACCTGTCCCTAACCCTACCCTTAAACTGACCCATCCCACCACACCTGTCCCTAACCCTACCCTTAAACTAACCCATCCCACCACACCTGTCCCTAACCCTACCCTTAAACTAACCCATCCCACCACACCTGTCCCTAACCCTACCCCTTAAACTTACCCATCCCACCACACCTGTCCCTAACCCTACCCTTAAACTTACCCATCCCACCACACCTGTCCCTAACCCTACCCTTAAACTGACCCATCCCACCACACCTGTCCCTAACCCTACCCTTAAACTAACCCATCCCACCACACCTGTCCCTAACCCTACCCTTAAACTAACCCATCCCACCACACCTGTCCCTAACCCTACCCTTAAACTGACCCATCCCACCACACCTGTCCCTAACCCTACCCTTAAACTAACCCATCCCACCACACCTGTCCCTAACCCTACCCTTAAACTGACCCATACACCACACCTGTCCCTAACCCTACCCTTAAACTGACCCATCCCACCACACCTGTCCCTAACCCTACCCTTAAACTTACCCATCCCACCACACCTGTCCCTAACCCTACCCTTAAACTTACCCATCCCACCACACCTGTCCCTAACCCTACCCTTAAACTTACCCATCCCACCACACCTGTCCTCACCCTACCCTTAAACTTACCCATCCCACCACACCTGTCCCTAACTTTACCCTTAAACTTACCCATACCACCACACCTGTCCCTAACCCTACCCTTAAACTAACCCATCCCACCACACCTGTCCCTAACCCTACCCTTAAACTGACCCATCCCACCACACCTGTCCCTAACCCTACCCTTAAACTTACCCATCCCACCACACCTGTCCCTAACCCTACCCTTAAACTTACCCATCCCACCACACCTGTCCCTAACCCTACCCTTAAACTTACCCATCCCACCACACCTGTCCCTAACCCTACCCTTAAACTGACCCATCCCACCACACCTGTCCCTAACCCTACCCGTATCCCACCTCAATATCAGCAAAGGTGTTTTGCAACACAATATGAACACAGTAAATACATTGTACTTATTTTTTTATGTAAGAACATAGTAGTTAAGGCCACCTAATATAAAGTGGGGCCTTTTATGTTTTTGAAAGAGTGGGGCCTTTTATGTTTTTGAAAGAAGTCTCTAATGCTCACAAAGGCTGCATTAATGCTTTACATTATACTAATATTTCACAATATTACTGATTTTACTGTATTTTCTATCACATAAATGCAGTCTTGGTGATTAAAAAAGCTTGATTATTCCAAATTTCTGACTGGTAGTGTGATCCACCGTTAACATTAACAAACATAAACATTAAATAAAGCTTAACAGATTAGTCCATGTTCAAATACAGTTTACAGAAATATCATGAATCATATTTCGTTATTCATATTTGACATCATCTATGTATCTACACTTAATGCTTTTAATGGAAGTGTTACTATTTGCAATTATTTTTAATAATGAGCCACTTTTACACGGTTGATGTTTGAATGGTCTCTGAATCGCTGAGTTTACAGGTATAAATAATGCAGTTTTAATGATCTGCTCCGCTTGCTAAATGAAAAGGCAAACGCAGATTGACAGACTAATTAGAGAAGTGCGAGCTGACATCATCATCAGATCATCAGGAGTGTATCTGTAGAACAGAGAGGGTGAAGTTTGTCTGAGCTGATCGATTCAGTGATCAATACTCAGATACTCTCACACAACTCATTATCCCACTAAGGCCTTTTATGGATCTCGGGGAATAATCAAAGCAAAACGTCACTCAGGGGTCACAGTAAAATACTCTCCTGTCTGTGCTGCAAGTCATTATCCATACAGGAAAATCTCATGAGAGTGACCTGTTCAAAAAATAAAAAATAAAAATGCTAATGCTGTCCTAACCCTAATTCAGTTTCTAATGTATATTGAATCAAACACAATAATACTGGATGCAAACGTCTCCCATCCTGGGGTTCAGCTGGTTTGGATGGCCACCTTTGGCTGTGATGATTATGTAGCTGGTTATGCATAATGTTTTTTTTGTTGTTGTTGTTTTTCAGCAGTGAAATTAGAATGTCAGAATGTCCAATGGAATTCTTTTTTTTCTTTCTCCAATTAGGATTGATTCCAAATAATAATAGACATTCCATTAGCAATTCTGTGCACATTTGTAAGGATTTTCTTTAACTAGAAACAATCATTTTATTCCTGTTTCACCTGTAATGCATTAAGAGTGTTTGCTGTTTCCCCATGTGCATATGGGAAAATGTAATGCATGCGCATGACCTTACAACAGATGCCCTAAATTTCCTAATCCCAGTGGAATTTCTATCAGAATTCAGAACAATTGTACACTCTAAAAAATTCTGGGTAAAAAACAACCAAATGTTGGGTCAAATATGGACTAGCCCAGCGATTGGGTTGTCTTAAGCAAATATTTAACCCAACCGCAGGGTTAAAAATTCCCAATTGCTGGGTTAGTCCATATTTGACCCAACATTTTTTAGAGTGTAACTTGACTCTTACTTTGGTTCCATTGTGATGTTCGTCAGATTTTGGAACAATTGTATTGTAGAATTTCCAATGGGAGTTTGTGTGTTTTTACTGCTGAAGTCTCAGTTTAAAACAGGAATTTCACTTAATCCAATAGGATCTTATGATCAAATTTTAGATTAGGGTCCAATTCTTACTATTAACTAACTATTAAAGCCACAATATGTAATTTTCCACCACTAGAGGTCGCTTATTAAAAACAAAGGCGTAGCTTGAGGACGCCTTGATTTCGCAATTTAGCTTTAATTCTGCCGCAGACACCGCTTCCTTCTTTCTTCTTCCGCTCATGTGTGTGTGTGGTAACACAACACTGTTTTATCATATTAGACAGATTTGAGTGTGTTTAGAGTTATGTTATATACTCTGTGCGTTCACTCGGCGGCTGCTATGAGACACTTGCAGTGAGAGATCGATATTAGGCGGTAAAACATGGCACTCACGGTAAATCATGAACACCAGATTTACACAATAACACTAACTGTGTTGAGCTGGAGAACAATGAGTAGTTTTCTGTCCATGAATGATCCAAACAGTTGCTCACCGGTCTAATAAAACACATCATACATTAAAGAGTCTTTGTGTTTCCATGGTTTCTACAAAATAAAACCCGGAAATCGAGGGTAACGCGGTAATGATGTCATTGATAGGCGACGCAGGGTCTGTGTCCTGGTTAAAATCACTTATTTTGATGGATTGGTTGCTGGGAACATTTACAAAATATACAACATTGTTCTAGTGGTTTCTGGATATTTTAATCCAAGCATCTTACATATTGTGCCTTTAACTATGACTTTTGCCTCTATAAACTCCTAATTACTGCTTATTAAGAGTTAGTAAGGTAATTGTTAAATTTAGGTATTGTGTAGGATTATGGGATGTAGAATATGCTCATACAGAATAAGGCATTAATATGTGCTTTATAAGTATTAATAACCAGACAATATCCCAGTAATATGCATGATAATAAGTGACTAGTTAATAGTGAGAACTGAACCCTAAAAAAAAATGTCTGATCTTATATGACTCTGATCTGGAATTTATGGGCTAGAAACAATCATTTTATACCTGCTTCACCTGATATGCACTGGAAACGTTGAGCTTCACTATCAATAAATGTCTCAGTAAAATACTTTCCTTGTCTATCTGATAATTAATAATCCATATGTGAAAAAATTATGTGAATGGATCTTATAGTCAAAACCCTAACAGCTTCCTAATCCCAGTGGAATTATTTGGAAACCATCCGGGCTCTAAAAATCCTGCAAGCCTTTTTTTATTTTTTATATTAATTAGTAATTAATAATACAATTCCACCGAATTGAATAATCCTGAAACATTATTCAAATTAAGAATTAAGAATTTTAAAAAGTCTTAAACTTAAACATATTTTATTTATTTTTTTACATATGAAAAATATGAATATATGACATGTATGAATCACAAACTTTCTTGTTTCATTAAGATTAATACAAAATGTTTTATTAAGCTCTAGTTTTTTTACTCATTTAAAATTCTTAATTCATAATGTAAGGATTAATCAGTTCAATTTGGTGAAATTTTCCTATTAATTGAAATGCGTAAACAAAAAAAGGCTTGAAAACTTTTTGAGTGTATAGTCCCTAAAGATTTCCTAATCCCAAAGGAATTTCTTTCATTATTGGGAAACCATCCTAAAGCATCCCTAAAGGGCTCTAAGAAATCATTCTGAAGGAATAGGTATTTTACTTTATCCAGACGGTTACTTTGATTGTGGTTCCGAAGCATGACAGAAGTCCCGCTCATCCTTAAGGACAAGAAACAATCTGCTTTGATTCACCTGATATGCATCGGGAATGTTGACGGTCTCCCCGTGTTCAGCCACATATCCAATGATGCCCTTTCCCCAGGGCACCTGCACCTCATCCGAGTTTCTCAGAGAGGGCAACACTGTGGTCCCAGCATGCACATCGAAGAACTTGGACACCAGAGTCTTTTTATTGGCCGGTCCCTCCACCAGGAACAGGGAGCAGCGGTCAGCATCCACCATGATGCACACAAACACCAGGATCTTGTAGCTCAGACTGGCCAAGTCCAGGTCGTTGGAGATGTCTTTGACCAGCTCCAGGAAAAACTCCCTCTCGTTGTGCTCTTTCAGGTAGTATTTGTAGTCTACGGCGGTGGAGGGGTACTGGGGGATGTTGACCCGGGACTCCAGCAGGGCGGAGAGGATGTGCGCGGTGGTCGGGGGAAGGGAGCTGGCTTTACGCAGCAGCGCGCGTCTCCTCATGCTGGTCAGAGGCTCCTGGGCTCTGGAGTTGACGTGCTCGTCGTAAGTTCTGTTGGCGTTGATGGCTTTAGACCGTGCGAATGTCTTCCGCAGCTCTTTCTGCGACGCTCGTCTCTGTAGCCCGTCTCCTCTGCTCGCCCAGCTGTCTTTCCCGCACGCGCTCGCCGCTTTCTCCGCGTCCGCGCCGGTGGAGTTCGCCGGAGTTTTAGTCGCGTGATGGTTCTTCTGCCACTTTTCCACCATACTCGCCTTGCCTTTCCTGTTTAAATAGTCCTCTAATAATTCCGGGTGCGCGTCTAGAAAACTTTCCACATCGGAGAAGACCATATTAGAGCCTGCCATCGCTGCCGCCACGGTCATCTGCAAATAAAATCAGACGGACCCGTGTCTTGATCGCTCATTTATGTGAGTGCAATCATTCGCAAACTTAAAACAACAGATCCTCCGAGAGAAAGCGGGACGTGGTTGGTCCGCGTGAGTTCATGTTGTGTCGTGCACGGTCGCATCTGATGCTGAATAACTCGCTCTCGTTCATTCTAAAGCAGCGCCAGTGATGATGATGCGACAGAGCGCTTCGCAGGTGCACCACTGACGTCACGATCACGCATTCCTCCCCTCATCCTCTCCCGAGTCTCTTCATAACTGGGCTGTTTTAATATAGGGATGCTCATCTTAGGTGACACTGGGAAACGCAGTCTTAATGGCTTATATATACTCAAACATGTCTTGGGGGCCCTATAAAACATTTTATATTTTCAAATGAATCCATAAAACCTAAACAATTTAATATATATAATGTTTCTTTATGTTTTTATGATAGGTATACACAATACCACAATAATAAATGTAATTTAATTCAAATAAACTTGTTTTATTTTACATTCAATTCAGTCCTTCCCAGATTGCAGTGTGCTGTGCTGTATGCGCCATCTGTTCAATGATATTGCTAATTCACTTTGTAAGGAATTCCCGATGAAAAGTTGCAGCTCCACCGACCTCTGGTGGACAAGTTAGAGTATGCAGCTGTCCAAATGCATGCCCATCAGGGACAGGGTTATAACTTTTTAAATATTTTTTTCAAATAAAATATTTCCTGTATAATAAATCGATCAAGTTTAGTTTAAAATCAATAAAAAACGCCCCAATTCAAGGTCATAGGCTATAGGGTGTATAACAAAGGTCACAGCTTATAAATATTAATTAGGCTAGCATTTACTGAAACATTCTAACGTTAACTTCTAAGTTCGAACGTTTAGAACTTTCTGGAACACTTTAGGACTGTTGAGAACTCTCTGGAGTTTTGTAGTTGTTTTTCTAGAACAATCCAAATTTTTAAACACCCCCATTTAAATGTTCTAAATGCATTTCTATCATTGTACATAGGTGTTTGTTTTTGTGCACAAAAAGTATTCTCATCACTTCATTTAATTAATGTGTAACCGCTGGAGTCACATGACTATTTTAACCGTCTTTACTTCCTTTCTGGACCTTGAAAGTGTTCATTAAATCGCTGCCCATGAGGGGTCAGAACCTCTCGGATTCCATCAGAAATATCTTCATTTGTGTTCTGAAGATGAACGAAGCTCTTACAGGTTTGGAACGACATGAGGGTGAGGAATTAATGACAGGATTTTCACTTTTCGGTTGAACTATATTTCACAAATTGAAATTGAATATAGGACTCTGCCTCCTGTCCATCGTCATGTGCACACTGATCAGGGCATCTTCTGTAACTTTTAAACCCTCTGCTCTCTACTTGTCCGCGACAGCCGCTGAAAGAGGTCTGATTCATCTCTTTTGACTGTGCTATAAGTGTGTTATGTTCTACTTATGAGCATGTACTTCATATAAGACGTACTGTAGTTCTGTCTGAAGTTAAAGCGCAACACAAAGCTAAGTTGTACGGTATGTATCAGTGAATGACACATTTTGGCTGTGTGGTGTGAAATGCCATATCGGGCACTTTTTGCAATTCAATTGGCTTATCCTTACTGTTGAGATTTTAAAAATGATGTTAAGTGTTTTTCAAGGGTTTAAGTCATCGGCTAATTTCTTGATTGCCGTTTTGACAGTTTCCACCTGGACATTGTAGTCATATTTGCTCATTTTATTGTATTAGCCCTGTTTTGTTTTTTTGTCATTTTTTATTAAGGCGATTAAATGCTACTTATCAACATTGACTGGTATAACAATATAATTCTATAACATTATTTTGTTCCGGTACTCCTCAACCATTCGGTAGACCACACTTTAAGTCACTATATATTTCATTGAAAAATGCATCAAGCTTAAAGGATTAGTTCACTTTTAAATAAACTTTTGCTGATAATTTACTCACCCCCATGTCATCCAAGATGTCCATGTCTTTCTTTCTTCAGTCAAAAATAAATTAAGGTTTTTGATGCAAACATTCCAGGATTTTTCTCCTTATAATTGAGTAAATGGAGCCCAAACGGTTCAAGGTCCAAATTACAGTTTTAGTGCAGCTTCAGAGGGCTTTAAAGGAACACTCCACTTTTTTTGAAAATAGTCTCATTTTCCAAGTCCCCTAGAGTTAAATAGTTGAGTTTTACCGTTTTTGAATCCATTCAGCCGATCTTTGTATCTGGCGGTAGCACTTTTAGCATAGCTTAGCATACATCATTGATTCTAATCAGTCCATTAGCATCTCATTCAAAAAATGATCAAAGACACTTTCAATATTTTTCCTATTTAAAACTCAACTCTTCTACAGTTACATTGTGTGCTAAGACCAACTGAAAATTAAAAGTTGCGATTTTCTACACCTATATGGCTAGGAACTACTTTCTCATTTCTGCGTAATAGTCGCGGATCTTCGCGGCCGTACCATGGCTGCAGTGGCGGAATGATTCGTTGGTATTCTGTGAAACATGCTGGTAGTACACCTTTGACTTACTATCACAGCCCTTTACAACACACAGAACCACGGCTAATCACACAGGGAAATCCACAACACAATTTGTCGGCTGCAAGTCTGAAACTTTTTCTGCAAATACACGAAATTAGTGCCAGTCACATTGAAAGTTACCTAGCTGGGGGCTACTTTCAGCGCTGCGTAATATAATTGCGCCGCTGCAGCCATGGTACGGCCGTGAAGATCCGAGACTATTACGCAGGAATGAGAAAGTAGTTCCTAGCCATATAGGTGTAGAAAGTACCGAGTCGAAAGTACCGAGTCGTTGTTGAACGTGCACATACTCAGTCAAACGCTGTTTACAAAAAAGGGAGTTAAAAGGTGAAACAACGATGTCGGACGATTTTGAATCCTCCTTCCGAACATTTGTAAACACTGACTCGGTACTTCCGCCTACGACAAGCGTGACCTTTTCAACGTAACTGCTTATTACGGGACGTCACGTACACATATCACAGAACGGAGCAAGGCGAAGGACATCTTGGATGACATGGGGGTGAGTAAATTATCAGCAAAAGTTTATTTAAAAGTGATCTAATCCTTTAACTCAACCTGAATGAGCCATCTCTATCGTTTGGTGTAGTTGTGCAATGCTAGAAAAATCAACTAGATGGCACTGTGTCTGTGAGCAGCATGCCTTTTCAGTGTTCCTTCAAACAGCACGTGACACAGCGAAAATTATCTCGTCCTTTGATGACGCATATCGGCAGGATTTTTAAAGGTAAGACTATTTTGTTGACATATTATCATTTCAGAGGAGTTGTTAAACAGAATTATGTAACTTAATTCAACAAAAATAAGTCTTATAAGGGTCAGATCATTTTTTCAAAACATGCTCTACCAAACGGTTGCGATGTCATTTTATGGTAGAGAAGCTAGCTAATGTTGGCAATATTAGTTAATGTTGGTAAAATGAGCTATTTACAATGAACAAAAGGGTTAGTGTTGTTAAATCATGCACTATGGTAAACTATGGTAAATCATACTAGAATCATAGTGAACTGGTAAATCATGCTAGAATCATAGTAAACTATGGTAAATCATAGTAAACCATGATAAATTATGGTAAACTAATGCTAGAATCATGGTAAACTATGGTAGATCAAGCTAAATTATGGTAAGATGTGTTCGGAGCCATCAATAGCAGCCATCAGATTTTTTATTGGTCAAGAAATTGCCCTTAATATGACTTGTTCTTAATATTGTTCTTTTATTATGAACAGACATCTCAACCATTTGGTTGAGGACTGTATCTAAAATACTGTAGGATCTAACTAAAAAAAAATTTGTTATTGTTATCATAATTGAATAAAAAATGCAAAGAAATATTTTTTTCTTTGCTTTTTTCATGGTGCGTACCTTAAAGGGTTAAAGTTTTGGGCGGGTTTTCTTGGAGTAGACGGGTTTCGGTGAGCTTTTGAGCTTGAAATCGTCGGATCAGTCTGGCAACACTGAACACAACTTCAGCTCTTAAAGTTTGTTATAATGGCAGTGCTTGCATTCCACATCCTTCTCCTCATCTGTAGCACAGGAAATACACTCAATTATTAAATGTGTATAAACTGAAATATCTTGTTTTCAAGTGCTTTATCTTTAATGGCGTATAAGCATCATGTTCAGCAGTGGCAGAGAATTATTTCATGGGGGTAGCCGTGAAAGCGGCGAGAGTAGTTTTTGTGCGCAAAAAAAAACCTAAATAATGACTTATATAGTGATGGGCCGATTTCAAAACACAGCTTCCTGAAGCTTCGGAGCATTATGAATCAGTGGATCGATTCATGATTCGGATCGCGTGTCAAACGGCCAAACTGCTGAAATCACGTGACTTTGGCGCTCCGAGCCGCTGATTCGATCCACTGATTCATAACGCTCCGGAGCTTCAGGAAGCAGTGTTTTGAAATCGGCCCATCTCTTTATAAGTTGTTATTTAGGTTTTTTTTTAGTGCACAAAAACTATTCTCGTCATTTCATAACATGATTGTAGAACGACTGTAGAGAGATGGGCTTTGTAACGACGTCTTTAGTGCCTTATATGGGTCTTGAAAGAGGAAATGTCATTGCTGTCAATGGAGGCCTTTCTGAGCCATCGGATTTCAACAGAAATATCTTCATTTGTGTTCTGAAGATGAACGGAGGTCTGACGGGTGACGAACGGCATGAGGTTGAGGAATTAATGACAGGATTTTTGGGTGAACTAACCCTTTTAAGATTGTTAGATGATGAAATATTTTGGATGTACTCTTCTAACAACAATGAATAAAGGATTTTGAAACGGCGCTTCAGTAAACAGCCATAAAGTGTGAGATAGATGTGAAGTACAGCTGAATTAAACACCCATTTGACAGCTGTTTTATATGGAAGCCCGTTTCCACCACAGTTGAGTAAAAAAATATGATTCTTCAAGTCATAATGAGAAATCTTCTCTAAATAATGACTTAATGATTTAATATCTCGAAATTACGAGAAACGTTCTCGAAATATTGACTTAACATCTCGAAGTAATGAGAAACTTTCTAGAAATATTGAATTAACATCTCAAAATAATAAGAAATTTTTCTCTAAATCTTGACTTAACATCTCGAAATAATGAGAAACGTTCACGAAATAATGACTTAATCTCTCATAATAATGAGAATCTTTCTCAAAATATTGACTTAACATCTCGAAATAATGAGAAACTTTCTCGAAATATTGACTTATTGTACTGTGTACTTTTGTCTCTGTCTACTGAAAACAAATTCCGTGTGTGCAAACTCACGAAAATGCGTATAAATAGTACGAGTGTGCAATGTCGTGGAATGTATATGCAAATAGTATGCAGTTTCGCGCGTGCATATGATACGCACTTTATGGCTGTGTCCAGACAGAGGTTTGAAGTTGTTCAATGAATGCAGACACCTCTGTTCTGTTATTTCTGCACCAAAGCTCGTTCTTTTTTAAAATCTTCTCAAGAGTTTGCTCAGAGATATAGCTAATGCAATTCAGATAATAAGATAAGGCAAAATGTAATCATTATTAGCTAAAACCACAGTTAAATACTCCTTAATGCGTTCACAATTCATCCTTTGTCGGGTCACGGCAGATTAATGAGCAGCATGTCATAATTTCGATATAGTAAATGCTAATTTAATTTGCATGAATCAGCATCAGCAACACCGGCGCCTATAGCGTGATTTAAGCGCATAATACATCGTAATGACAGTTTTCTCATTGTTACGAGATGTTAAGTCATATTTTAGAGAAAGTTTCTCGTTATTTTGAAATGTTAAGTCAATATTTCTAGAAAGATTCTCATTATTATGAGATGTTAAGTCAATATTTCTAGAAAGTTTCTCATTATTACGAGATGTTAAGTCATTATTTAGAGAAAGTTTCTCATTATTTCGAGATTTTAAGTCAGTATTTTGAGAAAGTTTCTCATTATTTCGAGATGTTAAGTCAATATTTCTAGAAAGATTCTCATTATTATGAGATGTTAAGTCATTATTTCGAGAAAGTTTCTCGTTTTTTGAGATATTAAGTCATTATTTCGAGAAGATTTCTCATTATTATGACTTAAAGAATCATATTTTTTTACTCAACTGTGGCAGAAACAAGCTTCCGTAGTTTTAGGACATAAATGTTAATAGGACAAATTAATACACTTTTGTCTAATTTCGAAAACAGGTCTTTATAATTTACGTGATTTGTGTAATTACTAACTTTCGATTAGTAATTACACAAAAACCTTACAACGGCCCTGTCCATGCATGACTTAAATAACAAGCATTGTGTTTGATGATTTCTTAAATAAATCTGATTTATGCTGATTTTCCTAAGTACAATAATGGACTCACGCTATGAGTATGCTAACACTCAAGGCTGCGCTGAAGCCCCGCCCACATCATAGAATTGACCAATCACGTAGGAACTGGAATGTCATTTAGAATGTGACATCACAGTAGCTAGGTAGGCTATAAAGTGTCACGGACTTATTTGGGTGAGGACTCATCAGCAGGGAAAAGGGAATTTATTACCAAAATAAACAGAAACAGAAAACAAAAACCCACAAGGGGGAAAACATACAATCAAAAATGACAAAACCAACAACTTAAAAACATACCATAGCGGGATCACAGGGAACGGGAGCCGTTGTTCAAGACATGACATTGAACAACGTACCAGCACAGGACAGAAAACGGAAGGAGATTAAATAGGAGACAAACAAAGCAGGTAACGAGGACAACAGGTGAGGCAAATAAATCGTCTCAGGTTACTTACGCTACGCTGCATCACTTTATGACGTAATGGAAACGCCCTCTGGGTGTGCCGATTTTCTGAAGCCCTTATAGAATCACGCCAATTCATTGGCTGATGGTGCGGGCGCCGCCCCGACGCTCTGACGTTGTCACCTTAAACTGGCGCGTGTGCCATTCACTCCTCAGATGTCTCTGCTGAAAAGGAAGGCCTGTCAGCAGCGTGAGGAGCTTGGCAGCGTACGCAGCGTCTCGTTCCCTACTCAGAGAACATAGGTTACGTAAGTAACCTGAGACGTTCTCTTTCATAGGTTCACTCGACGCTGCGTCACCTTGACTAAGCCCGGAGTAAAATCCATACAGGTCCCGTTAACAGAGAGGGCCTGTAGATCGCCCACTGGCTTCAAAGAGGACAGGGCTAACGAGAGCAACCTTGAGAGTCATAATTCGCTCAGGAGCTGACTCCAAGAGCTCAAATGGAGCCATTGTTAGCCCTTCAGGAACCACTGAGAGGTCCCAAGAGGGAATACCAGGGGAGCATGCTGGTCTCAGGTGCCTAACCCCCTGCATGAAAGACGAAACCAGTCTATGCTTGCCTAGAGGGACTTCGTCCGATTCCCTACAAGCAGCGATAGCAGCGACATAAACCCGAAGGGTGGTAGCCGCTGCTCCAGCAGCGAACTTCTCCTGCAGGAACTCCAGAACTGGAACGACCGGCCAGTTAACTGGATTTACCGCATGGGACGAGGACCAAGACTCAAAGACCCTCCACTTGGAGGTATAGAGCTTCCTAGTGGAGGGGGCTCTCTCACTCGCAATGGTTTCCTGAACGTCGGCAGGAAGACCAGTGTTTAGCGCTGCTGGCCCTTGATGGGCCATACCCACAGCTTCCAAGTCTCCGGGTGAGGATGCCAAATCCTGCCCTGAAGCTGAGACAAAAGGTCCTCTCTGATCTGTATCTCCCATGGAGGGGAGTCCAGGAGGAGAACCATCTCCGAGAACCAAGCCTGGGACGGCCAGCGTGGAGCCACCAGCAGGAGGCTGACCCCACTCTCTCTCACTCTGCACAGAACCGCAGGGGAAGCACTGGGGAAGCTGCTGCCATGAGACCCAGGAGCCTACGACACGTACCCACAGAAACATGATGGCCGAGCCTGAAGCGGGCCAAGCATGTTGTAATGCTGGAAATCTGAGCAGGAGCCAGGCGGGCCTGCATCGGAATGGAATCCAGATGAACACCTAAGAAGGTGGTCTGCTGAGCCAGAGTAAGAACGCTCTTGTCGGTGTTCACTCTCAAACCAAGAGATTGAACGTGTCGAAGAACGATATCTCTGTGGTGAGTCGCCAACTCCCTGGAGTGGGCCAGAATGAGCCAATCATCCAGGTAATTGAGAATACGGATGCCCTGGAGCCTCAGCGGGGCCAGAGCAGCCTCCATACACTTTGTGAACGTCCTTGGTGCCAGGACGAGGCCGAAGGGAAGGACTATGTATTGATAAGCCTTCCCCTTGAAGGCGAACCTGAGAAACTTCCTGTGTCGTCTGACGACTTGAATATGGAAGTAAGCATCGTATCTGTGCACGTATCTGTGACAAGATAGCCTTGTGTGTTAACTTACCTTTGTAGAGGGCGAAGTACAAGCGGCGAAGGTCCAGAATGGGACACAAACCGCCGTCTTTCTTCGGAACCAGGAAATAGTGGTTGAAGAAGCCACATTTCTCCTCTGTTAACGGAACCTCCTCTATCGCCCCCTTTGGGAGGAGAGAGGTAAGCTCTTGTTAGGTAAGCTCTGTTGAGTGGTGTGTTAAGGTGCGGTGGACATACCTGTGATAGGGTGTCGAGCTGGACCTCGGAGTGGGGTGTGGCCATCCGCGGAGGAGAGCACGTGGTGTCCTGGCAAAGGAGTGGAAAGACTGGGCTGCTCTGGTTCCCGGAGAAGACCGGATGTGTCTCCGTCTGGACGAGCGGCAGATGGTGAGCAAATCAGATGTGAGGGGAGAAAGCAAATGGCGTCTCCTTCCTTCAGCGCCAGAAAAGGCGTGGATCGAGTCAGTTCTGTATTCCGAAACGTGCTGGGCGGCGGAGGTGACAGAGCTGGATAAGGAGAGCTGGCGGGAGGCAGGCAGAAACGCTTGTGCAGTCTGACCAAGCCTCAGACGTGAATTGCAGCTCCCCTTTTTCTGAACAGAGGGTCAGGAGCGACTCGAAGGGGCCGGAGCAGAGGGTTTGCTGGGTCGCTTTGGATCGATGCGTCTGTGAGGACGTTGGTGGGGAAACGGATAACCACAAGCTCCCCAGAACGTGGTGGGTGGGGGATGACCCTGGTTGCTCCTCCTACTGGTAAATTCCCTTCTGTAGGAAGGGCTTTCTCTGGACTGAGAGGGGGAGGGGTTAGGAGAGTCCCTCGCTCTCCTCGGCATGAACTGCTTAAAAGCGGCAGACTGGGATTTTGCAGCTCTGAACTTTTCAACCACAGTATTGACCGCCTCCCCAAACAAACCAGATTGAGAAACCGGAGCTCCCAACAGGAAAACCTTTTCCTTGTCGCGGATCTCAATAAGGTTGAGCCACAGGCGGCGCTCTACCGCCACCGCGCCCGTCATTGATCGTCCTATAGCGCGAGCTGTGTGCTTAGTAGCCCGTAAAGCTAAATCCGTGGCTTTGCGCAGCTCCTTTACTGCTTCCGGTGTCAAACCAGCGCCCTCGTCCATATCCTTCAATACATCCGCCTGATAGGCCTGGAGAATGGGGAGCCATGCCAGCCTGACCAGCCGCTGTGTAGGACATACCGATTAGTGGGAAGAAGGGGGGGGGACTTCCACGAGGGAGCTGAAGATGGAGCGAGGTGAGCGGCCAGCGTGTCCTCAACCACGGGAATGGCGTAATAGCCCTGCTCCACAAAACCCATGAGGTTGGTGAAGTCAGCGGCTGCCACATTAGTTAGGCGGGCTGAGAACGGCTGCTTCCAGGATCTGGATATCTCACTGTGCAGATCACTGAAAAACGGCAGCTTCCTCCGCGATGGCCTGGAATTAGGCCCGCTGAGGAATCTCTCGTCCAACCAAGAAGATTGAGCTTTGCGGGGTTCGTCCGGCCACTCGATGGCGAGCTTTTCCGTAGCGCGCGAAAGTACGTCAACAAGCTCTGCATTTCCCGTTTCTGATGGCCGCACTTCCTGGCCGAAATCCTCGGATTCGTACGCTGCAGTGAAAACGACATCATCCAGTCCGAAGGAAACTGCATCACGTGTCTCCGGGCTGGGACAAAGATAGTCGTGCGAGTATTCCACGGGCGGAGTCCCGCGCACGTGCTCGGGGGAGAGAGGGAGAGAAAGGGCGAGGCCCGTCTTCTTGCACTCCGCATCCTCGAGATCTACATCCGAAGCCCAGGTCACGGATCCAAGAGAGGCCTGCGGGGCCTCGGGAGCGCAACGGGGGAAAACGGAAGACTCCCTCTCAAAAACCGCGAGCCTCGAGCGGAGGGTTTTGAGAAGGAGGTTATCACAGTACTTGCAGTTAGAAAAACCCTGAACCGCCTCGCGCGTGTGAGAAAACCCCAGACATTTAACGCACTTACTGTGGGGTTGTCAATCGCGATGAAGTGAGTGCACAGCGGTGGGCAACAACGGAAATCCATAGCACTTCACCACAAGGAGAACGATGTTCCACTATCCACGGTCGCTGAAGTGCTGGAGATTGACTGAAAATCCAGAAATTTGGGCCAGAAAAACCGAAACCGAAGGGCATGAAATGGCTGAAGGCAGAGAAATCTGAGGAGTGGATGGTGCGCGCGCCAGTAGCCAATGAATTGGCGTGATTCTATAAGGGCTTCAGACAATCGGCACACTCAGAGGGCGTTCCCATTACGTCGTAAAGTGACGCAGCGTCGAGTGAACCTATGAGAGAGAACACTAATTAGATGACAAAGAGGATGGGTAAAGACTGCAGACAGGAGCACATGGATCAAAATAACAAAAACACCACCTGTGCTCAATGAGACAGGACAGACATGTGACATAAAGAGGCTGACTTTGCTCAATCTGAATCACTTCGTTGTGGATTTTTAACTGCTTTTTGTGACTTTCACTCGATTCCTGCTTGAACCACAATTTGCTTGAATTTTGAATACATTGATTTACTGCGCACTAGTTTTTACAGTATCAGCTACACCATTTTATCTGTCCATGACATAAATTCAGCTTCAGAACTTATGGCAGCAGCCCAGTTAAGGTATTCAAAATGCTGTTTACCTTGCTAGGATTGTATGCTTTCTTCCAACGGGAATGGAAAGTCAACAAAACCCACTGAGAGAGTGATGATGGTAAGTGAGATGTTCATGTAACTCAGTGTTGTCAGTCAGTGTTGAACGTGCACATACTCAGTCAAATGCTGTTTACAAAAAAGGGAGTTAAAAGGTAAAACAGTGATGTCGGGCGATTTTGAATCCTCCTTCTGAACATTTGTAAACACTGACTCGGTACTTCCGCCTACGACAAGCGTGACCTTTTCAATGTAACTGCTTATTGCGTGATGTCACGTACACATATCACAGAACGGAGCCAGCCGAACATTTGTGCTTAAACTGCAAATGTGGAATGAGAGATACAGGGGGTGTGGCTTTATTGCATCTTTACTTGCAGCTGATTGGTCCAGTTTGGGTTTGTGATCTCTAACCCAGAATAAAACCTTCTCCAGAACAGTTACCATGGTGATGAACACCACTAAAAACCAATCCACCTTCTTGAGCCCAGAAAACCAGAGTTTGCTTAAAATAATCTCAAACTTACCTGGGTAGCAACTGAAACCAGCTTTGTGCAACAGGCCTCAGGTCTACATTCCATTGTAAACACACACACACACACACACACACACACTGACACTATTTAACACTGAAGTTGAGCAGACTCATTTAGTTTTTTTCCCCCAACCTATAAACATTAACCATATCAGATTTCATTTACAATAAAACGTGTTACGCAAGAGGATTATATAATATTAAACAGTCAAAAAAAGAAAAAAAAGAGCTGCTTTTTGTTCTCACTCACTTGTAATGTTATTTTCTCTAATGAGTGAGATGTTGGTGTTGGTCTGGCTCCCTACTCTCTCCTCTCACCAGCCTTTTTCAATCTCAGGGGAAAGTCTTTGAATAGGTTTTGAGGTATTTGGTACACTGAGCACACATTAACCAAGAAAGAGAGCGAGAGGGAAGTGGATTTTAACAGCTGTCGACAACATGCATTGGAGAAGAAATGCTTTCAACCTATCACTCTATGATCTGTTTTTGATTTACCTCAAATGCTTAATCAGCATAGCAGGTTAGTGAAACATTTGTTTGTGTTAGATGTATTACAGCAGATATTTATATATTAACTCACCCTTTTTTTTTAATTTTGCAGGTGATAAGATTATTGGTCATGATACAACAGTCATGGAAGGAAGAAGTGCCACTTTGCTGTGTCATCTGACTGAGACAGAGGAGAATATAACTCGTACCATCTGGCAGAAACAGACGAGAGAAAACCCTGAACCAGAAACCTTCTTCATCATCCACAAAGATGGGAGCACTGAACATACAAATGGTTTACAGGACAAGGTCAAATTTATTGGGAACATTAATGAGAACAATGGATCGATTCAGCTGCTGGGAATGTCGCTCCTGGATGATGGGATTTACACTTGCATCTTCAACACTTTTCCTACTAGACAAATTCTGACAAACTTCAGTGTCACAGTACATGGTAAGACTGAATGTTATGATTCACTTTGAATTAAAGTTCAACCAAAAATGACAAATCTGTCAATTTATTAACCCATGCAGTGTACCCGTGTAACTCTCTTTCTTTCACAGAATACACTATTGATAGGGGACTGAATACATGTCTTTATCAAATCAATGTATTTCTAAATTTTCCTCGGCCTCGATCAGACAGAACGCATTTTTGCAGTGAGAGTCGCCTTTTTTGAATAGATTTCTGTTGGCAGAGAGCATTATGCGCCTCGCGTCGGGTCTATCTCATGTTCAGCAGCAGTTTCTGCTCTCATGCATGAACTCGTCACTCTCCACTCTGCTTTGAAGGAGCGCTCTGAGCGCATAAAGTTGAAAAAAATCAACTCTGAGCAGAAAAGCGCCCAATGTCATCATGTTTTTTTCCCCTTTGTCCAATCGAATGAATGGAGAGGTGGGTCTTCCTTTGTGGTGAACTGACCGTAACCTTGATTAGACTGACAGACAGCACAGCTGATTCGAGTTGATAATGATGATTCCCATGTTAACAGGTTAGAGCTTGCACACTGCCTGCGTGGCCCCGGGGCAATAATCAGCGTGCATAACTGCCAACAGAAATTAAAAAAGGCGCCTCTCACTGCAAAAACGTGTTCCGTCTAATCCAAGCGGCAACCTCCCCTAGTTTCTGTTACAGGCTTTATGAAAGTGACTTAAACTGCAGTTCATCGACTGGCCACTAGAGACAGGCTCCAGAATCTCATTGAGCCCCATGTTAAAATGCCCAACTTTACAGCAGAATAAAACATGTTTACAGCCTGGGACAAATTGTGGTTTTGGTCTAAATGGCAAATTTTTCCCTTATTGACGACTGTGAGGGGGGTGCATTTTTTTATATCTCATTCGTTTACATTATATAAAGCCTTAAAGTGCTGCATAATTAAGGGCGTGGTCACTCTGAGTGACAGGTGGATTGCTATTTATCCTCTATGCGTCAGCTTAGCTCCGCCCCACGTCCCGCCTCTTTGCCCATTTTCTGTTATCAGGCAGTGATGCGCTGCCGAGATGGCAACAGCCAGCTCGACCCTACTTTACCCTTCAGAACTGCTCTTCAGAATCCTATGGGTGACGTCACAGACACTACGTCCATACACGTGCATGCTAGAAATAGAACCGATGCCTATTTTTCACGCGACACGCAAGTGTGTTGAAAGCGTTTCCAGGCAAAATAGAATAGGTGATTAGGTGAAACATAAAGATGTTTATGTCATTTTGAAACGAATACATATAAATGAAATTGTGATGTTTGAATGTCTATAGGTTTTGACATATGCAGATAGAATTGTAATTAAAAAAATTATAATAATTATCGAATTTCAAAATATTGCACCTGTTAATACAGAACAAAATATTCTGTTGCCTATTTTGCCGTCAATACAGCCGACGTTGTCTTTGCTGTATCAGTAGCCTATACAGTATATTTAGGTTATTTGTGTTATTGCATGAGCCGTTCCTTTGCGACGCTGATGATATAATGTGTCACTCATTTGAATTCTATTGAGAATTAAGTAAAACATGATCTAAAACAGCCACTAAAATGACTGATGAAAATATAACATCCTGCAAGCTTTTTAAACTCATGATGACCACATTTACTAGAATTTATCACATTCTATTGTATTTATTGTGGTAAATTTTGACTAGTTGTAGAATTTATAATAGATAGGCTAATCAGTTAAAGGAATATATTTTTCACTAAAGATGCATATTACACCTGTGGTATGTTGTAGCTAAAGTTTCTAACTGTGTTGCTGTTTTTCAACAAATGCTATAGATTAAAAAAAAAGAAAGGAAAAAGTTAACATTGGCCTGCGTGGTAATGAGGAGCTGTCAATGGTCTTGCTTTGTACATTTTTATATCTGTGTGTTATAGAAAAGCGAGGTAGTTGACTGAGTGTTGTGATCTCTGAGGTGTTATGAATGTGTGTATTCTCACAAACTTGGTCGTTGGGATTGAATGTGTGGATTGTTCTCTGGAAGCATTAATGGACCTCAGGGTTTATAGTTATATCACTGTATAAGTATGTTCATATCATGGTAAGCTGTTGTTTAAAATACAGCAAAAACAGCATTGTGAAATGTTTTTGCATTTAAAAGGGGTCATGAACTGCATTTTATAATGTTTCCTGGGGTGCACTTATAATGTTAGTATGGTTTTTACATCAAAAATGGTCATAAAGAAAGAAATAATAAGAAAAAGGCATTTTTCAGTGTAAATGCCAACTGCTGTGATTGGCTGCAGTGAGACTTCAGTGTCTCTGAAATTGCAACGGATTTACCAAAGAGTCCACAGTGAAATGTACCGAATACAAATAAATAATGCTCAACTGAGACATTCACAATGTTGAAAACAAATAAGCACATTCCTAGCATTAGGATCCTATGGAAGGTAATGTTATTTTTAGTCCATCTTGAATGGCTCTTCTCTCCTCGTCATCTCACTAACACTCCCAAGTTGTGATGATGAAGTAGGCGTTGATCTTCTTCTGCAGAGGCAGGCTTTCACCATCTATTACATGCACATTCATCAACGAGTCGTTCTCTGGGCTTGGTTACAAAAAAAGCTGTTTTTGGACAAACAAGTTTTCACTTCTGAAATTTACAGGATATTCTTATAGTATGATGACCTCTTATACGACAAAAGCTTAAGGAAAATTTGGTTTCTTAGTTCATGACCCCTTTATTTACTTTAAATTGGTGAATGTATTTGCCCAAAAAGGTTTTAGATGTTCCATATTGTCCACATGATTAATTTATTGCCATTTTTCTTTTCAAATGTAGTTCCTCCTGTGGGGAACGTGACTGGGAGCACACATGTTTCTGATCATTTCGACGTTACTTTGGCATCGTGTGTAGCCTCCAATGCACGGCCTGCAGCAGAAGTGCTGTGGAGATTAGGAGCTTTGAGTGGCTCACTGAGGTTGGAAACCAGCCTCACAGAGCACTCAGATGGTACTGTCACTGTTGTGACCAACATACATGGTGCACCATCTAAACATTTAAACCAGAAGAAGATCCAGTGCGTGGTAAAACACAGCACACTGACAAAGGAGCTTGAACTCGACTACGTGATAAATGTCCACTGTAAGTAACAGCCTGTATATACAGTAAAAGTCATAGGATAGACTATACAAATTAATATAACAGTAATTAGTCAGGGGCATCGCTAGGAGATCTGGGCCCCTGTATAGGAAATGTGTTTGTTGGTGGAGGTGGAATGCATGGGAATATTTGACTTCTCTAAAAAAATGTTTTTTGGCCTTACTAATGTTTATAAGCCAATTATTTTCATAATTTTGAATTCTCTTAGATCCTCCAGAATTGGTGAAGGTAATCCCTGGTGATCCAAAAGAGGCTGAAGAATATCATTGTTTGGTGGATTGTAACCCAACACCGACTAGCTACATCTGGATCAAGTAATGAAGCCATTAGTTCTTTAACTTTTCAGACGCATTTAGAGTTGTGTGGCAAGGAGATACTTGTTATTTTCAAGCACAGCTGTTTTGTTGCTGTTCTGTTACTTTATTTTTTAGTTTGGACAATGGATTGCAAACTGATATAAAGTTTAATATATGGGAGTGCTGTAGTACTTATGACTGGACATCCGGTCTCATCCTTCTTCCTGTTATTTTAGCTGTACAAGAACTGTTTGTTTTGTGGCTTTATACTGCAAACTGTCACTTGTAATCATATTTTAATTTATTATAGTAATCATAAACACACTGGTTTGTAGGAAAATACAGCATTTTGTTATTCTTCCAGTCATTTACCTATAGCAGCAAATGAATGGGAAGTGCCCACACATCACTGAAAAAAAGTGTGTTGGATTTACATGATTTAATTGTGTACATCGGTCCCACATGAATCAATTAAGTTAAACAAACATAATTGGTTCATGTAACTTCAACATCATAGAATGAACTCATTTTAAATGACCCAATTAAGTAGTCTCAAAGTGGATTTTAAATGGCTCCCTGATATGATTCAGGCATTCAGTTTCATACATTCACTTAAATTTCGTATACTTTAATGTTACACAACTGAATTATTTTACTGCACTACCTAGTTGACAAACTTTCAGCTAATAAAATCATACATTAACATCTTAAATGCTAAGCATTAAAAGCTTCTTCAGTTAAACAGTCGTTACTTTAGCTTTGTCTTTCCACACACTAAGCAAATGCTCCACTCTTCTCCACAATGTTAACCCACTGAAATTTAAATAGTTCTAATAATTTCAAAATTATTTAAATTAAACACTATTAAACCAAATCAAGTCTCCCCCTTTCTCATCTTGCTCAAAAATACATTAAATAACACTTTTACATATAAAATAACATTTACTCTCTCTTGATTTAGCCAAATGCAGAGCATGCTGGGAACTAACTAGCCCCGCCCAGTTTCAGTTAATGCAACACAAATCATTAAAGGGTTACTTCAGCGATTAGCATTAAGCTTTGTATCAGTAGAAGCCCGGGAGTATATTCAAATTATCGTACTTTCCCCCCTCATATGACCCTGAGATGAGAGAATTATGTATTTTATTTCTGGAAAAATTCCTCAGATGACGCAAATATCGTCATTTTGCATCATCGGAGGAGTTTTTGGCCAGAGGCTAGAGACTACAGCCAGCACAAATAACCTAAATATACTGTATAGGCTACTGATACTGCAAAGACAACGTCGGCTGTATTGACGGCAAAATAGGCAACAGAATATTTCGTTCTGTATTAACAGGTGCAATATTTTGAAATTCGATAATTATTATATTTTTTTTAATTACAATTCTATCTGCATATGTCAAAACCTATAGACATTCAAACATCACATGTTTTCAACATCACACTCACAGCACTCGGCTTGCGGAGCTGCGGAGATTCATGTAAACGGAGCGGTGGAGAGCAAAGTGAGAGTTTCAACTTTTCAAATGAACTTCCTATGAAAGTTAAGCTTCCAAAGACATGAACTGAACACGCGCCAGACTGATCACGCGCTGGGAATGCGGTCGTGAATCCCACGCTTACCTCAGCTCATGTGATGAATTTAATCCGATCCTGCTGCGTTTGTGCCATTTATTCGAACAGACACGTTCAGTTTTTAATTGTAGTGTCTCTAACTGAACTGATTTTCTGAAAATGAACGTGGTGGGCAAGTGATCCAGTAGCCGACTAGCCGTGCCTAGAGTAGGGCAGTGAAGCAGTGCGTTCTGGGAATTGTCTTTCATCCCCATGAGACAAAAATAAATTTTCTGTGTTTTCTCAGTCTAGAAGGCACCAAATTCAAAAATAATTTCACATTTCTACTACATTAATGACCCAGCTTAAATACAGATTCATCTTACCAGCGCTGAAGTACCCTTTAAGTAAACTTCGATTTGACATATTCTCTTGACCTATTTAAGTGGATTGAACACAATCCAGTTGTGTTGCTTTAGCTCATTTTAATCAAGCAATTTGAACAAGCAGTACAAATAATTTTTTTCAGTGCACATTCACAGTAAATAGCCTATTCTGAATTTTAAAAATGAGATGGATAGCGTGAGTTTAAGGCGTGGCTACTGTAGCAGGTGGAGAGTTTGGGGCGTGGCTACTGTAGCAGGTGGAGAGTTTAAGGCGTGGCTACTGTAGCAGGTGGAGAGTTTGGGGCGTGGCTACTGTAGCAGGTGGAGAGTTTGGGTGTGGCTACTGTTGCAGGTGGAGAGTTTAAGGCATGGCTACTGTAGCAGGTGGAGAGTTTAAGGCGTGGCTACTGTAGCAGGAGGAGAGTTTAAGGCGTGGCTACTGTAGCAGGTGGAGAGTTTGGGCGTGGCTATTGTAGCAGGTGGAGAGTTTGGGCGTGGCTACTGTAGCAGGTGGAGAGTTTGGGTGTGGATACTGCAGCAGGTGGAGAGTTTGGGGGTGGCTACTGTAGCAGGTGGAGAGTTTGGGTGTGGCTACTGTAGCAGGTGGAGAGTTTGGGGGTGGCTTCTGTAGCAGGTGGAGAGTTTAAGGCGTGGCTACTGTAGCAGGTGGAGAGTTTGGGGGTGGCTATTGTAGCAGGTGGAGAGTTTGGGGTGTGGCTACTGTAGCAGGTGGAGAGTTTGGGTGTGGCTACTGTAGCAGGTGGAGAGTTTGGGGGTGGCTACTGTAGCAGGTGGAGAGTTTAAGGCGTGGCTACTGTAGCAGGTGGAGAGTTTAGGCGTGGCTACTGTAGCAGGTGGAGAGTTTAAGGCATGGCTACTGTAGCAGGTGGAGAGTTTAAGGCGTGGCTACTGTAGCAGGTGGAGAGTTTAAGGCATGGCTACTGTAGCAGGTGGAGAGTTTAAGGCATGGCTACTGTAGCAGGTGGAGAGTTTAAGGCATGGCTACTGTAGCAGGTGGAGAGTTTGGGTGTGGCTACTGTAGCAGATGGAGAGTTTAAGGCATTGGTACTGTAGCAGGTGGAGAGTTTAAGGCGTGGCTACTGTAGCAGGTGGAGAGTTTAAGGCGTGGCTACTGTAGCAGGTGGAGAGTTTAAGGCGTGGCTACTGTAGCAGGTGGAGAGTTTGGGGGTGGCTATTGTAGCAGGTGGAGAGTTTGGGCGTGGCTACTGTAACAGGGGAGAGTTTAAGGAGTGGCTACTGTAGCAGGTGGAGAGTTTAAGGAGTGGCTATTGTAGCAGGTGGAGAGTTTGGGGGTGGCTACTGTAGCAGGTGGAGAGTTTAAGGAGTGGCTATTGTAGCAGGTGGAGAGTTTAAGGCGTGGCTACTGTAGCAGGTGGAGAGTTTAAGGAGTGGCTATTGTAGCAGGTGGAGAGTTTGGGGGTGGCTACTGTAACAGGGGAGAGTTTAAGGAGTGGCTACTGTAGCAGGTGGAGAGTTTGAGGTGTGGCTCAAATGATACTCGAGTGCCAGTCAATTTACTGGCCCGATTGGAAATTAATGAAAAGCAGGACATTTTCATCACATTATAAAAAACAGCCAGGGCAACCAGGACAGGGCTGGAAAACAGTTCTATTTCCTCTAGTAAGGAGGCTACACAAAACAATGATATGTGCAATTTGAAGTTTCTAGATTATTGCCTTTGATACTTTCTTTGATTGAAATAGTATATATAATAGTAGAATAACTTTCTATTATATATAGTTTCCCTCATGTGTCTTTGTTAACAGAGTGAATGGAAGTACTCCGCATTCTGAAGGCAATAAACTTTACATCCCAACATCGTCTTCTGATGTTAATGGTGTATACATCTGTACAGCATCAAACGAGTATGGAAGTGCATCAGGTGTGCTCTATGTGGATAACACTGGTGAGTCCTTTAAAATCTTTATATTTTAAAATAGTTATGTTCAGTTGTTTTTTATTCTTATTTTATTCATCTTCTGTTCTAAGTCATTCTAGTCTATTCTTTACATGAATGCATTTAGCACACGCTTTTATACAAAGTGACTTACAATTGAGGAACACAAGCAAATCAATCATGTACAAAAGTGAAATATGTAACCTGAAACTGTTTTTATTGATCCCCAATTCCATGTTTTGTAGGATCCATTGATGTCTGTTGGGATCGTTTTGGTTTTCTCTTCAGCTGCGGCATCCTGGGGATTACTGTGGTTTTCATAGTGTGCTACTACAAAATGTAATTTTTTGTGTTATGTGTTATTCAGTTTGCATATGAACTACAGTTGTGGTCAGAATTATTGGCACCCCTGGTAAATATGATCAAAGATGGCTTCAAATCTGCATTGTTTATCCTTTTGATTTTTCTTTTTTTTTTATGCTAAATTATAACCTTTTAATTTAAGTAAAATATTTGAAATGGGGGGTACATTATGAAATAAATGCTTTTCTCCAAATATGTTGGCTATAATTATTGGTTCGCACCCTTTTATTCAACCTGCTTTTGCCAAGATAACAGCTCCGAGTCTTCTCCTATATGAGTCTTCACCTGATGAGTTTGGAGAACACCTGACCAGAGAACAGAGACCATTCCTCCATACTGAATCCCTCCAGATCCTTCAGATTCCCAGATCCATGTTGGTGCTTCTTCTCTTCAGTTCAGCCTCTTATTCTCTACAGGGTTCAGGTCAGGGGACTAGGACGACCATGGCAGAAGCTTCATTTTGTGCTCAGTGACACATTTGTATGTTGATTTTGATGTTTGTTTTGGATCGTTGTCCTGATGGAAGATCCAACCACAGCCCATTATAAGATTTCTAGCAGAGGCCGTCAGGTTTCGATTTTTTATCTGCTGGTATTTGCTAGAATCCATTGTACCGTGAATCTGAAGATGTCCAGGACCTCCAGCTAAAAGACTAAGCTCACAACATTAAGATCCAGCTGTATATTTAACCGTGGGCATGGGAGACTTTTTATCCCTGTTTGCACCAAACACATCTGATGGTTATTTTATAGTGTCATCTGACCACAGACCCAAATCCCGTCGGAAGCTCCAGTCGTGTCTAAAAGCTGAATATGCTGGAGTTTGTTTTTGGATGAGCGAGGAGGATTTTTCTTGAATTCCTCCCAAACAACATGTGGTGATGTAGGGGTTGTTTGGCAATAATCTCTGATATTCTCCATCTGTGACTTTGACCACTCGAACAAACTCTGCATTAGGACAACACAGAGACATGTCTATGGAGTGAAAACAATATCAAAACCTTCCACAAATGCACAGGAGAGATCCACATGTGCACGCACCAATCCACAAATGCATGGGGAAAATCCACATGCACTCGCAACAATCCACAAATGCAAAGGAGAGATCCACATGCAAGCATTCCAATCCACAAACGCACGGGAGAGATCCACACACACAAAGCAATTTACAAATGCACGCGAGAGATCCACACATGACTATTAACTAATTGATTAAGTAATATGTAATTGTGGTTATGGGTTTTGAGTTAATTTTGAATTAGTTAATAGTCATGTGCCCCAACAAGTAAAGTCATAACATAATGGCACATTTGTAAATCATAAGCTAATGATTAATTAAAGCAGAAAACTGGAAGTTGAAATGCATGGCTTTGACCCGTTGTGGTAATTAACACATTAATTTACATTATTAGTTAATATAATATGTTATTAAGGAATTAATGCATTATTACACATTTAACTAATAACAATGTAATGATTACTTAATCTATTAATCATGTCGAATCTTCATTAGTTGCTGATGCAGTAATCATTAATAAATGGGTTAGTTCGCCATTAGTAATACATTTACTCATGATTATCTGTGCATTAGTTAAGCATGAATTATTGCATATTAGTGCCCCCGTATTGTAAAGTGTTACCGTTAAAGCTAGTCAAGTTTCCACTACTAAAATATTTAAATTGATAATTTAAGTGAAATCTATATTTGAAGAGCAATTAAAATGCATAATTACAAAATTAAAATCAGCAGGTTCTGCTTACTTAAACTTCGACCAGACCAAACTTTTAACTTTTCTTAACTTTAAAAAAATGTATGTAACCGAATGCCTAAATTTGCCAACTTATTCTGGTTTTCAGTGTAGGTATAGCATTTCAATGTCAACATTGAATGAAAAATAGCTTCTACATAGTGTGTGAGAGAGGGTGTTTTAGCTCTGCACCATCAATCTCCCCTGACTCGGAACTGTCTTCCGCCTGTAAACCATTAAGCACTGTTCTGCAGGTGCTTGTGCAATAATTGTTTATGGTTCATTGAACAAGCACGACTTCTTTTTTGTAGTCTGGACTTAAATAGGCTGCGTCCGAAAACCTAGGCAGCTGATTCGCTGCCTCACTGCCTTATCAGACAATGACTCTGCAGGCACCGTTCATGCATGAAGGGACCTCACGAAATAAATTCCGGACAGACTTCTAAGGCAGTGTACCAGTTTAATGATCGACAGCTAAATAGAGAGAGCTTTGTGGAGAACTAAACACATTTTTTATTACTACATTAGTAATGTCTTGCTAGAAATGACATCCGAAGTGGAAAATGTTGGGGGACAACCCGCAAACGCAACTTTCAGATCTTTTTTCCCAGCTCAACTGTCACAGAATGGAAAGCACAGGATTGTGGGATATCAAAGGCAGTGAAGGATACATGTATGTTGCCTTCAAAAATCGATCAGATGACTGTATCTCAGGAGAAAGGAAGTGGAGCTAACGTTAGATTCGGATGTGCCTTGATTCCTTCCTGCCTTGAAATGTGTCCTCCGAAGGCTGCATTTTCCAGGTTTCGGACGCAGCCATGGTCATCTGGGGGCGTATTACAGAAACATCTTAACTTCAGAATCCTATCTTATCTGTTTGGAAACCATGGCAATTTCAGTTAGGACCGCAATTAGGCTATTACTGAATGACATTTCTTAAATGTATAATCTTATCTTAGCCATGGATAGGAAACGAGTATTACTGAAGCATCCTAACTCGACAAAAAATCCTAAAAGCTGTCTTAACTTTAGGACAACCCCACCGGTGTCCCAACGCCAAACCTTTTTGAAATCCAACGGCTTTTGGAGGACCCAGAGGATGTGCTGTGTTTTGATGATAAAATGCTTGTAAATAATTACAGACTCCCAAGACACATGATTTTGCAGTTAGTTTTCGAATTGCGACCAACATTATAGAGGCCAACGAGCCGAGAAGGAGCCGGTCACCGGTTGTTCTTCACTGGCATAGAGTTGGTTTGACCAAGGGGGTAATCCAGCACCCGGAAAGAGTCCTTCCATAGGGGCGGCCATTGCTAACCAAGCCATCACTGCTGTTAGCATCCCATTGACTCCCATTCATTTTGGCCTCACTTTGACAGTGAATAACTTTACATTTGAGCATGGGCGTCGGAAGCAAATAAAATGTGGGTGGGTCCTCTCTCAAAATTTTTTTTTTACTGGAGTAATATTAGAGACCATTTACATTAAATACAAATATACTGCCGTTTACTAAACGATTGATTTTTGATAGGCAAATTCACTAAATTCATTCACTGTGGCCATGGTGTAGGGGTAAGACGAATGGCATCAAGTTTTGACGCAAATCGATCTGAGGGTCGAATCCGGCTTTTGCCAAACTCGCTCTACTCCCTTTTACAATCACATATCAGATCGGAAAGGCATTTATTTTCAATAAAACTGAAGAAAATATTAGAAAAGTGGAAATAAAGCGTCTAACGTGTTTACTATTAGTGTTTATCGGTTATTGGTATAGGTAAACAGACATGTGCTGAATTAGAGACAATAAAAGTGAGTGGGTCCATTATCGTTGGTAGTAAAAAGTGGGTGGGTCTTGTCCCACCCACACACAATGGTTCAAACGCCCATGCATCTGAGGCGTTTAAAGACTCCATTTGTCCATTGTTTATTTCTAAAGAAACACGTCAATGTATAAAAGGCTCCATTACCTTGTATCTTACACTATCGCCCCGTAGAAGCTGTTTTTTGTAAAAATAGGCTAACGGTTGCGTCATAACCAACGTGAGTAGAGAGAACGGCCACAGTAGAGAAATTACCGTATAGACAGGAGGAGACGCTCACAGACAATCTTTAACTGTCTATGAGGCGATCGGGGGGACGTGGAGGCATAAAGTCTAATAAACACAAGGGAGAAGCATGGGGAGAAGCCCATAGAGAGCCAAATATTTCAACAATGTGATTCAGATTTCACTTTCCACAATTACTAGAGGACTAACAACTGTCAGACAGGTTGCTCACGTCACATCTACGTGGTCAAGCTCAGTCTGAGTCTGTGCAGTCGCTCAGCCATCAGGAAGTGAGTGCTTCTAATGGACTTCACTTATCTCCGTTGAAGTCTATGGGGTTGCTGTGTCCATTTCTTTTACTGTCTGTGGGTTTAGGCCTACCTCAGAAGCAGTTTTTGCGAGTTGTTGGTTGCTTGGTAACAGACCTGACAGTTGATTACCGAACTTGATTGAGCGGTTTAAGATTTCCTAACTACAGATGAGGTTTTGTAAAATAGGATAAGAATCCTAAATCAAGTTAAGATTTGCTTCTGTAATACAAAATTGTGAAAAATCCTAAATTAACTTATCATATCTTAAAGGGGTACTTCAGCGCTGGGAAGATGAATCTGTATTTAAACTGGGTCATTAATGTAGTAGAAATGTGAAATTATTTTTGAATTTGGTGCCTTCTAGACTGAGAAAACACAGAAAATGTATTTTTGTCTCATGGGGATGAAAGACAACAATTCCCAGAATGCACTTTGCTGCACGGCTAGTCAGCTACAGGATTACTGGATCACTTGCCCACCGCGTTCATTTTCAGAAAATCAGTTCAGTTAGAGACACTACAATTAAAAACTGAACGTGTCTGTTCGATATAATGTGAGTGAACCGATTGAGCGTCATGGCACAAACGCAGCAGGATTGGATTACATTCATCACATGAGCTGAGGTAATCGCGGGATTCGCGGCCGCATTCACAGCGCGTGATCAGTCTGGCACGTGTTCAGTTCATGTCTTTGGAAGGTTAACTTCCATAGGAAGTTCATTTGAACAGTTGAAACACTCACTTTGCTCTTCACCGCTCCGTTTACATGAATCTCCGCAGCTCTGCGAGCCGAGTGCTGTGAGTGCGATGTTGAAAACATGTGGAAATAGCGCCTCCTGCTGGCTGTAGTCTTCAGCCTCTGGACAAAAACTCCTCCGATGATGCAAAATGACGATATTTGTGTCATCTGAGGAATTTTTCCAGAAATAAAACACATACTTCTCTCATCTCAGGGTCATATGAGGGGGGAAAGTATTATCATTTGAATATACTCCCGGGTTTCTACTGATACAAAGCTTAATGCTAATCGCTGAAGTAACCCTTTAAGTTAAGACCTAAGATAGAAAGTTCCTGTAATACGCCCCCTGATGACTTTCCTAAAGGCAAAAAATAGAAAAACAATTATTATTTAACTTCACCTGGTTATTGTGCAATCTTTAACAATACTACTGTCCCTTGAGCTTTTGATATATAAAAGGTCATGGTGATAGAATATCCTGTAAGTTTCGGAGCTGAAAACTTCCTTGTTAGTCAAAGAAAAGCTTTTACTGACACCAGGCGCAGCAAATGCTCGATCTCAGAATGTGCCAAGCTGTGACGTCAGAGTGTGGTGAAACGGCGCCTCAACAGAAGAAGAAGAAGAACAACGCCTGATTCTGTATCCCCGCCCACCGACTCATGCCTGACATGACACAGGCCTGCATAGAGCTAAACTAAACCGGATCCAACTTCCAAGCAATAAACACAAGCACAAGCTTCATTCAGATTCCAATATTATGAATACATGGATTAACTTTATTTTTAATGAATATCCAGCTCACATGGGGAAGACACGTTTGTTACTTCATTTCACCACGGATTTGTTTGTAAACAAGAGCCTGGATTTGCAGACAGGATGAGATTACATGCATTAATGAATCAACACAATTTTTGAAGCAACTCACTTAATGTTTTACTTTAAGTGAGTAAAACATGTTTTTTTATATGTGATAATATTGCATTGTTACAGATCGTTTGATATCTATTGATTATGTGTATGCGTCTAACTGAACATAACTTATCACGCTGTCACAGGCTGGAGAATCCTTTATTTGTGGTGTTGTTGGTTCATTGCGATTCGGGATCAGACTCTTACATGTTTGGGCCAGAGCTTGTAAAGCCCAACATCCCGGGGCTATGTGTTTTCCAGACGGGCTACCAAACGATCTTAAATAGTGAAATAACATTCCTTTCTTGATGTGCATTCTTCACTCTCTTGACTTGATATCTGAAGTGGGTGACCAAACGTCCTGTTTTCCCAGGACATGTCCTGTTTTCAAGTCCTGTCCTGCCTGGTTTTTTGAAAGTGACGAAAATGTCGTGGTTGTCATAATTTTCCATTGGGCCATTAAATTGACCGGCAGTCGAGTTTTAGTTGCAGCTTCGGCGCTCCTACCACACGCATGATGCATTTGATTAGCATTAGTGAACCTGCCACCCACCCACATGCAATGCACTTTAGAAAGAGGATGCGTGCCGCAGAAGAAGAGACAGCACCCTCTCACTTAATCTTATCCAATCCTAGCCGTGGGCATTTACTTCCAAGTCTTAAGTGCGGCACACCCATAAAAACCCAACATTCAGGAGAGAGCTTCAAAACCAGTGTAGAAAATAGCCTATTACTTATTCATTATGATGTTTTTGGATGTAAAAATCACGCAAACCTCATAAGTTGACCTCAGACAACAGTATAAAAATAAAAAAGCCAGTTATGACACCTTTAAATCCAGAGAAATAAGAAGTTTTTAACCAGGACACGGACCATGCGTTATTTTGTAGAACCCATGGAAACACAAAGATGCTTTAATACATGATGTGTTTTACTACACCGGTGAACAACTGTTTGGATCAAACTAATGATTGTTCTCCAGCTCAACACAGTTAGTGTTATTGTGTATATCAGGTGTTCTTGATTTACCGCGAGTACCATGTTTTATCATGCCTAATGTCGATCTCTCACTGCTGTGAACAAGTGTCTAATAGCAGCGCAGAGTAGCATTATAACATAACTCTCAACACACTCAAATGTGTCTAATATGATAAAACAGCATTGCGTTACCACACATACGCACAATATGCAAAATCAAGGTGTCGTCAAGCTATGGCTTTGTTTTGAATAAGCGACCAGTAGCTGCAAAAAATTACATATTGTGGCTTTAATTTTTGGGTGTACTGTCCCTTTAAGATACAATGAATTCACTTCACACTCCAGCACAGGAGGGGGCGTTGTGCAACCCGCCAATAAACCCTCTGAAGAAGAAGAAAAAGAAGAAGAAGAAGCAGTTGTTGTTGAGATGTCCGAGTAATTTAATTTTAAGCGCATCCGAACACATTTTATCCCACGCTGTAGGGATTTTCAGATCCATTTTGACGAAAGGTTTTCTTAGATTTGATCGCTGGCTAGAAGGTCTAATAAATCAGTAATATAAGTTCGATTCATTAACTGTTACCGTTACTATGGACGAATCTAACCGAGCCTCTTCATATCTGGACGAGCCGCCGAACAGTCGGCTGTTTCTCGTCACCAGTAAGTCCATAACAGAGGAGATCATCCGGGAACACTTCGCAGTTTTCGGGGAGATCCAGGACATATGGGTGGTGAAGGACAAGCAGACGAAAGAGTCGAAAGGAGTGGCGTTTGTGAAGTTCTCCAAATCCTCTCAGGCCTGCACCGCGATGGAGGAGATGCACGGCCGGTGCCTGGCGGACGGAACCAAACCTATAAAGGTACAGTTTAATGCCACACATAATACAGCCACACTTACCGAAGTATTAGTTCACAGCTTTAATGCAAGGGTGTCCTACTCGTCCAGGTGTTCATCGCTCAATCCAGATCTTCCGGCAGCCACAGAGATGTGGAGGATGAGGAGCTCACCAGGATATTCGTGATGATCCCAAAATCCTTCTCTGAGGAAGATTTAAAAGACACTTTCAAGGTATTTTCTGATGGAAAGTTTGTAAGGGTGAGGGGTGAATGAACAAAAAAATGTCAAATCTTATCCCTAAAATAAAAAAAACATGGTTATATTTTGCATAAAAGCAAAGAAATGTATTTCCAGGACCATTATATCATGATTCTTGTGATTATAACATGTTATGTAATTAAAGCAGTTCATTTGAGTAGAGAATATGTGGTTGTGGGGGATGAGGAACTCACCAGAATGTGTAATGATCCCAAATTACTGATTAAAATATACAAAAACCACTTGAACAATGTTACATATTTTGTTGACCTGGGCACTTCCATTATCCCAAATGTTCCCAAGAATGTTTAAATCCCATAGACCGTATAAAAAAATTGGATGTTTCTGAAGAGCTTTTTTAAAGGCAAAAGTGGCTGGAGGTGGTCGTCACCATCTTGGCAGCGCATCACTCCCGGATAACCGGGCAAAGAGGCGGGACCAAGCGGCAACCTCCCCCAATTTCTCTTGAAGCTAATACGGAAGTGACTTAAACTGCAATTCATCGAATGGCCGTTAGTCAATAATTAGCCCATAATTATGGAGAACTTTATGGCTTAATATAATTTAATCTGACGAGCTATACAAGAATTCACCCCCTCACAGTTGTCATGACGGGTAAAATTAGCCGTTTAGACCAAAACCACTTTTTGTACCAGGATTTGTACGTCGGATTGCTTTTCATCAGCTGTGGAGATGAATACGACAACTCCCATGATTCCACACTCATTCACGGCGCCAACAAGCTACGCCTTTGTTTATTTATTTTTTAATAAGCAACCTCTACTGATGAAACTTACCTACTGTGCCTTTAACAGAAAGAAATAAGGTGTTTTCTGATGGACAATTTGAAAATGTGACATTTCACTCCAAATCTAAGAGGAAATTAAAGGGATAGTTCGCCCAAAATGTACTCAACCTCCAGTCATCCTAGGTGTGTGACACTCTTCTTTCAGACTAACACAATCAGAGTTATATTAAAAATGTCCTGCCATGCTTTATAATGGAAGCCCAAAAAAAGTGCATCCGTTCACTATAAATGTGCTCCACACAGCTCCGGGGGTAATAAATGGTTAATAAAGGCTTTCTGAAGCGAATGTATATGTTTGTGTAAGATAAATTTCCATATTTAAAACTTTATAAATTAAAATATCTATCCCTTCCATATTCAACTTACGCAGAAATCTCTCTCCTCTCTCTGTCTCTCTGTCTCTCTCTCTCTCTCTCTCTCCTCTCTCTCCTCTCTCTCTCTCTCTCTCTCTCTCTCTCCTCTCTCTCTCTCTCTCTCTCTCTCTCTCTCCTCTCTCCTCTCCTCTCCTCTCTCTCCTCTCTCCTCTCTCTCTCTCTCCTCTCTCTCTCTCTCTCTCTCTCTCTCTCTCTCTGCGCTGTCTTTTCCACAGGTGCATGGAGATATCGAGTATGCTATCGTTATAAGGAATAAGAGCACAGGTGAAAGCAAAGGTCTGGGATACGTGAGGTTCCACAAACCTTCGCAAGCCGCCAAAGCCATAGAAAACTGTGACAAGAGTAAGTGTGTCATGTTCTCTACTTTATGGCTGTTGTTTTCAGATGTGCTTCTAAGCCGTCTGTCTCTGCAGCTTACAGAGCTATTTTAGCTGAGCCCAGAAACAAAAATGCATCGGCAGACAACGACTATTTCAGCAACCCCAGAACGGAGCACTCTGGGAATGAACCATGCGCCAGCTCGTACGCCTTTGGTGAGTTTCAAGCCGTCTGAGCTCTTAAAGTTTGGTTTGAGGGTGGCTACGGTTCTTGTTTTCATCAATCCCATGGTTTCCTGCAGCACACGAGCCCAGCAGCTACGTCACAGGGGACGCGTGGAGCTCTGACATCATCACTCGGTGCCTGATGGTGTCGTCTCGGGCCGCGGTCACGCAGGAGCAGATCTACGGCCTGTTCGACCTGATCCCGGGGATGGATTTCTGTGAGATGCAGATAGATCAGTACGGCTTCAGCAAAGGTTATATATTGCGCACAATTCGTGTCATAGTTTATTGTACATAAAAAGTAGTCCATATGATGTGTGCATTATACAGTACCATTCAGAGATTTTTACTCAGATTGTAGATGGTTGGAACAGTCAGTTTTCAACAGCTGATTATTATTTCATATCATTGCTCAAAGGAGAAAGAGAAGAAAATCATGTGAATCAAATGGGCTGGTATTATGGCAGCAATTATTTACATTGAAATATAAACCAAGCAGCTTTGCTTACCTCATTTAAATAAGAAGCTGCATCAACGTCTGCTAATTTACATATTTTTTAAATGTATATTAACAGAAATAAAATAAATTAGTTAAGTTTAATCTCGCATTATAATGACTTTAACCTCGAGATGGGTTTATTTTTTATTATTGCTTGGTAATCCTCTTCCGCAGAAAACATTTTTTTACAATATTTCACAATATTACTGTTTTTACTGTATTTTTGATCAAATAAATGCAGCCTTGGCGAGCTTTCAAAACACATTAGGAAATCTTACCGATCCCAAGTTTAAATATATATTAAAGTTCATTTAGTTCCTCAAACTAAGCTGTTGCATGAATACTTCCACATAAGATGGAAAAAGTAAATTAGTTAAAGGGATAGTTCACCCAAAAATGAAAATTTGATGTTTAACATGTAGTTTCTTCAGTAGAACACAAATGAAGATTTTTAACTCCAGCTCGTCTGCCAGTCATAATGCATGTGAATGGGTAACAATTCTATGAGAGCAAAAAAAAACATGCTTAGACAACATGCACAAAGAGCTCTGTGGCTCATGACGACACATTGATATCTTAAGACACAAAACGATCAGTTTGTGTGAGAAATTGAGCCGTATTTATATCATTATTTTTTTTTGCTCTCATAGAATTGTTACCCATTCACATGCATTATGACTGGCAGACAGCAACGGTTGAAGTTAAAAATCTTCAATTGTGTTCTACTGAAGAAACAAAGTCACCTACATGTTGGATGTACTGGGGGTAAGCAGATAAACATCACATTTTCATTTTTGGGGTGAACTATCCCTTTAACTTACCCCGCAGTCTTTCAGAGTCTGATTCATTTGCCAGTATAAGCCCTATCATACACCCGGCACAATGCGACGGCAGGTGCGACGCAAGTGTTTTCTGCTAGTTTCAGCCCGACGCAGTTCTCATTTTCACATCCAGCTCCACATTGTTTAAATATCAAAAGCACTGGCGCAATATGTTCACCCATGGGTGTGTGTGTGTGTGTGTGTGTGTGTGTGTGTGTGTGTGTGTGTGTGTGTGTGTGTGTGTGTGTGTGTGTGTGTGGACTGGTAATCCCTACGGTATGGGGACAAAATGTCCCCACAAAGATGGCAATATCCAAAATCCTTGTCCTTGTGGGGACATTTTTTGGTCCCCATGAGGAAAACATCATATAAATCACACTAAGTGAAGTTTTTTGAAAAAGTAAAAATGCAGAATGTCTCCTGTGATGGGTAGGTTTAGGGGCAGGGGCAGGGTAGGGGGATAGAAAATACGGTTTGTACAGTATAAATTGCATTACGCCTATGGAATGTCCCCATAAAACATGGAAACACAACGTGTGTGTGTGTGTGTGTGTCTGTCTGAAAACCAGGGGCCTATACCATGAAGCCAGTTTAGCTGGCTAGCCAGATATGTTCAAGCTTAGTTTGTGCCAATCCTGCCATTAAAGTGTTTTGGCTTTTAGCAGTATTCATTTCCATAGTTTCAAAGGGTTTATAAAGGTCATTCAAATAAGCTTTAAAATCAATAAATAAAGATATAAAAATGACTACATGTGAGCTTAAATGTTCAATTCTCTCTATATATCAACTAAACTAACTTCATAACTTTTACTTGCATTGACGTTTAAGATTTTTCTTTAAGTTGTCCTCTTTCATAGACCGTTCTTCTTGCGGTGTAAATTTGTTTACATTTTTAATATTTTTCAATCATGTTATATTCTAAGCGAGAAATTAATCTCAGTGCCACTGATACACAGCGTGTGATTGGCTGTTCACTACTGGATCTCAGGATCAAAGCCTGAGTTGACAGAGAAAGTTGATGATCAGCATCATTGGACCAACAAAGCCTGAATTGATGGGTTTGGTTTTGTCAACTAATCCTGTAACCCTGAGTTTGTTGATCTACCATCATGGTACAGGCCCCAGAGGCCTGTTGCATGAAGCTAGCTGAACAAACTCTGAGTTTCAGAGTAGGTTTAGAGTTGATAAATCCAGATAAATCCAACCTGGTTTAGATAAAGTTCAATTGTTTCTCAAAGCTTGGTATAAACTTTCTGTCAACTCAGGTTCAATCCAGAGTTTGCAATTAACACTGAAGCGCGTGCACCTGAAAGCGTGACACGTGCGGCCAACAGCCAATCACAGTGTCTGTTCATTCACTTCTTTTCTGAAGATTGAGAGATCGTTCTGAAAATTATCATGAAATTAAATGTGTTTAAAGCAGGAACAAACACTTATGCTGCAGCGTCAATTTAAGAAGGCAGCTGAAAGAATATCTGACTATATCAAAGCATGATGTTAATCAAAGAAATATGCCTAATAATTATAGGTTCACAAAGAGCTCAAATAAATACACGCTGTTTAAAAGAATTATGAATGCATGTTTTATATTTATATTAATATTTGGCTACTTGTCAATATAATATAATTATATGAATATATTATGTGAATTAAAAGTAATTATAATTCATATATTATAAATATAATAAATAATTTGCACCAAAAGATGAGCAATTTTGTCTCTAAAGTTTTTTCACTATAAACTACTTTAATTTGAGAGATACAGGGGGTGTGAGTTTTACTTGCAGTTGATTGGTCCAGTTTGAGTTTGTGATCTCTAACCCAGAATAAAACCGGCTCCAGAGCAGGTTAGCTGTGTAGTGTAAGTTACCATGGTGATTAACACTGCTAAAAACCAATCCACCTTCTTGAGCCCGAAAAACCAGAGTTTGCTCAAACTAATCTCAAACTTACCTGGGTAGCAACTGAAACCAGCTTTGTGCAACAGGCCACAGGTGTGTTCAGGAGCATTGTTGGTGTGTTGCTATTTTGAGGAACTGAAAACGGCTGCACTATTGACCAACACACACCTGCTCTAAAGTCAATAATGCAGTATTTTGTGTGTTGTTTAAAGGGTGTGTTAGTAATATGAGCCTATAGGCGGTGCACAACACACACACGCTCTGCTTATTACACACACACAGGGACGCACAGAAGCACACACACATTTTTAAATATGAAAAGTAAAAGATTTCTCTCTAGAAATCTTTGAATCGTTCAGTCTTTCCGCTTGGAAATTCTTCCATTGAAATAGTGAATCCGCCATGGCATGAGCGCAACTGGCTTTTAAAGGGAATAGGAGATGAGACTCTGATTGGTTTATTGCACATTACGCCCAAAACACACCCATGACTCATTAACAGACAACCCTTTTGGACCTTGAGCCTGGAGGGCCGACCATTTTTTTCGTTGTTAAACTAGCAAAAGTGGATTCGGACACGCCCTAAGTGCACCTGCGCCGTGCGCTCAGATCATTAAAATAGGGCCCTATGTGTGTGTGTCCTGCAGGTCAGGTGGTCGTCCGGTATAATAACCTGGGATCTGCGGTGTATGCCAAAGAGAAGCTGAATGGGTTCGAGTATCCACCTGGAAACCGCCTGTCAGTAACTTACATAGACGACGGGGAGGACAGAACAAGGTACAGTCCACTTTACCTTCATCTGATTTCTGTTTCAAAATGTAAAAAGTGTTTCTGCTGATGGGAAAATACCTATGGCCTCATTACCAGATCCTCATGTCTCACTTTGTTATTGTTATAATTATCCAGATAAATTCATTACCTAACCTGTCTCTTCCTAAGCACAAGGGATTGTGGAGAATATAGCTAAACACTTCCTCAGGAAATAGTACACCATCTGATCTGGGTACCTTTAGGTTGTTTTTCATTTGGATTGAAGTTATGTGGTTCTAGACTGCTGAAGCTCAGTGATATTAAATATGAGGCTCTATGTACCCAAGTGCAGATTTGTAAGTGGTGTTGTGTGTGTTCAGTCCTGTGGGGAAGATGGCGATGCAGCTCGTGGCCGCTCAGATGATGTCGATGGTGTGGAACGGGCCCTCCGGAGCACAGCTAATGAAGACTAGCGCGGTGAGTAATGTGTTCATACAACCAGAACAATCTTCAGATGTCTTAGTCAGTTCGGCCAGGTCTCTAAATTGAGTCATTTCTTCAAAACTTGCACTTTTGTGTTCCACGGAAGACAGAAAGTCATACAGTTCTGGATTAACATAAGAATTTAAAGAGTTTTTTCATCTGTATGAGTCGGTTATACAATTATTTTTTTAAATGCTATGGACACTTTTCACATTTCCAGGGTTTATAGAAGTCATCATGTTTTGGCAAACATAAATAGTGGTGAACTGGAGACAACAGTTAACTAGTGTTCTGTAATTTACTGTCAAGGTGATATGACAAACTATTGTTATAAATTAAAATTATTAAAAAAAAAAATTAATGAATGGAAAAACTAAAACTGAAAATGTACTTCAATTCAAGCTAGATTGCTAGATGTATGATGTTAATAACTGGAAACGCATCATCATAGTCTGTGAAAAGGGGATATAGTTACGTGATATTTAGTGATAACTCACATTGTACATGTCAAAAATACACTACTGTTCAAAGGTTTTACGGATGCATTAAATTGATCAAAAGTGACAGTAAAAACATGAATAAAGTTGCCATCACAGGAACTAATTACTTCTTAAAATGCATTAAAATCACAGTTTTTTTTACAAAATTGTGAAGCAGCACAACAGTTTTCAACATTTATAATAATCATAACTGTTTATTAAGCATCAAATCGTCATATCAGAATGATTTGTGAAGGATCATGTGACACTGAAGACTAGAGTAATGATGCTGAACATTCAGATTTAATCACAGGAATACATTACGCTAGACTATATATTCACATTGAATTCTCAACTGTAATATTTCACTATATGTATTTTTGATCATATAAATTCAGTCTTATTGAGCATAAGTCAAAAAACGTAGATACATCTTACCAACCCCAAACTTTTGAATGCTGGCTATCCCCAGACTAAGCTCAGTTTAAGATTGAACATTAGTCTGCTCGGTATTTTCTACTGCACAAGAGGCGTGATCAACGGGCGTAGTTCAAATGACTCTGTACACAATTGGAACCAATCAGACCAACGACCGGTCGCTTCTCTATCGTCATCGTGGATTGGCCGGTTTGTGATTGGTCCCTGCAGATTTGTAACAGAAGCAGGATAAAACAGTGTACAGGTTTCCAGCCTGGGATGCAGGGCGAAATCAAATCTTTGGTCTACAATTTGTTGCTTACTGCTATAAAATGCTTTACCACAGAGGGTTAGGTCACCCAAACATGAAAAATCCTTTATTGTTTTCTGTTTTTTACTTTTAATGTTTGAATCATTGTTGTTAAAAAGCATATATATGTGCTTGTCCTCCATTTATATTGGCTGTTGATGAGATCAGAAGTGGTTGAACTGATTACTAACCTGCGTTGTTTCCTGTGTACTGTTCCTGTAGGGCTATACAGCACCTCCTATAGCTCCGAAATCACGTGTGCAGACGGATGTAGCTCTTCCGCCTCTAAAGAAGCTGGTGTCGTCGGACAGCGCAGTGAAGGAGAGACTCTTCGTCATCTTCAACCCCGCACCTCTGCCCGTGGATGTGCTGGAGGACGTGTTCTGGTGTGTGTGTGTGTGTGTGTGTGTGTGTGTGTGTGTGTGTGTGTGTGAGGGATGCTGGAAAACTCACATAGTGATATTTTATTTTTCTGCAATTTATATTAAAAAAAAATGACACCAGATGATTTGAATAGCTCTATTTGAAAAGAATAGAATAATTGGGGTGATTCTGTATGGGAGTGAATCTGCATAGAAAATAATAAACACATTACAAGCATAGATGAATACAATAGAAGAAAGATAATATTGCAGTAAGCAGTGCTCCATGTTTTTCAGGTAAATCTAACAGTATTCAGGTACAGAAATTCAATAACAGTCTTCACTGTATAAATGAAATTTGACTAATATAATTAATACATTGTATCTTTGTTAAAGCTACAGTCATGTTCTCTTGCTGTTTGATCACAAACAGCTGCGGGTACATTAGGCTACTGTCCCTTTAAGACGAATGCACGGACTAATATAAATTACACTTGTATTTTCTTTCTCAGTTGTTTATAACGCATAACTGTGTTTTTGAGGATACTCGCAGAGAAGGGCATTTTGACTTCATTTTGCGTGCACGTGTCTGTTTAAGCTCAAAACAAAGAGAAAGAAACCAAAGTCCTCATGCGCTTAATGATAAACTTTCACTCTATGATGGTTAAACTTTACAATAAATCCTCGAATCACATGCGTTCTGACCCGGGGAGCAGCTGCCCTTACGGATCAACGTGATAGAAATAAAATTAAGATTATGAGGAAAGGTGAGGTGATGCATCATTCTGTGTAAAGCAGACTGCACTTCCATTTTTTCATGGGAAGGGGGCGCTCAGTCCTTGGTGTGACCTACGATGGCCAGGATGTAAAGGATGCACACATTGCCATATCTATGCTAAAATGATATACCGTACAGCCCTAGTGTGTGTCTTGGTTGATTTACACACTGGCTCTGGTGTGTGTGTGTGTGTGTGTGTGTGTGTGTGTGTGTGTGTGTGTGTGTGTGTGTGTGTGTGTGTGTGTGTGTGTGTGTGTGTGTGTGTGTGTGTGTGTGTGTGTGTGTGTGTGTGTGTGTGTGTGTGTGTGTGTGTGTGTGTGTGTGTGTGTGTGTGTGTGTGTGTGTGTGTGTGTGTGTGTGTGTGTGTGTGTGTGTGTGTGTGTGTGTGTGACAGAGAATGTCAATGTGTGAATAGGTCTCATAAGTAACAATAAAATAAAAAAACATTGGTATTATTGTTAACCATTTGAAAACAATTCCCAATTGTTGATGGACAGTTGTGAGTTTTTTTTCCTGTGGTAATTAACACGGTGTGTTCTCTACCACGCAGTCGTTTCGGTTCCCTGATGGAGGTTTACCTGGTTCCGGGCCGGAATGTGGGATATATAAAGTATGCCGACCGGAATTCCGCTCAGGACGCCATAGCACTGCTGCACGGGAAAGTGATTAACGGGGTCAAGATGAAGGTCATGCTGGCGGACCCACCGAAAGAGGAGTCACACAAACGCCAGAGAACTTACTGACCTTTGACCTTATGACAGACACAGGTAAGTCAGCTCAGTAGGGTAAGACACTGTGAAAACTATGCAAAGATTTATGATTTCACCACAACATTATTTCTGCTGCGAGTTCAAGAGAAAATAAAGAAAACAAGATGAAAATTTATGACACAATCTGTTACATTCTTTATAATTTGATGTTGAGCGTGAACTCATTCCAGAATAAGGCTGCGTTCACACTTGCTGTCTCTTTTTGAAGCTGTTTTACATTATAATCCTATGGAGTAAACAGTGTTTTCAAAATAGTCATGAGCGCTTTTTTAAACGCCAACGCCGACATCTTTTTCTGCAGCTCAGCGCGTCTTTTAAAGTTGAAAAAAGTTAAACTTTTCTGATAAAAACGCCTTTTTGACAGCTGACCAATGACAAGCGATTAGCAAGACCTGAGAGTGGAGAAGGTGCCGGTTATCTCTGTATATATAGTTTAGTCTACAATAAAATGAAATATGTCATAAAACACAACCCTGCCTCTTTTCGTTTACATTTAAACTAATTAATAAACATATTAATATGTGGTTCAGACAGACAAGTGTGCATATGATTAGCACTGTAATAAAGTTAAATATGACATAAAACACAACTTTTTGTTAAATGTCAGTTTATGTAAGATCGAATAGCCCATATAAAAGTATCAGTAAAAGGCATAAGTTATACAAGAAATAAAGCAAACATACAAAGTCAGCGCTAGTAGACTACAACGCTAAAGGTAAATAGCCTAAAAATACAACGTTATGAAACTTCACTTTACCCTCAGCCTAAACGATTTGCCAGGGAACAAATGATGGATCCATGAGACCAAAGATCGGCCATTAGTTCAACACATGACGAATGATATCTCCTGTTTAACCACTTCAGAGACATCAGAAGCTCTAGCTCTCGGCGGGGTTAATGAGCGCTGAGCGCCGCTGATCGACTCGATCTCACTCCCAAAACACCAGATCACATTTTCAAATAGGCGCTCTCTTTATAAATAAACCCCAGATTTGAGCTTTAAAAGTACATTATTGCCTGAAAAAGTCTTAACTACATTTCGTCACACATAAATAACCCATTGGTTGGGTTTCTCATCAAGACATTTTGTATCTTCGCACCACAAAGCACTCTTGTTGCTGCCGTTGTTATAGCTACAAAAGACGCCCTCGCTATTTTTTTTTTTTACTAAAAGAGCGCTCTTGTCAACTTTTTCTTGTCAAAAAAGGCGTCAAGTGTGAACGCAGCCTAAGATGATGACTTGAGACATGATGCACCATTGACAACTCAACTGACCGCTCATAAATGCTACCAGGAGAAACAATCCTTTAATATCTTCATCTCTTTTGGACTGATTATTATAATGATATATTTGTTTCTATCAGTCAGATAACAATGTCACGTCAGTCCAACTTAGAGCTGCGCGATTAATCGCAATTAAACTGCCCGTGATTTGGCAAAGGCTGTGATGATTTTATGCGCAGCTTCTCAGTGAAGCACGACTCTCGCACAGAAAACCCAAATATGCACTGCAGAAGTACAACAGCACACATCATTACAGGAAATCCCTATGAACATCATACTATCGAGTAATGAGCTGATTAAACAGGAGATTGAAACGCTTTGATTAAACATGATTAAATGCTTCTCGTGTTTGGGAGGATATGCTGCACGTTATAAGTGACTCAAACTCGCAGTGATTTCAGACGGAGCAGCGTTTACTTCTGATCACAGAGCTGTGCTTCACTGACAAATTGCACATAAAAAATTATCACAGCCTTTGTGATTTCATAATTGTGATAAGCCAAATCGGTTTAAAGGGTTAGTTCACCCAAAAATGTAAATTAGCCCCGATTTACTCTCCCTCAAGTCATCCTAGGTGTATATGACATTCTTTCAGACGAACACAGAGTTATATTAAAAATGTCCTGCTCTTCCAAACTTTATAATGGCAGTGAATGGCAGCCCAAAATTTGAAGCCCAAAAAGGTGCATCCATCCAAAAAAAAAGTCCATTAGACTTAACATTGGCAAGAATTAGTGAGATCATATATTCGGATCAGAAGGTCATAGAGACTTGATGCAAGGCTCATTTGACTCGGCCTATCAAGCAGACAATAAGTAGTCACATAACTTCATAGCCACGCCCTAGCAGCCATATATCAACATTAACAAGCCATATCTCAGCACCAGAGCATTGTACAAATACAGAGTTGGGCTCTTTTGACTCAGACTGGCAAATAGTCTTTAAATATGACTCCATAAACTGTATAGCCACACCCTAGCAACCATTTATAGCACTCTTGCAACCGTACTGCAACATAAAGAAGCCATGTCTCAGCTCCACAACAGTGTTCAGACATGCTGCTTGGCTTTTTTGCATCGTAGTAGCAACCGGGTCCCGAGTTTTGCCACAGCAAGCACCACTCCTAGACTGTTCAAGCTACATCCACCAAACTCAGACCTTCAGTCTGTTCTGCCTCATCATAAACAAACTCCACACGGCTCCATGGGTTAATAAGGCCTTCTGAAGCGAAAATATCCATATTTAACATGTTATAAAGTAAAATATCTAACTTCCTCCGGACCGACTTCCGTATTCAACTAACAAAAAAATGTCTTTCAGTCAGTCAAATAGCACATTGCAAATAGTGGAGCTCTGCAGCCCTTTACTGGTAAAAGTCTTTTTTATTTTTATTTTAAAACTGTATTTTCCAAAAGATGGGCAAAAATCTTACACTAAACCATGTCAAATTATCCATGTTATCCCCACAAATGAAAGTTAGAAATTTGGGTCTTTTATAAAGTTAATTTTACATTAAAAAAACCTGATAAATACTCCAAGAACTGCACAGATGTTGAGTGTAATTCTCAAATGAAGACCGTAGAAGGGTTATATATGGATATTTTTCTTACACAAACCTATCCATTCGCTCCAGAAGGCCTTTATTAACCCCCGGAGCACGTTTATAATGGATGGATGCACTTTTTTGGGCTTCACATTTTGGGCTGCCATTATAAAGTTTGGAAGAGCCAGGACATTTTAAATATAAATCTGATTGTGTTCGTCTGAAAGAAGAATTTCATACACACCTAGGATGACTTGAGGGGGAGTATATCATGTGGCAATTTAAATTTTTGAGTGAACTATCCCTTTATCCCTTTTTTAATGTTAATTGCGATTAATCGTGCAGCCCTAGTCCAACAGAAACGGTCATTCAAACGAAGCATGCAGTCCTTATCTCTTATATAACATTCATAATTGAATTATGATCAATAGCAATGAATCTTTAACTGCAACTCGCTAGATGAGGACATGAATACAATAATTCAGACATGGCTTGAAAGGAGCAGATGGAGGGGTTTTGGGAATCTTGTCTGACATACTTTTGTAATTCACATGCTTCATCTTTAAAGTCGGAATGAAATCAAAATGGGCCGTATTAATGTCCTTAATGCATGTCAATGCAATGCCTTTGTCTGAATCATCACTTTAATCTCTTCCTGTGATATGCTGTGTGTTGGATTCAAGTTTCTTGAACTTTGAATGTGAGTTCGCCACGTTTGCCAAAAGAGTGGTGCAGGTATGACATCACTTTGCAGGCCAAAACGCAGAAGCGAGTTAGCATTTGAGCACGTCCGGTTCCCTCGTCCCGAAGTCAATGGGTTTATTTGAATGGGGTTTTGTTTAAATGGCTGAGCTCAAGACACTTTCACGTTTTATTCTACGACAAAATACATCGGTATTACCCCACTCATGATTTTTAAAGCTGTTAGGTGTCTTGAAAAAGGCGGTTGCTTACAAGTGTCTAAACGGGCCTACAGAGACTGTGGAGGAGATTAAACATCATGACACCGAACAGGTAACCTCAGACCGCGTTTACAGCCTCATTATACTCATAATCGTGCTCTTATAAACTAGCCCAACTCAAAGCGTCCTGGGAAAGAGTTGTCGGAAGCTTGGCGATGGTGATGTTGAAGTTGAGTGACCGTGGTGTAATCCGTTTATAGCCTACCTTTAGCTTTTTTTATCATCTCTGATAATTATCTTGATGGACACTTGTAGGCGTGTCACGATAACAAATTTTGCTTGACGATAAATTGTCCAGGAAATTATTGTCGTAAAAGACCATTTTCATCTAAAATACTGATACTGGCATAATAATGCAGGTACACCTTTTCAAAGATCAATACACTTTTATTTCTAAAGACTATTTAACACTGAAATGGAAAGCATTTTAAATATCTTCAATAAATGAACAAAACAGCCAAAAAACAAGGAAAGCAATGGACTCTCAGTCTGTTAACACAAAATGCACTTGAATACACAAATGGGAAAACTGCAACGGATGATTGTGTTTTAGGGAAAATGCTGGGAATCTATATTAAAAAAAATATATTAATCACATTTTTTTTTTTCGTTTTTAATGTTTTGATATTGTAATAATTTCAGTTACTCTCCAAATTAATGTAGAAACAATTTATTGACAGCATATTTTAAATATGTGTTGTAGTCAATACGTTGTTTTTATGAATGAAGGCCAGTATCACTGATGTCTCTATGAAACATTAATGCCGCCACATTACAATTACTTTACAACAACTTTTAATTTAAGTGAACTTAAAACAATCTTTATTTAACCCCATTATAATAAATATAATTTTACCTTATAATGTTAGACATATAATGGTGAGTGTGTGAGTGTGTGAGTGTGAGTGAGTGAGTGAGAGAGAGAGAGAGAGAGAGAGAGAGAGAGAGAGAGAGAGAGAGAGAGAGAGAGAGAGAGAGAGAGAGAGAGAGAGAGAGAGAGAGAGAGAGAGAGAGAGTGAGAGAGAGAGAGGAGTGAGAGAGTGAGAGAGTGAGAGAGTGAGAGGGAGAGAGTGAGAGAGTGAGAGAGTGAGAGAGTGAGTGAGTGAGTGAGTGAGTGAGTGAGTGAGTGAGTGAGTGAGTGAGTGAGAGAGTGAGAGAGTGAGAGAGTGAGAGAGTGAGAGAGTGAGAGAGTGAGAGAGTGAGAGAGTGAGAGTGAGAGAGAGTGAGAGAGTGAGAGAGTGAGAGAGTGAGAGAGTGAGAGAGTGAGAGAGTGAGAGAGTGAGAGAGTGAGAGAGTGAGAGAGTGAGAGAGTGAGAGAGTGAGAGAGTGAGAGAGTGAGAGAGTGAGAGAGTGAGAGAGTGAGTGAGTGAGTGAGTGAGAGTCCCTCGATTAGCTGACATGAGACGCAGTCACACAGACAGGACTTTGACATACAGCGCATTCTCTTGTCTTGTCGCGCTTACAAGCACTTACATGTATAAGAGTGTGATCATATAATGCAACGCTCGGCAAAAATGGATATAAAAACAGGCGCTGGAAATTATTGCGGCCTGAAAAATTATCGAGCTAATTTTTTAAATTGTGCGATTAATTGATTTATTGACTATCGCGCCAGGCCTAGACACTTGTGTTGATCACAGAGCTTGTGTTTAGCATGTGAAAGCCTTTAGGAAAATCCTATTGGGTGTTTATCGAGGGAACCAGCATGATGCGACCTGCGGCCTACAAAGTGACATCACACCTGCACCGCTATACCAGGGTGCTTAGCTTGAAATTTGAAATTTGGCTGAAGTTTCACTAATGTGACTGCGGCCTTACTCTGAAACATGGCACGAGACTGTAGTCGAGTCGGACGCCACTTCTGTTTCATGCCGACTTTAAGTTGTGGAGTTCAGACCTAAATAGAGCCCTCATTTCATCCTTTTTCATCAGTTCCTCCAGATTGTGGACTTGTGTAACCGTGACTGTGCTGTGTTTGTTCTTGCAGAGTTTTAAGTGACATGACGCATGACCCCGACATGACGAGTATGACACGACCTCATAACGACGGACACTGACTGCCGTACTGCCGTTTCAGTTCTTTAATAGCAATGAAAGTCTTTGTGCTTTCTCTCTCTTCTGTTTCTTGCTCTCTGGCTTACTTTTAAGATGTAATTGAGACACGTAATGGGACAGTTCACCCAAAAACTAAAGCAGTTTCCTCGTCCATGTCATTCTAAACCCGTGACCGTCCTGCTTCTGTAATGAGTCGCACAGGTTTGGGACGACACGAGGATGATTAAATTGTCATTTTTATTTTATGTTATTCAGTTTTTGAGTGGACTATCCCTGTTAGCAAAGATGACAGACCAATGTCAGATGAGTCTGAGCTCATGTATGGACTCTATATGTGTTTATGTATGGAATGACAAATAAAGAGTTTGACTCATTAAACGGTCTCATGCTGTGTTTGTTTCTTGGTTTCTGTTCATTAAATGCTGTGTCAGTATTTTAACTGGTTTAAACGGCTACAGGCTCTTTAATAAAATCATACAGTAACAGATCTGTACATGTATGAAAGTTAACCTAATGTTCTCGATCAGATTTACTTCATGTCTGAGGGGAAATAGGATATTTATTCATCAAATTTGAGTGGAGGAGGTGAAAAATAAAAGAGCTTGGCGACACCAGCCATTCGGTAAAGTGATTGCAGAAGCGTCTACGGCAGGGGTTTTCAAACTGGGGTCCGGTGACCCCCAGGGGTCCTCCAGAAGCTTTCAAAGGGGTCCCCAAGAAATTTCAGAGAATAAAAAGACAAAACAAAAATAGTCTACGGCACATTCTACCGGTTTCATTTCTCAATGTTTCTCTCCTTTCTAGCCATATACGTACTTCAGACAGGACCACTCACATCAACCATAGACAAAGCATTCAATTAAACAATTTTATTTGCATGTTTTAGTCAAATTTTACATTTGGCGGTATGGCTCTGTTCTAAATTCCCTGTCCTTTCATGAGAACAGAGAACAGCAGCAGCTTCTGGGGACGATCCTCCCATTTTCTTACTGGGAGAGAGACGCAAGATCATGGAGAACAGCATGCATCACATGACAACAGAATGACATTTAGATAAACACCATGAGGAGGTGCTGGGGAGGAGGTGGGTTGCAAGCGGATTTTAAATAAGGCGCCTTGTTTGAGAATTGCCAATAGACCATAGGAATGAGATCAGCTGATATGGGCTGGGTTTGAATTAACAGCTGATAGCAGAGCTTGACTTCGTGTCCTGCCTGAACTAACGCAGAATGCTTGATTTTCCACAATTGTTTGCTTTGTATCTTTCTGGTGAGTTTTCTCACTATAGTCCCCTTTATCTCGCTCTCTGGGGTTGTAGGGCAGGATGTAAGCAGCTTGCATGCATTTATTGTGAAAGTTGTTTATAAAAATACGTTTTTAATAAAAATGTTTAGGGTTTATACACTAAAAAAAAAGCAATAATACGTTGGATTTACTTTTCTTTTTTGTCAACAGGTTCCACGTAATCGGGTTATGTTGAATTAAATAAACATTGTTTATTTCAGTAAACACACCCCACTTTTGTTTGTTTGTTTGTTTACATAAGGATAATTCAATGCTATTTCATTAAATCAGGTTAACATTCTTATTTTTGTCCAAAACTATTAAGTTGAATTTCTCTAAAATGAATATATATATATATAGTTAGCCCTTATTGGCTAGCCAGAAGATGGTTTAGTTACATCCACGGCATGCTCAAAGTTGCTTTTTAATATTGAAACAGATTTAGTTCATTTTTGCAGGTCCTCAGCCCAAGCACATGCTCTACACTTCACCACAATGGCCTCCACACACTAACACAACACAAACCTTTAAATACAAACACAAAACATTAAGCATTAAAATGTCTTCATTTTCTCATCTGGTTAAAAATGCATCAAATGGCTCTTTATTTAAACATTTACTCTCTGAATTCAGCCCCTTTGCAAAGCATGATGGGAAGTAAAAGTGCTGTTTGATTGGGTTACTTGATTGAAACGTTATTTCAAAATGAATCAATTACAGTTAAACCAGAAACCTGATATAATTGTGTTAAATCAAGATGAATTGCCTAAAGTGAACCGCATTATCAAATATTAAGTATAGCCAATTTAAGTTTGGACACAATATTGTGTGTATTTATAATGTCACTTACTATTTATCTCTATTTTTTCATACATACAAATATATAGATGGATTTTAGGAAGGGGTCCCTCATCTCATTTGGTGGTCCTTGGCATCATAAAGTATGAAAACTGCTCTATGACAACCCGTTTTGCTTTTTATTCATTCCCTGGATATTAATTTGTGATTTCAACCATTACATTTCCACTAGTTAAGATGCTAATTCTTGATATCAGGTATTAGATTTCTACTAGAAACAATGACCACTTTTGGTATCATCACATTTACACTATAAATGTGAATTCTTGATATCAACAATGACATCACTCGCAGAAATATGAATTCTTGATAGAATTAAATTAAAATGAAAAACTAGTAAAAACTCTAATTCTTGATGTCTGTAATTGTATTGTCACCTGTGAAACGTCACCATAGGCTGCATGCCTTTCAAATGCAGTTGCTGATATCAAGAATTGATTTCTTACTGGTTGAAATTTCAGTTTGACATCAGAAAAACTCTTCTCATCAGTAAAAATCATGATTTTTGATATCAATAATTGTGTGGTTACTAGTGCTGTCTGTTCTTGATGTCAACAATTCAATTGCTACTAAAAATGTTGATATCAGTAATTCGGTTGTCACTAGTGACGATGTTAGTTTCTGATATCATGAATGTGATTGTTAGTAAGAAAGCCATTTTAGATCTCTGAAATGATATTGATATTGACATCAAGAATTAACCTTTCAACTAGTGAAAATTGATTTCTTCATATCAGGAGTTTATATTATTGATATAAAATATTATTACTTACTATTAAGAATTACATTTCTGATGTGAAATTGAAATCTTGACATCAACAGTTGGCAGCCTATGGTGACGTTTAACTAGAAGAAATACAACTCAAGATAACAAGAATTAAAATCCTGGGAATGAATGAAAGTCTAAACGGCTTGCCATAAGTGTACATGCAGAGCTCTTCCCTGTCCAGCAGGTGGAGGCGTTCCAGTGGCTTCATTAAAGGGATAGTTCATCCAAAAATGTAAATTAGGCCATGATTTACTCACCCTCAAGCCATCCTAGGTGTATATGACATTCTTTACACACAAATAATTTAATTTATAAGTTGTATTAATAAATAAACCTGGCTCTTCCAAGCTTTATAATGACAGAGAATGGCTGTTTCTGTTCTTAAAAGTGCATCCATCCATCATAAAAGTGCTCCATTCAGCTCCAGGGGTTAATAAAGGCCTTCTGAAGCAATGCGTTTGTGTAAGAAAACTTTCACAATAATCCATCTATTTAATCATTTTAATTCAGATTAGTTGTCATTTACCAGATACTTTTGAACACATTTTGTGTTATATTTTACACCTATCAACCATTTAATAATGAAAGTAAAGAAGTTTTTTTTTGTCTTTTAGTATGAATATGTTAGTGTTACTGGTATCTATGTGCTTCAAATAATGACAGATTTAAGCGTTCAAATCTCACAGTCTCTCACTTCTGCCAATAAGGATCAATGATTCTGATGACATCACTCTGCACTTCAGCTTCTCATCAGATTTTCTGTCCAATCAAATGATCGCTAGAATCTGAAGCCCCGCCCCTACATTATAAACAGACGCTGAAGCTGCAGCTAAAATAGCTCACTTGTTTACACATTTACTGTTTTCTACATGGCACATAGTGCATATATAGGGGATAGAGAACGATCAGACAGTGCACTATATAGGGGATAGAGAACGATCAGACAGTGCACTATATAGGGGATAGAGAACGATCAGACAGTCCACTATATAGGGGATAGAGAACGATCAGACAGTGCACTATATAGGGGATAGGGAACGATCAGACAGTGCACTATATAGGGGATAGAGAACGATCAGACAGTGCACTATATAGGGGATAGAGAACGATCAGACAGTGCATTATATAGGGAATAGAGAACGATCAGACAGTGCACTATATAGGGGATAGAGAACGATCAGACAGTGCACTATATAGGGATAGAGAAACGATCAGACAGTGCACTATATAGGGGATAGGAAGCGATCAGACAGTGCACTATATAGGGGACAGGGAAGCGATTCAGACAGTGCACTATATAGGGATAGAGAACGATCAGACAGTGCACTATATAGGGATAGAGAACGATCAGACAGTGCACTATATAGGGGATCGAGAACGATCAGACAGTGCACTATATAGGGGACAGGGAACGATTCAGACAGTGCACTATATAGGGGATAGGAAGTCATCAGACAGTGCACTATATAGGGGATAGGGAACGATCAGACAGTGCACTATATAGGGGACAGGGAACGATTCAGACAGTGCACTATATAGGGGATAGAGAACGATCAGACAGTGCACTATATAGGGGATAGAGAACGATCAGACAGTGCACTATATAGGGGACAGGGAACGATTCAGACAGTGCACTATATAGGGGATAGGAGCGATCAGACAGTGCACTATATAGGGGATAGAGAACGATCAGACAGTGCACTATATAGGGGACAGGAAGCGATTCAGACAGTGCACTATATAGGGGATAGGGAAGCGATCAGACAGTGCACTATATAGGGGATAGAGAGCGATCAGACAGTGCACTATATAGGGATAGGAGTCATCAGACAGTGCACTCTATAGGGATGAGAGCGATCAGACAGTGCACTATATAGGGATAGGAAGTCATCAGACAGTGCATATATAGGGGATAGAGAACGATCAGACAGTGCACTATATAGGGGATAGAGAACGATCAGACAGTGCACTATATAAGGGATAGAGAACGATCAGACAGTCCACTATATAGGGGATAGAGAAACGATCAGACAGTGCACTATATAGGGGATAGGAGCGATCAGACAGTGCACTATATAGGGGATAGAGAACGATCAGACAGTGCACTATATAGGGGATAGAGAAACGATCAGACAGTGCATTATATAGGGAATAGAGAAACGATCAGACAGTGCACTATATAGGGATAGAGAAACGATCAGACAGTGCACTATATAGGGATAGAGAACGATCAGACAGTGCACTATATAGGGGATAGAGAACGATCAGACAGTGCATTATATAGGAATAGAGAAACGATCAGACAGTGCACTATATAGGGATAGAGAACGATCAGACAGTGCACTATATAGGGATAGAGAAACGATCAGACAGTGCACTATATAGGGATAGGGAACGATCAGACAGTGCACTATATAGGGGACGAGGAGCGATTCAGACAGTGCACTATATAGGGGATAGAGAAACGATCAGACAGTGCACTATATAGGGGATAGAGAACGATCAGACAGTGCACTATATAGGGGATAGAGAACGATCAGACAGTGCACTATATAGGGGACAGGGAACGATTCAGACAGTGCACTATATAGGGGATAGGAAGTCATCAGACAGTGCACTATATAGGGGATAGGGAACGATCAGACAGTGCACTATATAGGGGACAGGGAACGATTCAGACAGTGCACTATATACGGGATAGAGAACGATCAGACAGTGCACTATATAGGGGATAGAGAACGATCAGACAGTGCACTATATAGGGGACAGGGAACGATTCAGACAGTGCACTATATAGGGATAGGGAACGATCAGACAGTGCACTATATAGGGGATAGAGAACGATCAGACAGTGCACTATATAGGGGACAGGGAACGATTCAGACAGTGCACTATATAGGGGATAGGGAACGATCAGACAGTGCACTATATAGGGGATAGAGAACGATCAGACAGTGCACTATATAGGGGATAGGGAGTCATCAGACAGTGCACTCTATAGGGGATAGGGAACGATCAGACAGTGCACTATATAGGGGATAGGAAGTCATCAGACAGTGCATATATAGGGGATAGAGAACGATCAGACAGTGCACTATATAGGGGATAGAGAACGATCAGACAGTGCACTATATAAGGGATAGAGAACGATCAGACAGTCCACTATATAGGGGATAGAGAACGATCAGACAGTGCACTATATAGGGGATAGGGAACGATCAGACAGTGCACTATATAGGGGATAGAGAACGATCAGACAGTGCACTATATAGGGGATAGAGAACGATCAGACAGTGCATTATATAGGGAATAGAGAACGATCAGACAGTGCACTATATAGGGGATAGAGAACGTTCAGACAGTGCACTATATAGGGGATAGAGAACGATCAGACAGTGCACTATATAGGGGATAGGGAACGATCAGACAGTGCACTATATAGGGGACAGGGAACGATTCAGACAGTGCACTATATAGGGGATAGAGAACGATCAGACAGTGCACTATATAGGGGATAGAGAACGATCAGACAGTGCACTATATAGGGGACAGGGAACGATTCAGACAGTGCACTATATAGGGGATAGGGAGTGATCAGATAGTGTAAATATGTTTTCCATTGGGGAGAATGAAGTCTGGTTTCACATAAGTGTCAGTGAACCGCGACAGCTCTGGTCCAGAGACACGATAGCACAGAGCGGATCATGTAATCGAGTCGGTCCAGCACAGAGCGGATCATGTGATCATTATTATATATTATTAATGATTATTTATATATAAATACACACACATTCATGTATATATTTAAGAAAACATACATTTATTTAATATATAGATATATACATAATAATTATACACAGTACCCAACATATATTATGTGAAGACAAACTTTTATTTTGAATTACATTAATCACGATTAATCGATTGCCCAGCACTAGATTAGATCATTGCAATAGGTATATTAACTGCACCAACAACTTGGGCTATTCAGAATAGCTTATTACATTTCCATATTGCATTAAAGGTCCTGTACATGACCTAATACTTTTTCAAAATGAACAGTAGAGTGCTTGTGCTTTGTAGTGTAGCACGGTGCAGTTCACTTGAGTTTACATTTCTTGACTTATTTGATTTTACTGCCAAAAATCAAGATGTTATTACAGAAATGTGGACTAAAAATACAAACACACAATTTAAAACAATAGCCGCGGGATCATGTGACCAGAAGACACACTGTTGTTTGAAATATTGCATCCTGTTTTTAATACTATTTTTTTTTTAAATATTACGTGCTGCACGTCTGCAGTAAACTAATATCCAATCATTTATCAGGGTTCAAACATGCAGGAATGCTCAGTTCTTTTACTGTTACTGATAGAAAGTGTGATTTGCACACATTTCAATGATTGGATGTTTACAGTCCTTAAAGCCACAATATGTAATTTTTCACCACTAGATGTCGCTTTTTCAAAACAGTCGTAGCTTGATGACTGCTTGATTTCAGAGCTTTTATTCTGCCTCAGACACCACTTCCTCTTCTTCCGGCTCGTGTGTGTGTGTGGTAACGCAGTAGACTTGGTAAACCCAGCCTGATCTGCCGGAGATTTGATTTCGACCTGCAACTCAGTCTGGAAACCTGTACATTCATTTCTACTGCTTCTGTTACACTTTTGCGGGAACCAATCACAGACTGGTTTATCCACATGGCACGCTATTAGCGGGTTTAACACGAGGGTCGTTGCCCGTTGATCATGCGTTGTGTGGTCTGATTGGTTGAAGGACTATCCAATTGTGTACAGAGTCATTTGAACTACGCCCGTTGATCACGCCTCTTGTGCAGTAGAAAATACAGAACAGACTCTCCAGACTAATGTTCAATCTTACATTGAGCTTGGTCTGGTGATAGCCAGACAAGTAACGTAGCGCTGTTTATCATATTAAACACATTTGAGTGTGTTGAGAGTTATGTTATAATGCTACTCTGTGCGTTCACTCGGCAGCTGCTATGAGACACTTGTTCACACTGGAGTGAGAGATCGATATTAGGTGGTAAAACATTGCCAATAAATCAAGAACACCAGATTTACACAATAAGACTAACTGTGTTGAGCTGGAGAACAATCATTAGTTTCTGTCCATGAATGATCCAAACATTTGCTCACCTGTCTAATAAAACACATCATATATTAAAGAGTCTTTGTGTTTCCATGGTTTCTACAAAATTAAACCGGAAATCGAGGGTAACGCTATAGGCGACACGGTCCGTGTCCTGGTTAAAATCATTCCTGGATTTAAACATTCCTGAAAACATTTGGGATATTGCAAGTACACAAGTCAACAAAATATATAACATTGTTCTAGTGGTTAAAATGGCAATGAAGGTTTGCATGGTGATTATCTGAACATTGTTGAAAACAGACCGATAACGTACATCACATTCTTAACCTCCTGAGAGCCACTGTCCACTTACGAGGACATTATATTTGAGTGAATTTCTCTGACACAATACATGTCCAACAAAATGACCAACTGATCAAATTTTATCACACATATATTTTGTAATATTTTGTAATTATCATTTAAATCGGACTAATTTTCAAATTGTTTGTTATAAATCAACATCTCAGGAAAATGTTATGGGGTTTCTAATCAAAATATGACTTTTTTTTTGCGAAACAGGGCATTGATTTCATACATGTCCTCTGTAGAGGACACCGGGACTTAAGCGTGTTTATCAGGCATTCTGGGAGACACAATAGTATCAGTGTTCCTATAAAATATTAGATATTATTATGAAAATGTTGCCAACTATTACTCTCATTATTACATGTCTTGTTCATTGCATGTTGCTTCAAGAACACGTTAGAGACCGTGTTTAGATACATTACATTGAATGGGAAAACCCATGTATGGCCATTTTACCCACATATTGCATAAAGTAAAATAGTATATCAAGTCATTTCATTATATATCTTTCATAATATAGTTGAGAATCATCTTTAAACAAAGTTTGCTTAAAAAAAATCCTGAAACCTAAAAATTGATTGATGAATTACATTTTTTGTTTTGTTTTTGCCTATATTTGTCATTTTATTTTACGCAATGTCCATGTTTGAGGAAAAGGGGTGTTAGAATTGTACCTATCTAGGGGTACAACAGCTTGTCACTGGGGTAGTACCCTTAAAAGGACATCTTTTTGACCTCAGCTTAGACTTTAAGGTACTACTATGAAACTTTGTGTGGTAAAAAGGTACAAAGATGTAATTTTAAGGGTACTACCCCAGTGACAAGCTGTTGCACCTCTAGATGTCTGTGTGTAGCAGCATAACATATTAATAAAATATAATTTAAAAAAAATCCATTTGTTTCTTATGTTCTAACAATGTAATGACATGAAAAAATACTAAATTTATTAGGGTCTTGGTTAAAACATGAGAACATGAGCTATCACATGATCCAGGCTCCTTGTTTTGCGTGTCGCCAGCGTCCAGTGTTTCGGGATGAGATCCAGTCCAGGCTTTACCGCAGACCTGCAGTCACCGTTACCGCAGCATCCGTCTAAACTGCCTTCAAATCCAGCCGTACACAGCACTTTTCCTCACTTTCATACACCTAACCTTGACATTCTCTTTCAATATAACTGTGATTATCTGCGGGGACTGACCGCTGACCGAGTGGGATAAAAAATAAATTGATTAGCTTCGGTAATTTCCAGCATCGGGTTTCTGCGCCAAGAGGAGATGTGGACACCGAACCGCTGGTACGTACCGCTTCCGTTTGGGGTTTTTATTTGCTTCTCACACACACCAACGGCTAATTTCCTTCAGGATTGAGCGCTCCCGTCGCCTGTGTCCTTTAGATAATATTGATAAGCTGATTAAAATGGATGAATGGCAGCCACGCATCTTTGCAGATTGGAAAGTCTCCTCTGGAGTTATTCCCCTAAAGCCTGTGTGTGTGTGTTTCGGGTCTATGCCGCGTTTGCGACGAACTGGACACCATATGAGATCGTTTTGTTTATCTAATCGTGTCGTGCTGAAAAGCTGCCCTACACATGTGTGCTTGAGATTTAATGCTCCAGGCTTTGGGGCAGGAGAAGAGCAGGCTGGGAATACCTGATTAGGTGATTTCGGGTGTCTGGCCCCCCGGTGGGAAACTGGACCCTGTTGTCCACGACTGGGTGACTTTTGGGATCAAAAAACCCAAGGTCAGGTGGTGACATTGCGGTGTGTGTTTTAGAGACACTTATATTCCCCTGCCTTAAGATATTTAGTTAATACTGAGCTCTTGGGCATCTTAAGTTGAGTCTAAGATGGCTAGTTTGACTTATAGTCAGTAAGGGTTAGGCGAGTCCTCTGGTTTAACCCTCTGTGAACCAACTCAACACACCTGCCCTTTAAAAGCACAATATGTACGATCTTTGGATTAAAATATCCCAAAACCCACTAGAACAATGTTTTTTTTATTTTGTTGACTTGTGTACATAATCACAAATGTTTCCACGAGTTTTTAAATCCAGAGAAATAAGCGCTTTTAACCGTACAGGTGACATTGTTACCTTCGATTTCCAGTTTTATTTTGTAGAAACCATGGAAACACCAAAGACTCTTTAATATATCATGTTTTATTAGACCGGTGAGCAACTGTTTGGATCATTCATGGACACAAAACGAATCATTGTACAGTAATACATCATTTTCTCCTTCAAACAGTGTTTTAAAATTATTTGCATGCCATTTAGCAACACATCCAGCATTTATTCATATAATATGCTAATATCGATCTGACAGCTTACAGTGTGCAACAAGTGTCTCAGTCGCCGAGCGAGCGCACAGAGTAGCATTATAACATAACTTTAACACACTCAAATGTGTGTAAAACAGTGTTGCGTTACCACACATACACATGAGCGGAAGAAACGGAAGTGCTCAGATGTGGCAGAATAAAAGAAAAGAAAAGTTCACACCCATCACAAACATTTGGACCATTGAAAAGACGTCCCTCCAACACGTCCCATCATGGTTAAAAAATAGTTCCACAATATGAACGGACGTATCTGAAGGCATTTTTAGGAAATGTTCTGTGTTACATATTTTTACCGATTTATCCTGTCCTACACAAACTTGTTGTTGGACCAATGTTTGCCGGGAACTTACCGAACACCCAAATCAATGCTGTGTTCTGGGATTAATGCGCTTGTTGTGTGTGTGTGTGTGTAGCTACATATGATGGTATGTTGACCAGCTGAGAACTCGTGAAGAGCTTATTCAATGAGTAAAGGAGTCAAAACAGCGTTGGGAATCCCTCCGGCACACACACAAACCAAGATCTGCAGCGAGGAGACGCGGTTCTGACGCCTGTGCCGAACTGTGATGGGCAACATCACGACTATGATCAGAAAAAACAGATATGATTGAGCATTCTGTCCTTCTTAGAGTCGCATCTTGTGACATCACAACCTGTTTTGGTCCGTATTGCATTCACATTTCAGCCGAACCGCACCAGAGTTGGTTTGGAAGCGGAGCGAGACCCATCTTTTCTCGGTCTGATTGTTTGGTGCGCTCCAGGGTTCACACTTATTCAAATGAACCGCATCAACAGAGCAATCACACCAGAGTTCGTTTTAATCCAAACATGCCAAGTGTGAACACACCCTAAGCTATAGTCATTGAAGAAAGCACTGTCATGTGCACTTGTAGAGACGTGCCTCTGGACTATAAAAAGACCCTCTATTGGTTGTAAAATGACCCAGTGGTTGATTCTGCCAATTACTGGCTCCTTTAATTATGCAGGACGCTGGAACAGGAATGTTATCGTCATGGACACAGTCTGCGTGGCCAATCACGACCAGAGTTCAAGAGTCAGACGCACCTGTAATGGTGACAGTGGAACGTAGTGATCGTTTGGAGAGGTAATCATAGACCTCAACACGACGACACGTGATTTCAGGCATTATTCGTGTCTGTAGCACAAACGGGGCAGAAGGGGTTACACACCATGACTTGCTTTCTTCTGTGCAAGACTGTCTTTACAATGAAAGTCAATGAGATCCGAAACAATATTAGACCCGTTGACTTTCATTAAATGGACTAAAGATTAATTTTAGTACTTTAGCTATTTCACATAGTTGCCCAAGCAAGAAAGTTTGCCATGCATTTGAAATGACAATTTTCATTTTTGGGTGAACGTTCTCTGGGTTAGGGGTTTCAACACACTCCTACACGTGCACTACGTCTGAGCATGCGTGTCGTAATAGTGATGGTTGTCTTAGTAAACACCGCTAATTAGTGTGCTGTGTTGGAGTTGCCAAGCGTGTGTGAGTGTTTTTTGTAAATGTGCTGCTCTAGGATTCTGGCCGTCCCACGCTTAACATTGGGATGGGGGGTGTTCCACATAAAACAACAGAAGCTACATCCTGATCAATAAAAGTAATGAGTTTTATCTCAAGTGCAGTGTGTGCTTGCCTGAGTGTGTGTGTCATGTGCCTCGCTCTAATCCCGAGTTTTCATAGAACGGCTTGATTCTTCTTGTATCTTGGCTGGTGTCTTGCACGGGACATTATCCTGCTTTAAAGGGGCTGGGTTCAGCAGGTTGATTAGTGTGCCCATCTGCTCGCTGTCTGCCTTTGTGTTTACTGTAGCTTTACACGCTCTGCCAGTCAAAGAATAGCTCTGCACCTTCCCTTGTGGGTCACAATGACCTGAAGCCTTAAAAGTATACTTTTCTTTTTTTGGGGGGTTTTGTTTTTTATTGAGCAAAATTGCAAATTGACAAAACGATAGCTTATACAAGGTAGGGGATCAATGATATACATACATGTACAGAAGAGAGAGAAGAAAAACAATACAAGAACAAAACAAAACAAAGAATATAGTTGTAGAAGCAGAAGTAATCGTAATAATAATAATAAATATAACAACTAAAATAATATTAGCAGAAGTGGTAGTAATAGCAATAGTATTCATGTTAATAATAGTAATAGAAGTGGTGGTATCATCTGCAAATTATAAGAACAATAGTAATAATAATAATAGTTGTAGTTGTTGTAATAGAGGTAGTAATAACAACAATAGTATTCATGATACTTTTCTTTTTGTCCAGAAAGCTTATTTTTATTTTGACCATATTTTTTAATGCAACATTTTTATTTTTTTAATTTCATCTACATTTAAATTACTAGACTTCATTGGTAAATAATATTTTAAGCTCATTCTTCACATTTTTTCAACTTAAATTCAATATGACTCAATTTCATGCATAACCCTTTTAATGAACACATTTAGATAAATATGCCATAATCAATGAATTATTGGGAAAAAAAATCCATGTACACATTTAGAGACAGAGAGTAAAATAAATACAACAGCTGGTTCTGAAACCGCACAGCGTTCTTCTTCAGTCTGAGGAACACATCCGCGCGCTGCTCTGTCTCTGGATGAGGAAGAGCCTGGAATTCATTTACTACGGCAGAAAACAGCTTTGTATCTTTTGCTGTGAAAACACAGATGCACCTTGTGATCTCTGTGGCATTCGCCCTCGACGCCACGAGTGGGGCTGTAAATCTGCCGGTCAGTGGTTTGGCCTATTATCTTTAACATGCAGACGGAGGTGACCGGAGCCTCTCACTGTGGTGATTACAAGTCTGAAAGTCAAAATGCCGCCACACCTCCGATTTGAAGGAGTCAACATAAACTACACGCTTTCTGTCGCCATGCTTCTGTTTGATGGCGCATGCACACTGGTGCACTCGTGCTCAACTTCCGTATGAATGAACTGAAAACATTCACCGATTTCACTCTTCTTCACGCCAGTGTGCACGCACAGTCCGTAACGCTACAACTCGCCTGTAAAGCGAGTTCACAGTATATGGTTCTCAACCGACTTGAATCGTCACCCATTTGTATCGATTTTCGACCGGCTCCGAGTGAATCGTTACATCCCTAATTCAGATACACATGTAGACATAATACAATTATTTTTTTGGGTAAAGTTTTAGTATTTTTAGTTTGAATTATGAGCATTTTTAGGGTTTTCTATGAGTTATTCCTCACATTCCATTCATTCCTATGGGGGTCAAATTGACCCGTGAGGGAAGGATTTGTTACTTTTTTAAATTCCAAGCACAAAACTCATAAAATCCAACGTTATTATATGTGTATTTGTGGTTCAAAGTCCTAGGGTCTTGGACTACTCCGATGAACACTCAATTTTAAAAATGTTCTGGTCAGAATGACCTGAGGGAAGCATGTATATCGGTGAAGTGACCTTAAAAAGACCACGGACCATATAAGCTCACTTGCTGTTAAATGTGAAAAATAAAAAAGATGGAAAGCAAGAGATAAATGATTTGTTTCACACCAAATGCACAGTCATTTGTTACTGTCGCTTTGGAACCAATCGAATTTTCAGTTCTGTTGTTGTGTTGCTACTGTCTCACAGTCGCTGTAAAAGCTGTGCCAAAATGTTGCTATTTGAGAAGCTCTGAAAAGATGCTTTTTTTTCTAGTATGCAGTGACAACATTTTCTGTGGAGCATAAAAGAAGATATTTTGAGAAATGTCCATACATGCATGGAAGTCAGTGGGGTTTGATGTTGTTTGGTTTCCAGCTTTCATCAATTTTAATCTTTTGTGCTCCACAGAAGAAAGTAAGTCATACAGGTTTGGAACAACATGAGAGGAAGTGAATGATGACAAAATATAAATTTTTGGTTGAATCCCTTTAATAAATCAGTCAAATGCTATTTTAAATGATTTTTAAAACAGCTCTGTGCTGTCGTGTCTTTGGACCGGAGCTGTCACGGTTCACTAACACTAACATGAAACCAGACTTCATTCGCCCCAATGGAGAGCATATTTACACTGGGGGCTTCAGAGCATTTGATTGGACAGAAAATCTGATGACATTTTGTTGTCATAAAAATCATTGATCCTTATTGGCAGAAGTGAGAGACTAAGTTTTGAACGCTTATATCTGTCATTGATTTGAAGCACACTAGCTTATAGACAACAGTAACACTAACATATTCATACTTAAGACAAAGGCCTTTAGCGTGAAAATAACTAATGATGTATATGTAAATATATTTCATGTAAGCAACTCATTTTTTGTCAAATGGTTTTATTAGTATTGTTCCTAATGAGGCCACTAAGCTCAGAACCCAATGAAAACTGTTTTAATTGTGCTCAGAACATGTCATTTTCATTAATTGATCTTTACCCACTTACTTTATTTTTATTGTGGGGACGTACTGGGCATGCTGAGCAAAAAATAGAAAGGCATACCATTGTGAATTGAATAATACTGATTATCTCTTCATCACGGCTCCTGTTAGTGGGTGGGATATATTAGGCAGCAAGTGAACATTTTGTCCTCAAAGTTGATGTGTTAGAAGCAGGAAAAATGGGCAAATGTAAGGATTTGAGTGAGTTTGACAAGGGCCAAATTGTGATGGCTAGACGACTGGGTCAGAGCATCTCAAACTGCAGCTCTTGTGGGGTGTTCCCGGTCTGCAGTGGTCAGGATCTATCAAAAGTGCTCAAAATAATGCTGGTTCTGATAGAAAGAATACACAGAGCATCGCAGTTTGTTGTGTATGGGGCGGCATAGCCGCTGACCAGTCAGAGTGCCCATGCTGACCCCTGACCCCGCCGAAAGCACCGATAGTAGTGAGCATCAGAACTGGACCACAGACCGAATTCAATGACTGGGCAATGAGGTTTTTTTTGTTGTAAATTTCTTTGGTCCTGAAACGTCCACAGAAGATTTATGTAAATGTTTTAATATTTAGAACACTTTTATTATTGATCGCTATCAGGATTTGAAGAGCGTTTCAACCAGAATAACAAAAAGTGCAAAACAAAATTGCCTCCCCTACCTTAAACATCAGGTGTAAATGACACCTAAAGCCATTCCTAATCTGTCCCTACCATGGGATTTAATAGGCAACTTGATAAAGGGCACACCTGTTTCTTTGCTCCCGGATGCAGATGAAGCAGCAGGAGATCGGTGGCCCTGCTGCATCTCTGGTGGTGAGGATTTTACACACCTCATGATCTCACAGATCTGTGCTCTAGTGTAACAAATCAGATAAAATCCTGTTATTGATGCAAATAAGCAAACACCTTCCATTTTCTAGGCTTTCTGTTTTCTAATCTAAACAATTCCTGACAATGCGGGTCAGGTTCACAGTTATAAATAAACTATATTTTTATATTTTCAGATGAAAATGTGATTAGTGTTTGTGTTATAGGGTGGTTGTCTGGGCAGTGTTTGCTAAGCTGCTCAGTAATATTGCTATATTGTAGCTAAAATCATGTTCATCTTAGCAGAAGCCATTCTTATAATGGCCGTTGTAATAATAATCCATAAATGTATTTTGGTTAGTATCTCCATTCTGCCTGAAGCGTGTGTGTGATAATTAGGGTGGAGAGGGAATCCAGAGACCTCCCACTTTATGGGAGATTATAAGAAAATGAACCTAAAGCCAGAATTGCCACTAGAGAAGACAAAATGTAGACTGCATCAGAAACTGTTCAGATTTTTATGATCAAACCGGAGTCGGACACTGATGGAGAGACTCAAGAAGAAGAGACAACATGTAGAATGAGACAGGACGTTTCTGAATGGATAGTTGATGAATTTATGAGTTAACGATCTTCAAGTCATAGATTGGCATATTCTGTCATGATAATCTATAAACCGCTGGTGTGGGAACTGTTGTAAGATGCTCAGAGAATATCTGCTGATGAAGAGAGAACAGGTGTAGTTTAGTTTAATTACAGTTATAACTTATGTTGTCTTGCTTTATGACATGCTATAGCATTTGTGTTCGTACTGTATCGCAATAAATGTGAAAGACGGATGGGACAGCTTGAGCGCCTCCCAAATGTGCTCGACTACAACAACTCTTCCTCTTCTCAACACGGCCTTTGATGTGTGTTCCCGAGGGCGGGGTTTATGCTAATTGTAGGGTTTGTGATGTCCCAATATCTTTGCTTTGAACTTTAAGCGTTGCAAATTTGCAGATGTGGTTTACACTCAAACATATGTTGCAAGATATTTTGAAGAACCAGACAGTTGTCCGTAGCCATTGACTTCCATAGGGGGAGAAAATTATGACACAATCTTCATTTTTGGATGAACTATCCCTTTAATGGTGGTGACGAAGTCATGTGACCGTGGTGTCGTCGATTTATAGCCTAGGTTTAGCTGTTTACTACTGTCGATTGTATTTGGGCTTCAAAACTCATAAAAGTTTGTGAAGATTATCCGGATGTAAAAATCCTGGTCTTTTGATGTTCACAGTGCTTATTTTCTTCAATAATTCAAAAGCCAATGGAAAAGTCCTCGTAGGTTTTTAGCAGGGGAACCAGGGTGCTGCTAACTTCCGGGTTGGCCTACAAAAATATACAATATCTTAAGTCATATAACAGCTGAACTAAAAATGTTTTGTCAGAACCTGTAATTAAATAGCGCACACGTTTTATGCACCACTTTTTTGGTGCTGTATTTGGAAGTTGTGAAAGTAAGTACAGTGTATGAATTTGTATTTTTGAAGAGCTAACCCTTTAAACAACCTTGGAAAAAGAGGATCACTACCGGAGTTCCTCAACTGGTCTGCTGTGTATGAACTTGCCCTGGGGGCTATTCTGAAAATCCATTTTCAGCTGACAACCCTTAGAGGACCACAGAACCGTTGGCTACTGGTTGAGAAGAGACTTCCTAACTGACAGGAAACCATGTGAGGCTGAGATGTCACTTCCCTAATCTCTCTACATAAATGACTGCACCTCAGTTGACCCCTCTGTGTAGCTCGGGAAGTGGCAGCGATGACAATGCCGATTGGCCTCATAAGCAACGGTGACTAATCTGCATGCAGACAGGAGGTGGAACAGCTGGTGAGCTAGAGCAAACATAACAGCCTGGAACTGATCAAAAGATGGTGCGGATAATGGACTTCAGAAGGCCCTACAACCCACAGCTCCCCTCAAACTCCTGGACTTCGTGGAATCATTGCTCAGAACCGCAAGTGGAGGGCACAGGTAAAAAAAAAGAGTAAAAATGAACATTTACTCACCTTCATCTCATTCCCATATGACCGCGTATGAAGTTCTTTCATCTGTGGAACACAAAAGAAGATTAGATATTATTATCACAATGTGGTTTCCTATAACATTGGAAGTACAAAGTGACCACAAGGTGACAATCTTCAAAGAGGACAAGAAAAGCGCCATGAGAGATTCATAAATAGTGCACTATTTTTAAAGTCTCCTGAAGCCATGCATACAGTCCAAATAAAATGCTATTCGCTGGAAAATTTTGCATCCGTGTTTCCATATGTTGAAACCGTGCTAGTTTGAAACAAACACGCCACCAAAACCATGCATTTTCGTAATCTGTACTATAATATTATTGTGTATTTAAATTAACATGCTATTTAAACATAACTATAATAATATAGTAAAAAAGTGTATTTATATGATTTTGTTACTATTATTATTATTAGTCATGTTTTGGACCATTAATGAACAAATATATACGGTGTATATATATATATATATATATATATATATATATATATATATATATATATATATATATATATATATATATATATATATATATATATATATATATATATATATAAAGGTGCAGCAAATGTCAATATTTCATCAGGAAAACTCTTTCAGCTAATGCTACTCAGGGAACCCTGTCAGTTTGTACGTTACTATAATATTAAAGGTTAAAATCGAAAACTAGTAGTAAAGAGAAACTGAACTGAGGGCCTTGAATCGAAGCGGCTAAAGCAATCTGTCACGCCATATTAAATTAATAGAATTTGAAAAATGAGATTTTGATTCATATAAATTATGAAATCATTCAAATGATCAGTGAAGTTTTGTTCAAGCATCGCCTGAAAACAGCATAGATTAGATCAATCGATCTTGGTTCATCAAAATGAAGGTTGATTAAGGGGTGGTTGATTGTCCCTTTTAACAAGATGTAAAACAAATCTCTGATGTCCCCAGAGAGTGTGTGAAGTTTTAGCTCAAAATACCCCACAGATCAATTTTATTGCATGTTAAAATTATCACTTTTTGAGGGTGAGCAAAAATGTGCAGTTTTTGTGCGTGTCCCTTTAAATGCAAATGAGCTGCTGCTCATGGGGCGGAGCTTCAAGAGCTCTTGTTAGCAGTTCTGATAACCTCACGCAGACAGGCAATGAATCTGTTCAGCCTTTTATGATCAAACCGGAGTCGGACAATGATGGAGAGACTCAAAAAGAAGTGACGAGATGTAGAATGAGACGTTTCTGAATGGATAGTTGATGAATTTATGAAGCTGATGTGGAGTTAACGATCTTCAAGTCATTGATTAGCATATTCTGTCATGATAATCTCACCCCCTTTGTTATTGATATTTCAGGGTTAGTGATGTCACGAACCCGGGAGGAAGCTTGTGTATTCCCTACCAGCCGTTTGTTGTAGTCCTTAAAAAAGCAATTTCTTTATAGGAACAGACTGATCTCATGAAATGGCGTATGTATGACACGTCAATTCGTATACCATTTTGGCGTGCTATTAAGACGCATAATCGCTTTTTAGTATGTTTATCAACGCCGTTTCATTCTATCCCCTACACTGCCCCTACCCCTAAACCTACCCATCACACACACACACACACACACACACACACACACACACACACACACACAAACACACACACACACATACACACACACACACACACACACACACACACACAGACACACACGCACACACTGCCCTTAAACCTACCCATCACAAGAAACATTTAGCATTTTTACATTTTCATAAAAAAACATAATTTAGTATGTTTATAAATCCATTTACATTGTGGACACACACACACATAATGGTTAATTTCAGGGTAGACATTCACGCAGAATCACACGGCGTAGACATACACGCGGATAGCTCAAAATGCGTACAGATAATGTCATTTTTGGCTTTAGAAAGTGGCTTGTATGTTTACGCAAAGTCATGATGCCATGTTGAAAGGAAAATATCTCCATTTGCTTTGAACTTTGAGCGTCGTAACTTTGCAGATGTTGTTTATGCTCAAACAGCAACATTACACACTCACTACAGTTAAAAAAAGTCCAATCATAATCAACCACCCATTTAAAATCGATGAATCAATGTTGTCAACCCAGCCCTAGCAAACACTGCAAGTGTCCTGACGATCACAGAGGTGCAGCTTTAATTTGCCGGCTCACTTACAGATTGGATTGACAGAGTAATGAGCCAATCATAGCGTGATGGAGCGTTGCCTCCGGTCTCATGACTTAACTAGGAGTTATTTTTATGAGTTGGGAAATTTTAATGGCTTGTAATGACACTTCTTCATGAGCAAAAACATATTTTCCTTTTCCAAGGAAGGACGTCATACAAGTTTGAAATGACATTACTAAATGTTGACTTTCTTTTCCTTTGAAAAGTTTTGTTATATGTTGGACAGCAAACAATCATTGGATATAGTCTGTGATTTTCTAGGTCTTTATCCTCCAAGAAGCAATTTAGACACCATAATAAAGAGGCAGGCACAAAAGCAGATTTTCTCCCCAGGCGGTGGCCCCTATGAACCACTGAACTACATAACTGCAGAAGAACAACTTCAATCATTAAATATGCTGTCTGAAACTAACACCACACAGTTTAATTTGCATTCATTGTACAGAGATGATTTCAGATATTGTAAATATTTAGACACGGCTATTTGTACAATATACGCTATTTGCAGGATTTTTGTACGATACTTTATACAAGCCATATGTCAGTGTATTTTTTTTTAAAGATTGTTTAAGAGTCCCAAATAACTAACCTGACGTGGTCATACTCAATTCTAGTCAGAATATGAGTCTGATTCGGCTCCATTGGGCTGTCATTATGGGGCGTGTTTCAACCGAACAAGGAAAGACCTCAATTGGATAGACCTACAACCAATCAGAGCAACGGAGCGATGCATTATTGTCAACAGAACTCAACTGCACGCATGCTGGAAGTAGTAGAAGAAGAAGATGAGTGTAAACGATCTTTGCCGGTGTTGTAAAAAGAATTAAAGGATGTAGTACTTGCCAGCTCGATCATCATTTCTGAGAGAAATAGTGAAGGTTAATGCATATACGAACAAGTTCTCCGTTTAGGATAAGAGCAAATTCAATCCAAGCGCTCTTTGGTGACGTGAATGCTTACGTTACTGTTGATCATCTGTCCATCATCGTCTGAAGCCCGCCCTGACAATTTCATTGGTCCGAACAGTTTCTGTTTGGGCATAATAACTCCTCTATGGATCGAGTCCAGACCGAACTTCCCGACCTCAAATGTTGTGGGCGGGGCTAAATTCGGCTGGCATCCAGGCTACCAAAGAACTAAACTAACCATAATCCATCGCCCAATCAGAGAATTTTCCTGTTTCTATGGAAATTGAAAACAATGAAAATATAACCGTGAAGCCATTAAAACATTGTTTTCATACTTTTTGTAATCATGTCATTGTCATGAAATATAACTTATCAGTAGATTTATAAGTGAGTAGTTTTGTGTTTCATTGTATTTTTTTTGATAATGTTGTAATGATGTTATGGTTTATCTTGGAGCTGGATGGTTGAATTCATGGCTTGAGAATTTTACATTTCTGTGGAGAAAATAAATGGGTTGCCAACATTGCACTTTATTCCATATTTTTTCAGACCTTGGGAGCAACTGATTTCTTGATTGATGATTTTTTTTTTATTAGTTCAAACCACTGAATGCTTTTTTATTTAAAATGTTTAATGTCCTGTTTTTATCCTACCAGTTGAACTGGGCAGGAAATTAAGCTTTTAACTGATAACTGTGTTGTCAAAAATATCCATATTTTGAATTCTCGATGGAGTCTCGCTCGGATTTGTCACGTACTCGAGCCTTTTGGACTCTCAGAATGTTTCTGAGTGCAACCGAGTCCAGGGCTGTTGGTGAAATTCACTCGGGAGTAGAGGTCAGCCGATAGTGGATTTTATCGTTAACAATATCTAGGTTGGACCGTGCTGGACGATAACCAATTGATCAATAACATTGTGTGTTGGTTGATGTGATGCAGCAGTTAGAGAGAAGCTGAATGCTTGTCCTTCTGCTGCTTGCTGACCTCTTGCATTCAGCCTGCGGCCGCTGGCAAGCCCTTGTGATGAACAGGGAAGCAGCCTTGTGTTTAAGGGTGTGTTCACACTTGGCATGTTTGGTTGGATTAAAAATGAACTCTGGTGCGATTGCTCTGATAGTGCGGTTAAATTGAAAACGTGTGAACGCTGACATCTGAACCCTGGAGCGCACCAAACAAGCAGACCAAGAAAAGATGGGTTTTGCTCTGCTTCCAGATCAACTCTAGTGCAATTCAACTGAAATATGAACACAACACGTACTGAAGACATCTAAACAAACCAAAAACAGGAAGATGCGACTCTAAGAAGGACAGAATGCTCAATCATGTTGCCCATCACAGTTGGGTACAGGTGTCAGAACCGCATCCTCGCAGCAGATCTTGTTCAGTTGTGTGTGTGAAGGAGGGATTCCCGACGCTGTTTTGACTCCTATTATATATAGCTATGCACACACAACGAGCGCATTTAGCCCAGAACACAGTATTGTTTTGGGTTAGTTCTGTCTCAAAATAGGCAATAGTCACAAAAGCTGACCAATCAGGTTGTGAACATTCCCCTATGCCTTTAGGTTTGGTGTCTGAACGCTAAGCGGACCAGGACTAAATGTTTTTTTTTTTGGTCCTAACCAAATGAACCAAGCAAACCAAACTACAAGTGTGAACACACCCCCATCCCTCCGGCAATGCATCGCCTCTCCATTGCCAAGACTCCCAGTGGCCACACACGGAAACTGGGTGCCCTGCGTCCCCAGGCTAAGTTTGGTGGGGGATTTCTGAGCTGTTTTTGCCCAGCCACTGCCCTGCTGCCTTGTGGGTTAGTCTAATAAGACCAAAGTTAGCGAAGCGCAGCCTGAGAGAAAAGACATTTGTTGGCGGCACTAGGGCTGTCATGGTGAAGGAATTTCCCTTGCGGTGATTTTGAGTGGCTCAGTATTGCAATATGCAATATTTACACTTTGCCATATAAGTGTTATGATGTGGTCAGCAGGCACGAAGATGAAGAAGCTCCTTAAACTGGGTGGCTACCTGTGTGCCAGGATGATCAAACAATACATCCGGCAGGTCTGAGACCAGGAGAATGTCCCTGAACAATGGAGGGATGTCAAAATTGTCACTCTCTATAAAAACAAGGGTGAAAAATCTATCTGTAGCTACAGTTGAGGTATATCGCTGCTGGCTGTTTCAGGTAATGGTTTTCACAGTTACACAGCTGCAAGAAAAATGCTGTGAACAACATCAGGACCTTTTCATGGCATTTGTCGATCTCTCCAAAGAATTCGACACTGAATCGAGAGCTGCTCTCAGCAAGCTTAACAAAATTTGTCTTTCCCCAAAAATGTTGCAATGACGGTATGGTGGCTCGTTCTTTTTGAGCAATGTTGCCGAGGATGATGCTTGAAGACTTTCCCGTTGAGAATGGGAAGCAGATTTCTATATGGATACTTCAGATCAGTCATGGGTCCTCTGTTGAGCAACATTGCTAAAGAATTGCACTTTTAGTGTACACACTGGGGTAAGACAAGGACTGACATTGACTTCCATATTATGAAGAAAAAAAAATACTATGGAAGTCAATGGGGATCATCAACTGTGGTTACTGACATTCTTCAAAATATGTGTTCAGCAGAAGAAATAAATTCTTACAGGTTTGGAACAACTTGAGTTTCGGTAAATTATGACAGAATGGTTATTTTTGGGTGAACTATCCCTTTAAACGGTTGAATACAAGCAACACTGTTAAAATGCCCATCTTGGAAAGTATTCACCCAGTCAGTTTTGGAACGTACATTGTTGAGAAAGTAAACGCATGTTGTGTAACAGTAATTAAGTGCATTCGCTCTTAAAGGGGTCCTATAATGCCCCTTTTTACTAGATGTAAAATACATCTCTGATGTCCCCAGAGTATGTATAAGTTTTAGCTTTTTTAAAGCATGTTAAAATTGGCACTTTTTTGAGGGTGAGCAAAAACATGCCGTCTCTTTTTAAATGCAAATGAGGTGCTGCTCCGGTCCCCTTTCTAGAAGAGGGCGGAGCTTTAAGAGCTCGTGTTAGCAGCTCCGATTAGAGAATCAAACTCAGATTATGTCTGAAACTGTTCAGCCTTTTAATGTTCAAACCGAAGTCGGACACTGATGGAGAGACTCAAGAAGAAGAGACAACATGTAGAATGAGACAGGACGTTTCTGAATGGATAGTTGATGAATTTATGAGTTAACGATCTTCAAGTCATTGATAATCTATAATTTGTAAAATGCTCAGAGAATATCTGCTGATGAAGAGAGAACAGGTGTAGTTTAGTTTAATTACAGTTATAACTTATGTTGTCTTGCTTTATGACATGCTATAGCATTTGTGTTCGTACTGTATCGCAATAAATGTGAAAGACGGATGGGACAGCTTGAGCGCCTCCCAAATGTGCTCGACTACAACAACTCTTCCTCTTCTCAACACAGCCTTTGATGCGTTTTCCCGGCGGCGGGGTTTATGTAAATTGTAGGGTTTGTGATGTCACTAAGCCGTTTGTTGTAGTCCTTAATAAGCGATTTCTTTAAAGGAAAATATCTCCCTTTGCTTTGAACTTTGAGCGTCTAAACTTTGCAGATGTTGTTTATGCTCAAACAGCAACATCACACACTCACTACAGTTAAAAAAGTCCAATCCCATTTAAAGTGACAGCAGCCTAATAAACCTGCTGCTGTCTGTCATGGTAATCAAAGAGAGAATATCACTCACTACTCTTGACTGAATTACTTTTGTTACTAGTTAATAAAGCATTAATCTGTATTTAATTTTTACAATGAAGGTTATCCAGTGTTTCTTTACATTTTTTTATTGTATTTAATTTCTGTGGTATTTCTTAACTATTGTTAGACCCCTAAAAACTATAGCCATGTTTATTTAATATGTCTCTTTATTCTATAGCTATTATTTGTGCCATTGTTTGCAATTTGCTCTTATTTTATTACCAACATTTTACTTGTCTTTTTTGTAAATTTAGCTCAAAGTTTCAAATAAAGCCTCCCTGTGTTGTGTGAAAGCTATTGCAACAAAATTACCCAAATTATCAACAACAACAAAAAAAGAGATAATTATAAAAATATTTGTATGGCAGTTTTCCCTGTGGTATTGAAAATGGTATCAAATATCAGTATTTTCCAAGGAATCGTATCAAAGTTAGAAATACCAGTATTGTGACAACACTAGTAACCGACATTCTGAGTCCTGTACTGTTGAGTGTTGCTAGGGCTGACTCACAGTGATATTTATGAGGTCTTAAATGGCTGGAACGAACAGTGGAGCTGATCTGTGCACAGTATGGGGGCACGTGGGCCCCTCACAGACCTCACACCAACAGGGACCTAGTCATTGTGTGGGGGGTTCGCTTAGTTCACAGCTGAGTACAACAACATTCTCTAAAGGTCTTCATCAATCTCCATTGTGCTGAGGGATGGTTTACGGATAACCTGCAGTCGAACATGTGAGACAAATGGAGGAATGAACCCATGTCAGTGGAAGGAAGGTTTCCGTTATTCCAGGCTGGCGGGATTGTGCCGAGTCAAGGGAAATTAGCATCAGATGCTGTGATGAGGGAAGCTGAAACACTTTAAATGTCACTCATGCATTTAATGGAAAAAGTAAACATTTTCATTATTCCATTTTCAGAATTTCTTAGAGGGTTGGGGATCAAGTAGTTATAAGTAATTTAAAAAATCAAAATTAACTAAAATGGCAAAGCAACCCTTTGTTGGCAACCCTCAAGTCATCCTAGGTGTATATAACTTTATGCTTTCAGGCGAATACAATCGGAGTTATATTAATAAATATCCTGGCTCTTCCAATCTTTATTATTGGAATGAATTGTAACTGAGATTTTGAAGCAAAGCCATGCGTTTGTGTGAGAAAAATATCCATATTTATAATTTTATAAACTGTAATCACTTGCTTCTTGTAATGCCTGTCCTAGGGATGGGCATGATTAATCGACGATCGATAATTGATCGTTAAGAATTTTGTCGATCACGTTAATTTGTTATCGATTAACCTGATGCATTTTTTTAAATTTTATCTAATGCAGGTTGCGTAGTGTGAGTCAGCAATTAAATAAATTTCACTGTGTGGCAGCAATTACACTCAATGCGAGGCTGGCATCGAAGTAGAGGTCTGCAGCGGGAACCGACCAGATATTGTCCGCCGCGGGATTACATTTCCGACTACAACACGGTAGCGGTTGGTAACTCTGGTGTAATTTGAGTGGGAGCGGTCGGTCATTCAATATCACGTTCCCGACGTCCTTTCAGAACAGCATAACTTTGCTTTACTTAATCTTATTGACCACCCATTATACAGCCTGCACTGTATATAAAATACGGCAATAAATATAATGTAAATATACGGCCCTCAGAAAGAACAGGCAGGTTGTCGATGACTGACAGCAGAATATGGCAGAGCAAAGTGTGGATGCAGTGTCCTCGAAGGACTGGAAAATGCTCAGTTTACAGCTAAGAAACCCACGTCAGGGAAGTCTGGTGTATGGGAGTCTTTTTCATAAGTCATAGACGCAGATGGAAAAAAATACCCTTTGGCCTAGGCCTACATATTTGCACAGAACTTATATTTATAAATAGGCCTATTTAACTTATAGTACATTTAGCTATATCTTCTAAATGTCGATAAAAAACTATTACGAAATAATTGCATTTCCATTAACCGATGGTACGAAAAAGTTTTTTTTTATGTCATTCAAAAAAATGATGCCACATAAGTTAGTAGGTTTATATCCCAGCCAGCGCAATAGCCATTATTTAATGGAAGGAGACATAGGCCTGTTATTCAAGCATTTATTAAAATTAAAAGAGGGAAATGTTTGAATTTGTATGGTGGTAACTTTTCATTTTTTTTTTGTTTTTGTTTTTTTAAATCATTTCGTTATTTTGGCTTGAAATTTCGTTTGTTGAAAATATAAACTGAATTTAGAAATGCTTTTTAAGTTAAAAACTTTGCGTTTAATAAACAAAATAGCATAGGAACCAGCATAGGAAACCGTATAGTTTATTTATAGTTCGATTATGGATATTTCACATCATATTCGAATGCATATATACAGCCCTAATCTCTTTACATCAATATTTTTGTTCAACTTAAAAACTATAATTTCGTTATTTTACATTACTAACCCAACTAATTACTCATCCGGCTTTCCATCGGAAAAAATTTAAACATGGTCTATGGTGAAAGATATTAGACTTCTTTTTCGCAATCCGTTACGGAGCTATTCGATTTAATTTTAAACCTTCATTCGTGTAGTTCACTACACTTTACAATATTTCAATAACATAATTTATTGTGTAGCCTATGCTATGCTTTGCACAATAAAAAGTTAATTGTGCTGCTCATTATAAGTGAAACGTAAATCCCGAGTTTGGGTCTGAGTGTTGTTCCTGTTTTCTTGTTCTTGATTTGTTGTTCTTCTGTGTTTTAATAAATGTGTGTTATCAGAATCACCTTCATTCTTTCATTTGATTTGACATTATGGCCAAGGCAAATTGTCTTTTAAAGTATAAACCAGCATAGACTACAGTATTCAAAATAGCATATATGCACAAGTTATATTCTCATTTTAATTTACAGAGCAATCCCTGCAAAGTTTTTAGGTTAACTACAGAAGAGACTAGAATTAGTGTGTGTCGCGCTGCAAGACTTGCAACAGGGGGTGTGCCGATGGACGATATCAACCCTATTGGGCTTCAAAATCTCAGTTACTGTTTACTCCCATTATAAAGCTTGGAAGAGCCAGAATATTTATTAATATAACTCTGATTGTGTTCTTCTGAAAGAAGAATGATTGGTCAACAGAAGGCATCTAATTTTGCTTTCATGGCTCAGGATAATATATTATTCTCTTCTCCATTTTATTTTAATTAAATAAGTTTGTGTTTTTCAGTGTCTCAGATTGGTTCAGTTCACAGTAAATGCCGTGAACTCCATCCCTGCGTGTGCTTCCCTTGCGACGCCTGTTTCAAAGTGAAACATAGCAAAGGCCGCTACTGACACAAACACACAAAATTATGTCAAAATACCCATCTCGGCAAGTATTCTCGTAAACACTGTCGGTTATGTCTTAAGTGTTTATTAAGAACTGGTTCCAGTTCGATTCACAAATAAATGGCTTGAGAGTTTGTTCATTTTAACGAATTGGTCCAAACCACTCAATCTCAGACTCATCAGTCACAAATGGCTCATTGAAATAACATTATTTTTATCATATCTGATCTGAAAGTATGAGCCTTACTCTGCAATGCTGGAAATCAGTCTAATTACTGACTGAAAATGAGTGGAAATGAAACGCTTCTGAATGGTGTACGTGATAATCCAAATTCACTGAGCAGGAACGAGCGAAGATGAAACACTTCTGAAGAGGATTTTGTTTAAAAAAGCTCTGATGATCGTTACAGCGGCACCTTAATTGTTGAATCCTAACAGTAAATCCCACAGGATACGCTTCTGAACTACACCGTACCTTATTCAGTCCTGGATCATTAATATTTAACACATACTGTGAATCCAGTGTGTTACTCTACCTGACCTACTCTTGGGATTTTAGATAAATATTACTCTGATTGGTCATAAAGGCATCTTACAGACTTACTAGAGCTTCTATTTAGTGAGTAATTACTCCAGGAGTTGCATTAATTATAGGCTAGAGTGTTCTGATAGTCGTCTGCTTGTGGAGAGGGGCTGTATCAGATATAACTGAACACATGTGTTGAAGAAGGAGCTTTGTGCTGGGTCAGGGTTATAGACGTGTTTTGTTAACGTGATATTAACCTGACCATTTTTTCGTAGTTAAACTAGCAACGGTGGATTCGGACCATGCCCTAACATTTCATAAAGCCTTATTATTGTAAAACTTTGTATAAATTATTAAGTTGTTAATAAATTCAATTGATTAGGCATGTTTTTTATTGTTACAGTTTAAACCATTAAAATGTAATCTAAAAAAATGTAAACAGAAAAAAATAAAATGGTTAATTAATTTGATTCAGACACTTCAGACGTAATGTTTATGGTAGGCGAGTATTTAAATTAATCACGTGAGGGGATTTACTAAGGTTTGCGCTAGTCAATTTACTGGTGTGTGTGTGCCATTATTTACAGCCCAAAAAAACATGTCTTAAACCAGACGCTAACGGGTAGATTGTGTGTGTCATTATGGAAATTATCCGTCTGTGTTTGTCAATAGATCACGCGCAGAACTGTCCACTCCCATCGGCGCTTTTGGGAAATTGAAATTTATGGGATTGCGCTCTCACGCTCATTTGCCCTGTTTTAGTAAATCTGGCCCTTAGTTTCCTGATCACCAGTGCCAATTTTTTGTCCACTTCTTGTCACAGGTCATGTGTATGAGAGCAGAAAGTTAATAGATAATATTAGATAAAAGAGATGTTCAGAGCATCTCAGATTTAAACCTCGGATTAGGGTGTTAATTCATTCGGTTCTTTCAAACTGTCCATTTATTGCAGCTGTGAAGGTGAGGAAAATAAGTCCTGAGTCCTGTTTCATTAGCTTTTACTGGACTGTCTCCAGAGAGTCTGCTATGTTTCACACGATCAGTGTGTGTGTGTGTGTGTGTGTGTGTGTTTTCTTCTCACTGGTGTAAAGTGTGACATGACCTAAAAGCGGAGAGGAAAACAGATCAATAAACTAGTTTGAGGTTTTGTGTGTGTGTGTGTGTGTGTGTGTGTATATATCAGTCAAATCATTAAGATTTTAGTTGAGCTCAGTGCTTGTTTCGTTTATGAGCAAATGAAGCTGCTGTCGAGGGAAAATGGCGAATACGTTGTTGAGGGAAACATTAGCACTTCATGTGCCGATTTGAGCTTCTGATGCGTGTTTCCCCGCGGCTTGGTTAATGTGCTGGAGGAGGGGGTGGAAGCCCTTAAATTATAGATGTGTGTGTTCATGTAGTGTTTGTGTTTTCCCCAGAGTGCTTGCTAAGCATGTTTGTGTTGGGAAGGCCGGTACAGATGTATCCTGTTATCTCACTTGTAACTGTGCCCACTATTGAAACAGCTTTTCTTAAATTGTAGCACTGTATCAGGATCAGTGTGTGTGTGTGTGTGTGTGTGTTCCTTTGGGTCTAATTAAGCCTGGTCAAAGTCTCTCCGTACTGCATGACTAATCAATACTGCTGCAGGAAGACACATACAGAGACTATAACACATACACACTCACAGAATGTCCCAAACAAAACCTTGTACTTCCCTCCTCGAAACACTTGAATACTCACATGCAGTGCATCTCTTGAACACGCCTGGAGTTGCCAGTTCAGTTATTAACGGAAACAGTTCTTCTAGGAGCACTTGAGTAATTAGCCGTGTGTAAAAGAAGTGCTGTTAATTGTATTAAATTTGCATTTGTAGTGTACTTCAAATGTACTTGCAGATAATGTAGGCTAATTTTAATTAAATAAAAGTGCTCTCTTTAAGTCACTTGAGTATCCTATCATGACTGTTTCTTAACACTTTTAAAAAATAATGTCAAACTTTACCTTAAAGTATATTTTAAATCTTAATCTTTGGGAAAACACTTTATTTTAGTGTCATTTAGTCAGTTACATGTACTGTATACAACTAACCCTAACCCTATAGTAAGTACATAGTATAGTTACTTAATATTACTCAGTACTTAAATGTATAATTACAGTGTAACCTTAAAATAAAGTGTAACCACCTTTTGTAGTGTTTTAAAGTACACTTATTTTAATGTGTTGACTAACAAACTAAAGCACATGTAAGGTGCTTGATTTATAATTTGAACTGTTGAATTCATAAAGCAAGCTGGTGCAAATGCAACAGTAGTCCTTGTGGATAAACCATGTTTTTCACTGTTTAAATACATGCTAGTTAAATACATGCCAGTTGTCCAGATAGGAGGACTGGTTGGAAAATGAACACCAGAAGCCCCAAAGTTGCCCAGAAATGTGCCATCTCGCATATCCTAAACTAAGGGCCAGATTTACTAAACAGGGCAAATGAGCGTGAGAGCGCAATCCTATAAAAGCGCCGATGGGAATGGACAGTTCTGCGCGTGATCTACTGACGAACACAGCCGGATCATTTCCATAATGACCAACACAATCTATCCGTTAGCGTCTGGTTTAAGACATGTTTTTTTGGGCTGTAACTAATGGCACAAACACACCAGTAAATTGACGAGCGCAAACCTTAGTAAATCACCTCATGTGATTCATTTAAATACTCTCCTCACATAAACACTGAAGGGGAAACTCCTACAAATGCATATGCAATAAGATCAGCCGCAAAATAACCCCGTCACGCCTTTACAGCGCTAATGTTTAGCTGCGTGTGAAATTTAGTAAATCCTGACAGACGTTTTTAACGCCAAAAGAGAGTTTGCACTGGAGCGAGCTGTTTGTAAATCTGGCTCTAAAATTACATACGTTCTCTAATACTCCACATACAAAACACTTGATACAAAACAAACAAGTTACAAAGAGCCTGTGTCACAATCGCACGATCAGCGTTGGCCCCAGAAGTAAAGACTTTTAGATAATAAAGTCTTTTTTAATATGCTTTAAGACATATCATTTCAACACCATTGCTGAGTATTTTCTCCTGACTGATACTGAAGGTAGTCTGAGCTGGTGAACAAGAGCATGGTTTGTGTAACATTAGCAACACATTATTAGCTGTTCGATATCATAGTCAAGCAAAGGCTAATCATATTAATAACCGTTATGTGTCCGCCGTTGAAAAGAGTGATACCTTTGTGCAGTGTTTGTTACAGTAAAGTTGAGCGAGTGGATCTCTGAGCTGCTGTGAGTGAGTGGGGGCGGGGCTAATTTGCATATTCATGGTGTAGAGTTACATTCAAGCTATTTTAAGGCATGACGAATGTTTTTTAAATGTTATTTTGGTGATCTAAGATGAGTTTTAAGGGATCAAATTATTGACTACAAGGGGACTTCAAGTGTTGCACGAGCTCACCAAAATTGGACAGTTGAAGACTGGAAAAATGTTGCCTGGTCTGATGAGTCTCGATTTCTGTTGAGACATTCAGATGGTAGAGTCAGAATTTGGCGTAAACAGAATGAGAACATGGATCCATCATGCCTTGTTACCACTCTGCAGGCTGGTGGTGGTGGTGTAATGGTGTGGGGGATGTTTTCTTGGCACACGTTAGGCCCCTTAGTGCCAATTGGGCATGGTTTAAATGCCACGGCCTACCTGAGCATTGTTTCTGACCATGTCCATCTCTTTATGACCACCATGTACCCATCCTCTGATGGCTACTTCCAGCAGGATAATGCACCGTCACAAAGCTCCAATCATTTCAAATTGGTTTCTTGAACATGACAATGAGTTCACTGAACTAAAATGGCCCCCACAGTCACCAGATCTCAACCCAATAGAGCATCTTTGGGATGTGGTGGAACGGGAGCTTCATGCCCTGGATGTGCATCCCACAAATCTCCATCAACTGCCAGATGCTATCCTATCAATATGGGCCAACATTTCTAATGAATGCTTTCAGCACCTTGTTGAATCAATGCCACGTAGAATTAAGGCAGTTCTGTAGGCGAAAGGGGGTCAAACACAGTATTAGTATGGTGTTCCTATAATCCTTTAGGTGAGTGTATGTTCTAAATTGCAACTTCATTACAAATGTGCAATTCTAATTATATTTAAATGCATGACATACAAGTTTCAATAGAAAATACATTAAAGTATATTTTAGTTCACCAAAAATCTGTACATTCAACAGTAACTTTAACCATATTTCAAAGACAATATAAGTCCTAATTAAGTAGGTCAAAAAAGCTCTTTAAAGTTCAGCTAATTGCATTTAAAATACATTTGAAATATAATAGATTTTCCTTTAATTGCAATATAAACAATCAATTAAGGCCTGGATTCACAGATAAGGCTTAGACTAAGCCAGGATTAGGCCTTAGTTCAATTAGGACATTTAAGCAGCTTTTATAAACATGCCTTAGAAAAAAAACATTACTGGTGTGCATCTTGAGACAAAACAATGGCACTGACATATTTAAAGATATATTGCTTTCCGTTAAAACAGTTCAAACATGCATCTTAGTCTGGGACTAGACTTAAGCCTCGTCTGTGAAACCAGGGGTAACTTTCCTAAAACATTCACACTTAACTATATTCTTTTAAAGTATATTATTTCTGTAATAAGTACACTTTTTAAAAGTATGCTAAAGTGTACTTTATTCAGAAAGGTATAACTAATGTTTAAAAAAAAAATGTTTTGCACTTCGACTTATCATTGAAATTGCACTTTTTTCTGTAATTTGTTAATTTGTACTGTTAGAGACACCTTCCTTATCTATAAGTCACTTTGGACAGCCCTCAACATCGTGAGTAAATCACTCGCGAATGCCACTACATTTCATGCTAGGTGAAACTTTCACCTTTTGGGGGTAGAGTAGTTTCAAGTTTTTCAGGTAAGAGCTGACTTGTTTATTATTTTTTAATTTGTTAATATATCAGCAGTTGCCCATTATCTGCCAGGTTATATCCAAAGATACGGGATTACGTTTTTATTTAGATTTTAATGCTTAATGCTGTTGGTTAATTTTTAATTGCAGTTTTGTCTTTCTCTCTTTGTCTTTGTCATTCTACACCTCATTGAATTGATATTGTCACATGATATTGTTAGATTAGATGGCGTCATCTGTACCTTGCCAGGCCTTGACTTGAATTAGTGCTATTGATTTGGAACAACATTTCATTGTAATAAATGGCATTTTAATTAAAATAATAATAAAGCATGTAAAAATCATTGTTTTTGTTTTGCATGAAGACTGGGGCATAGGTCTGCTAAAGAAGCGTCACTAGGCCCTTTTTAGGCCCCTAAATTTCTGCCTAGCCCCCCTAAAAAATATGTGATAAACCTTTAAAACATTTAAAACTGTTGGGAGGCTTCAGCTTTGGCACGTCTTTTAGTCAGTTAATCAGCGTGCCTGTTCTTCAATACGCAGCACCAAGTAAAGAGCGCACGTCAGAAGCAGAGGTGTGTGTGTGTGTGTGTGTGTGTGTGTGTGTGTGTGTGTGTGTGTGTGTGTGTGTGTGTGTGTGTGTGTGTGTGTGTGTGTGTGTGTGTGTGTGTGTGTGTACATCTGAGCCTCATTGGTCTGCCACCGCTCGTCAATGTCAAAATATTTGAGAAAACCAATTAAATCAGAGTAGGTGGGCTTTATGTTCACACAGAAGCTGATGAGGCTGAGCGCAAATTTTAACTCGACGTTGACGTCAAGTGCGAGATAGCCTATGTGAGCAGCAAAACCAGACTGTAAAAAAATAGCTAAACTAAACATTTTATATTTGACAGCTGTTTCAAGTCAGAAATGTTAAACAAAGTAATAATGAATGTGTACATATTGTAAATTAATGTAATTTCATTTGTAGCCCTTTTTCAGACTGTATTGGGCATAAGATTAATGTGTGCATATGGTGAATTAATTTAATAAACTTTGTTTCCTAGCTTTCCTGGTAGAAAATTATTCATAAAACATAAATATCAGTTAACCATATGATTTTCTTTCTTCACCTACGATAATGGAATATATCGGTCATATCTGCTCATTGACATGGTTTTCAAGCTATTTTATCTATTTTTTAGCTTTCAGAACATCTTAAAATGCACTTATGTAGATCATAGAAATCAAAATTTTCTTGGGGGAGCTTGCCCACGAACCACGAATGTTCAATATTGTAATGCAGAATAAGGCCTTAATATTTGCTATATAAGTATAAGTAATAAACAGCCAATATCCTAATATGCATGTTAATAAGCTACTAGTTAATAGTGAGAATTGGACCTTTTAAAGTGTCACCATTTCCATTCATACCCTCACTGGGGGCTGAGTCCCCTTAAAAATGAAAATCCTAGAATCGCCCTTGATGGAATCCAAAGCAGAATCGTTAAATTCCTTGTGATCCCAAACCCTCGTGAAGCCTGTAACTCAAGGACTGTGATACGGTCCATAGAGTGCCGCTTAATGACACTGACAGGGCGAAAAACACACCGAGTCCTGCTCAATGCAGATTGGATGAGTTCTCCAACAATGACCATCTGATTTCCAAACCCTAGTGTCATTTATAAGCTAAGCTATTCATTGTTGTGCCCAAATGAATTTCCTGACAAGATGAGCTGCTTTATTAATAAATGACAGATAAGGCCAATAAACTGGAAAAAGTCTTTAGCTAAATTTGATATCATCATTAGTTATTTCATATTCAAGAACACTGGCTTCTCAAATGCTTCTTCTGGGTGTTGTTTGTTTAAGTATATCAGGTCTCCAGACTAACATCTGACAGCAGTGGCACCGCTGCCTCTCAGTTCTTCAGATGGTGGCGCCAGCACCTGATTTGGTATCACGTGGGTTTTTAATCAGATAGTTAATTTAATTTTTAAAAAGTACTATTGTTTTGCATTAATAAGGGCAGTTACTAATAATATTACATGTTTGTTTATTGGAAATTTGTCAGTCTGAGCTTCAGTTGAGATGCAGATAAAAATTAACTTTTATTAACAACAGTAATGTGAAAAAATCTATTTTTATAGGGAAAATGTAAATATTCTGCTTTTAAATGTACCATTGTTCTTCTGTAGTCTCTCACTGACCTGGCCGACAGCTTCAGTGATTATAAAAGTAGCACTCTTTACTTATTTTCTGTGTAATTCAGTCACTTTTTTCCATTTATTAGAGAGTGGAATTGGAAATAAGTGCTCCTCTGCCACCATCTACTGGTTATAGTGGTAATTTCATGTCTGAAATTCATGTTTTTAACTTTTAGTTTTTAAAAATAACATTAAAATCAGATGCTATTTAGAGCTTTGAAGTGCTGGAAAAAGTGTGAAGCAACAAAAGGTTTTACAAACCCTGAGAGGTATAATGTAAAAACATTTGACTATTTCTGTCACAATACCATGGTTACAGTTAAGCATTACCAGGGCTCCAGACTGCGACCAAATGGTGCCATTTTGCGACCCTTTCCTGCTGGTGTGGCTAAATTTAGTTTGAGGTTGCACTGGTGCCCAACTCATAAGAGCTGCCATTTCTGTTACAAATGAGAAACGTCAAACGGCAAACCAAACGAAAGCACTTTTTCCAGCACTTCAAAGCTCTAAATAGTATCCAATTTTAATGCTATTTATTTTTAATGTGCTGATTTGTAAAACTAAAAGTTTAAAGATGTAGGAAAACTAACACTTTGTGGCAAACAAGCACTATAACCAGTAGATGGCATCAGAGGAGCATATATTTCAGTCCCTGTTTGCTTAGGAAATCACAAAGTCTAATGAAAAACAAAAACTTTTCTTCAAATTGTGACTGAATTGCACATCACTGAAATTGTCGGTCAGGTCAGTGTGAGACTATAGAAGAACAATAGTACATTTAATACAAGCAGAATATTTACATTTTCCCTATAAAAATAGGTGTTTGCACATTACTGTGTTAATAAAAGTTCATTTTATCTGCATATCAATTCAAGCTCAGTGCTTTACTGGTAAATGTCTTCTAAACAAACACCAGTAATATTATAAGTTTATATTATAAGTAATATAATATAAGTAATATTATAAGTAACTGCACTTAAAAGCAAAACCATAATAATTTTATGATGAAATTAACTTTTTCCTTCAGTGCCACCAAATCAGGTGCTGGTGCCTCCGTCTGTAGAACTGAGTGGCGCTGGTGCCACTGCTCACATGTTAGTCTGGAGTCCTGATTACTACATTAAAGCCTAAAATGATGAATGTTGGTGATTTGTGGATTGAAAAGCCTTCTGTAACTTATTCATTCATGGCACAATATCTCTCCTGTTTTCCACGTCAGCGCTGTTTGAGCTAAATTCAAGCGTTTTCTCTCTGGATCTCCTAGCACTTTGCAGTAACAGTGTCATGTGATCGAGATCGGCCCACGAGTAAACCTGTTCTGAGCTAGCGCAGCTCAAGCGAGACTAAAGTGTTTCTTTCCCCTTTCGTTTTGATTTGATATTTTTCATATGCAACATAAAAGGCAGCTCTTATCAGTTGGGCAGCATGGTGGTGGCACCAGTGCTTCCAGTCTGGAGTCCTGTATATTTTTTAATAATTCACTGGTAATATAAGTCATTGATATCACCAAGTCCTGTTAAATTAATTTCATTTAAATTAGCTAACGAAATTTAATACAATGTTACAATATCGGTATTTGCATCATATTTCCTAATTGGTGCATCAGAGATTGTATTTAGTGATATGAAACTGACCATAGAGCCAATATACAAACTGAAGCATGATAAATTTGACATCTTAACACCCCTGATGACCTCTGTGTCCTCTCTGTCACCTTGTTTCTAACTCCATTTGTGTTTCAGGTGAAAGTGCTCAATAGGATTCGCTGGTCATGCTGTGCTTTAGAGGGACAAGAAGACACACTTCATAAAAAAGGACGAGAGAGTCAAGAGCGAGAGCAGAAGGTAGACAGCAGCTGCGATCATGTCTCGCCATCACAGCCGAGCCACCAGCCTGGAGGAGAAGGGAGCCACGCCCATCCACAAAAGCTCCACCCCCTTACACAAAAGCTCCACCCCCACTCACAAGAGCGCATCCTCATCCTCTTCGTCTCAGAGAGACAGCCGACAGGTGAGACTGACTTCGCTTTGAGACTGAAAGATTCATCCAGGCACTGCTAATGTGACAGACATCATTGCTTAATGTTGCATTGCATTTGAAAAGATGTGATGTTTGTATACTGTGCAGAATGCAGTAGTTTAGCACTCCATTCTGAACACAGCCACAGTTTCAGGACCATGTGACAGTTCAGGGGCCAAGAGATGGTCATTTTCCTCTCAGCTGACTTGGTTGATCAAAGCAAGGCTGTTGACTATGACCATAAAGTATATTAAAGCCAGTTACAGGCAAGAACTGTCCACTTAGACAGGAAGGAGCTGTTGGACATGTGCAGTTGTTTAAGGGCAGCTAAATCAATGAGATTACTATAATAGATTGACCTTCAACAAAGCAGGAGCTCATTCAAGTAATGACGCAGCACTCTTCACAAACTGTGCAGCGATACTGAAGAAATTCATATACATTTGATATAGATTTTGTGGTCATCATTTACATGTATTTTATCTTAATCCCTATTATCCAATACGTTTGCTGACAGAATAAAATAAATACATTGTTTTTAATTCATAGAAAGAGCGGCCACTACAAAATGTGACGCAGCTTTCCTCGCATTGAATACTGATTATTACACAAATAAACCTCACCTCTCTGTCAGCTGTTACTGTGGTGACAGGAGGAGCACAATATTAGTTATCATTAATATGAACTAATTAGCCTTGTTTCTAAGGCAGCCATCACCAATATAATGCTCACATTTACCCATACAAAAAAAGAAGTATACTTCAAATTCATTTGATTTAAGTCGGCATTAAATGGAAGTTGCGATTTTCATCCCTATTGGGACGTACATATGAGTGATAGGCTTTACGAACAAGAACAAATGCAGGGTGGGCTTGATTTTGTCTGTGAGGCATTGATTGGATGGTTGTGGCTTGCTATTGGTGGATCTTGTGTGAGTGACAGGTTTCTCCGCCCTCATCATCAGAGAAGAGAAGAGATGAAGAGCGAGGGGAAGTTATTCTGATTCAAGATTAAGAGGCACATGAGTTTCACGAAAATAATTTACGTGGATAAATCATTTATAATAATTATTGCAGTATTCTATAAAAACAAGGTTTCATGGTGACTTAAAGTAAACTTGGGTAATGTTCAAGTGTATTTTCTAAGTGCATTTTATGTAGCAAGTATACAAAAATCAATGTACTAGTAGTAGTCGGGGAGCCAAAGTCTCAAAAATGGGTTGAACCTGACATGGTCTGCCATACTTTTTATTTGTGTTTTTTCTGTTAGCTTTGACCCTAAGAACCAATAATTGGAGGGTCTGCTCTGCCGGAAATGTTGTGAAAAAAATTGTGGCCATTTGAGTGTATGCACCCTTTATTTTTCATCAGAAAATTGTGAAAACATTTTTTTTCTTCAAATCCTCAGTTGGTTGGGTATGCTTTCAATAAATGCATTCCAGATACACAGAATACATGTGCTGACGACATCCACTGAAAAAAATAACTCTTAAAACACATTTCTACATGATTTTGCATCAATTTAATGCAAAAAAATTAGGCTTTTTCACACTTTTTTTCAATATATTCATCTTTACTTCATTGGCAATCAACTATTTCCCAAGTTATGACATCAGTCAATAACATGGTGGATATTTAGCATCATGATGCTAAATATTCAGCATGTTTTTTCAGGATTTTGAGAGTAGCCTAAAATTCCATTGAGGTCCTGAGCCTGTTGATCGCCAACTAGTGAAATCATCACAGATCCATTGATTTTGGTCGGATTTTTATCATTTTTTCTGTGTGAGAATAGTGTTTGATGAAAAGAATGGCATATTGACTGATGTCATAACTTGGGGAAAAGTTGATTGCCAATGAAGTAAAGATGAATATATTGGAAAAAAGTGAGAAAACGCCTAATTTTTTGCATTAAATTGATGCAAAATCATGTAGAAATATGTTTTAAGAGTTTTTTTTTTCAGTGGATGTCGTCAGCACATGTATTCTGTGTATCTGGAATGCATTTATTGAAAGCATACCCAACCAACTGAGGATTTGAAGAAAAAAAATATTTTCACAATTTTCTGATGAAAAATAAAGGGTGCATACACTCAAATGGCCACAATATTTTTTCGCGATATTTCAAGTAGAGCAGACCCTCCAATTATTGGTTCATAGGGTCAAAGTTAACAGAAAAAACACAAATAAAAAATGGCAGACCATGTCAGGTTCAACCCATTTTATTGAGCTTTTGAGACTTTGGCTCCCCGACTATAGTGTGTGTACCATTCTAGTTCTTTTTGGGACTAATTTGGCCCACTTTTTAGTTTATAAGAGTATACTTTTAAGTGTACTTTAAGTGTAACAGTAGTAAACTACAGTTTACATCTAAGTTTTTCTTTTGTGTTGCAACTATACTGTGAACTGCACTAATTTACTAGCTATACACTATATTGCCAAAAGTAATTGGGACACCCCTCCAAATCACTTCCATGACCACAGGTGTATAAATCAAGCACGAGGCATGCAGACGCTTCTACACACATTTGTGAAAGAATGGGTCGCTCTCAGGAGCTCAGTGAACTCAAGCATGGGACCGGGATACCAAGTCCAGTTGTGAAATTTCCTCACTACTAAATATTCCACAGTCAACTGTTAGTGGCATTATAACAAAGTGGAAGCAACTGGGAACAACAGCAACAGGCCACGTTCCTGTCCCAACATGACTGCGCACCAGTGCACAAAGCGTCGGTCCATAAAGACATGGATGAGTGAGTTTGGTGTGGAGGAGCTTGACTGGCCTGCACAGAGTCCTGACCTCATCCCGATAGAACACCTTTGGGATGAATTAGAGCGGAGACTTCGAGCCAGGCCTTCTCATCCAACATCAGTGCCTGATCTCACAAATGCGCTTCTAGAAGAATGGTCAAACATTCCCATAAACACACTCCTAAACCTTGTGGAAAGCCTTCCCAGAAGAGCTGAAGCTGTTACAGCTGCAAAGGCTGGGCCGACTCCATATTAAACCCTGACTGAATGTGCACTTTGAAGTATAATCTCAGTACCAGTTTATTTTTTTATACTTGTAAGTTTTGTTTAAGTGAACTATTTTAGTACTATTTTTATACTTGAAATAAACCTTTGTCTATAACTGAAGTAGACTTACGATTAACTTATTTATGCCAATGATTTATGTATTACATAAAGAAACTTGCTTCTTTTACTATTTGATTCAATGTTTTGTGATATGATTTATTCAGGTATTGATATATAATAGTTTCAAGGAATCTGAATGTGACAGCTGGCATTTAGTTTATTTATTTTTGTTTTATTTGTATTTATCTGGACGGGACCATGTACAATATCAAATTCAAATGTTTCCAATTGTAACTATACATTTATGTAACTATATGTGCGTACTATAGGGTCAGGGTTTGGTTTAGGGTTAGTTGCAATTATGCATAATTTATAGTTATTACTATAGTAACCGCATGTAACGCATGTAACAATGACACTAAGATAAAGTATTACCAAAGCATCTTATTCAGAATAGCCAGTGTAAAGAATATCCAATGCAACTTACTCTGATAGTGATGAGCATGTACCGATGGTATTAAACGGACAAGCACCTCACATCTCAGGATCTTCTCAGGTGCATTCTGTAGATTTTATAGGAATACTCTCTCTCGACTCATGATTTGTGTTTCTAGTTAATGCTTTCACTCAGTTGAGGCTCACCGGTCTGATGTCTGTTTAATGATGTTTCTAATGAGTTTGGCATTTTGATCAGTTAGTGATATTAGCAGTAAACACTTTCGATCTAAAAGCTTTTTTTAGATGTGATGTGTTTTCACAAACTAATATTGGCTGCTAAATCAGTTCTGCGTATATTAATTTAATCTTTGGTTCATTCGTTCATACTAACTCTCTCACTGTCATTCTCTCATGTTTATTAATGGAGTTAATGAATTATTTAGAGCTGTTTGTGTGCAGATTAATAGCTTTTGCAGTTGCTGTGGTTTTCTTATATTTCATTTTTTCCCCTTTGTAGGAGACGGATAGCTGGGAAATCATTGAGGGGCTGAGGATTGGGCAAACTCATGTTCAAAAGCCAGAGAAGCATGAGGGTTTCATGCTGAAGAGGAGGAAATGGCCCCTGAAAGGCTGGCACAAGGTTGGAATCAACTGGTTTTTACTGACCGGTTGGTCTGATTTGCTGGTTTTAGAGGGGTTTGACCAGCTTAAGACCAGCAATCTGCTTATTCTTGGTGTTAAAGGATTAGTTCACTTTTAAAAAAACTTTTGCTGATAATTTACTCACCCCCATGTCATCCAAGATGTCCATGTCTTTCTTTCTGCAGTCGAAAAGAAATTAAGGTTTTTGATGCAAACATTTCTCCTTATAATAGACTCAATGGACCCCAAACGGTTCAAGGTCCAAATGACAGTTTCAGTGCAGCTTCAGAGGGCTTTAAACCACACCAGACGATGAATAAGGGTCTTATCTAGCCAAACGATCAGTTTCTGAGAGAAACCGAGCAGTATTTATGCTATTATTTGACCTCTTATCAGACAAATGTGATCATGTCTGAGCTCCGCCATAACTTCCGCCAAGTGAGGTCAAATCGGCGTGGTCATAGATGTATCGTAGATGCCTCATTAGCGCCTTCACGGATCAGTAGAATGAGGCATCTACGATCGATACATCTATGACCACGCTCGTATTTGACCTCACTTGGCGGAAGTTATGGCGGACCTCAGAGATGATCACGCTCGTCTGATAAGAGGTAAAATAATAGCATAAATACTGCTCGGTTTCTCTCAGAAACTGATCGTTTGGCTAGATAAGACCCTTATTCATCGTCTGGTGTGGTTTAAAGCCCTCTGAAGCTGCACTGAAACTGTCATTCGGACCTGTAACCGTTTGGAGCCCACTGAAATCCATTATATGGAGAAAACGCCTGGAATGTTTGCATCAAAAACCTTAATTTCTTTTCGACTGAAGAAAGAAAGTCATGGACATCTTGGATGACATGGGGGTGAGTGAACTATCAGCAAAAGTTTTTTTAAAAGTGAACTAATCCTTTAATGAACGATATAAAGCTGTTTGTGTGCACATTAATAGTACTTACACTTCCATTGGTTTGTGTTTTCTTATATTTCACTCTTTATTCCTTACGATGTGTATTTACAGTAAATTGAGTCACACTGTGTGTTTTTCTTCTCTTGTCTTCTACACAGCGATTTTTCGTTCTCGATAATGGGATCCTGAAATACTCCAAATCTCCTGTAGATGTGAGTTTCTTTTGGGTTTTGAATGGAACATAGAGTGCTTCCTGTGAGCTGTGCTGTTCTGTGAATAATAAAGATGAGTTGTGTAGGTTGGTCAGAGATGGTGCGCTGTGATTGGCTGTCTGCTCTCGCAGTAGCGTGACTCAGATGAGCTCCAACTCAGCAGCAGAAACATCATTAAGCACTGATGCAACAAGGACTGTGTGTGTGTGTGTGTGTGTGTGTGTGTGTGTGTGTGTGTGTGTGTGTGGACTGGTAATCCCTACGGTATGGGGACAAAATGTCCCCACAAAGATGGCAATATCCAAAATCATTGTCCTTGTGGGGACATTTTTTGGTCCCCATGAGGAAAACAGGTCATAAATCACACAAGTGATGTTTTTTGAAAATGTAAAAATGCAGCATGTCTCCTGTGATGGGTAGGTTTAGGGGTCGGGGCAGTGTAGGGGGATAGAAAATACAGTTTGTACAGTATAAAATGCATTATGCCTATGGAATGTCCCCATAAAACATGGAAACACAACGTGTATGTGTGTGTGTGTGTGTGTGTGATGGGTAGGTTTAGGGGCAGGGGCAGTGTGTGTGTGTGTGTGTGTGTGTGTGATGGGTAGGTTTAGGGGCAGGGGCAGTGTGTGTGTGTGTGTGTGTGTGTGTGTGTGTGTGTGTGTGTGTGTGTGTGTGTGTGTGTGTGTGTGTGTGAGGTAGCAGGGGCAGTGTAGGGGGATAGAAAATACGGTTTGTACAGTATAAAATGCATTACGCCTATGGAATGTCCCCATAAAACATGGAAACACAACATGTGTGTGTGTGTGTGTGTGTGTCTGTGTCTGTGTCTGTGTGTCTGTGTGTCTGTCTGCGTGTGTGTGTGAGAGAGAGACCCAGAGTGCTTTTGGAGAGGTTTATTTTCTTCTTCTTAAAAACCCTACATATTTTATTTTATTAACCGTAGGGAAATGACAGAAAACAATGTGAAAATAAATGTCTGAGACTTATTGCACCCCAAAATCAAAAGAAACAAATAAGATAAAAAATAGTGCTGAAGAAAAGAAAAAAATGTATTCTATACCGGTCAGGCATAAAATCATTATGACCACGGACTGGTCTCTTCATCTCTTCATCACGGCTCCTGTTAGTGGGTGGGATATATTTGGCAGCAAGTGAACATTTTGTCCTCAAAGTTGATGTGTTAGAAGCAGGAAAAATGTGCAAGCGTCTATCAAAAGTGCTCCAAGGAAGGAACAGTGGAGAACATTAGGTTATAATATTATGTCTGATCTGTGTATTATTATATACAGGGCTTGACATTAATGTTTTTGCTCACCAGTCGCTGTGACTAGTGGTTTCCCAAAGTTACTGGGCGCTCAGCATTTTCACTGGCTACAATTTCAACATCGATACCATAGGAAAATGCTGCCATAAAGATATTTGTAATATTATCTCACAATTTGTCAGCAGGTTTATTAGGCTACTGTCACTTTAAGAGATGACTCACGGATCCATTACACTGTTACACATGCGTTTCAACTGTTTATTTTCACTTACAACAGAACTGACTGTGTTCACGTGAATACTCGCCTAGACTGGCATTTTGACATTATTTTTTGTGTATTTGACTGTTCAAGCACAATAAGCAGCGGAGAAAAAAACAAATTTTAGTGCTGAGAGTCGGCTTTATGTGCCACACTTTGGGTGTTTGAGCACAAAATCTGCGGCAATAAGTAAAATTATGCACAATACGCACAATCCCACGCTGAAATTCAAGCCCTGTAAACATCAACAATATTCATCCAGAGCGAATGAAAAGTGAGTGAGTGAGGAGAGAAGGGTTTGTGTGTAACTCACTGTCGGAGAGATGTGAGAGAGAGAGAGAAAGAGACGCTGGTATTGTGTCTATTCTGAGAAAAATGAGTATTGGAAGAGTTTTAGCATTTCAGATTTTAGCATCGATGTATACTGAAGAAAAAAAAAATGTTGACAACACTTATTATTTCAGACGGCTTTTTTAAAAGACAGCAAATGAAAATATATATATATATATATATATATATATATATATATATATATATATATATATAACGTATAAAAATGAACCCGCCAAAGTGGATAGTAGGAGTGACTGCTTCACACGCCACTGCAGAAATACACACGCAGGGTCGACGAGTGCTAATGTCAAGCCATGATTATGTACGTATATAGAAAAGCGAACAAGTGAACATCTGAAGGGAACATGAGGTTTAAATTTTCTTGTGTGTGTTTGTGTCAGATTCAGAAAGGAAAGCTTCATGGCAGTATAGATGTGGGTCTGTCTGTGATGTCCATCAAGAAAAGAGCTCGCCGCATCGATCTGGACACAGAAGAGCACATTTACCATCTGAAGGTGTGTGTGATTCGTTTGACCTGTATGTGTATTCATTCAAATATTGTGAAGAGAACCAGTGTTTCTTCAACTTCAGGTACTTATATATCTTTGGGGGTTTTCTTCTCTTTGTTATGTAAAAGTGACATTAAATCTGTTTTCATGCCTTATTTTTGATTCTGTGAACTGGCTGTCTCCTGATTCTGCCTCTGCCTCTTTCTCCTTCAAGGTGAAGTCTCCAGATGTTTTTGACATCTGGGTGTGCAAGCTGCGTCACCATCGTTTGTTCCGTCAGAACGAGATTGTTCGCTCTCCTCGTGATGCTACGCTGCGGACGTTCCCTCCGTCTGCCGGCGCAGAGTCACCACAAAACACCCCTTCCAGCACACACCAAAACAAGGTCACTGCCGCCCACTCTTGTCCTCTGTTTGTGTGGTATATTTCATAAAAAGTCAGCATGAAAATTAACCTTTATTTTTATACATATTTCTGATCTTATTGCACGCAGTTTATCTGCTTTCAGGTCTGGCTCCATTCTGGCCATTTTTCACTCTCCAGTCCCGCTGGAAGCATTAAGGCTCGCAAATGCGGAGTCATGTTGACTTTAAAAGCAACAGAAATCAAAGTTAAGCTTCTACTGCGCCTGCCTGTAAACGTGTGTATGTATGTGCCCTTCAGCAGGGTAAACCCAGCAGCCTGTCCTGGCACCTGCCACCCTCCTGTAGTAATGGACAGAGTAAAGTGGCGGCCTGGTTAAAAGAGTCAGAGGAGATGGACAAGTGTGCAGAAGGTAACACCATTCATTCATGTGACTGAATGAAGATTTCAGTGTGTGGGTCATCGCACTAAACCTGACAAGAAGTGTCACATTTTCAAAATTAAAAAAACAAGAAGTAATTTTTTAGTTGCTTATATTTATAATTTGTGTATTGTATATAATTATGGGTATTATTTAGAGCTGCACGATTAATTGTTCAAAGATTGCAATCTCAGTTCAACCACACAATATCATTTATTTCTGTTACAATAATTCAAATGATCACTGAAGTACTGGGATAAAAGTTTATAGTTCGGATGTAAACACTGATGTTTACGATAGCGCAAAATAGAGCAAATCACCTTTTGAAAGGAACTTGATGCTTCAAATAATGATTGTATCAATTATATCATTATGCCAGTAGTGTCACGTTAACGTACAAGGGACAAACAGGTGCGAGGACTCAAGTGCAGAAATAGAATTTTATTATAAAATAAAACAAACAACCTACAAAACAAAACCCACGAGGGGGAAAAATACATAAACTAGAAAAAACATGAACATACCGACACGGGGAACTGGGAGACGTAGACAAGACAACGATCCGACCAGGACTGCAAACACACAGGAGCTTATAAAGGAGAAATCAAGCAGGAGTGAGGCAAACACAGGTGGGGCAAATTAACCAATAACGAGATAACAAGGGGGTGGGATCTGACAATGACAGAGGCACATGGCCACACTAACAAACCCACATGTGCACACAAGACAGGACAGGCATGTGACATTACCCCTCCTTGGGAGGCGGCTGCAGGCGCTCCACTAGGGACGGAGGACAGACCAGAGGGGCACGGGAGGGACAGACCAGGGCGGCACGGGAGGACAGACCAGGGGCGGCACGGGAGGGACAGACCAGGGCGGCCGCACGGGAGGGACAGACCAGGGCGGCGCGGGAGGGACAGACCAGGGCGGCACGGGAGGGACAGACCAGGGCGGCACGGGAGGGACAGACCAGGGCGGCACGGGAGGGACAGACCAGGGCGGCACGGGAGGGACAGACCAGGGCGGCACGGGAGGGACAGACCAGGGCGGCACGGGAGGACAGACCAGGGCGGCACGGGAGGGACAGACCAGGGCGGCACGGGAGGGACAGACCAGGGCGGCACGGGAGGGACAGACCAGGGCGGCACGGGAGGGACAGACCAGGGCGGCACGGGAGGACAGACCAGGGCGGCACTGGAGGGACAGACCGGGGCGGCACGGGAGGGACAGACCGGGGCGGCACGGGAGGACAGACCAGGGCGGGGCGGGAGGGACAGACCAGGGCGGGGACGGGAGGGACAGACCAGGGCGGGGACGGGAGGGACAGACCAGGGCGGGGCGGGAGAGACAGACCAGGGTGGGACAGGAGGGACACCACGGCGGGGCGGAAGGGACAGACCTGGGAGAAACAGGTAAGGAAGGGGAAAACAAGGGAGGGACAGGGAACACAAAGAGTTCAGGCGGCCGGGGCCGGAGTGGCCAGCAGAGTTCAGGCGGCCGGAGGGCCGGAGTGGCCAGCAAAGTTCAGGCGGCCGGGGCCGGAGTGGCCAGCAGAGTTCAGGCGGCCGGGGGGGCCGGAGTGGCCAGCAGAGTTCAGGCGGCCGGAGGGGCCGGAGTGGCCAGCAAAGTTCAGGCGGCCGGAGGGCCGGAGTGGCCAGCAAAGTTCAGGCGGCCGGGGGGGCCGGAGTGGCCAGCAGAGTTCAGGCGGCCAGGGGGGCTGGAGTGGCCAGCAGGGTTCAGGCGGCCGGGGGAGCCGGAGTGGCCAGCAGAGTTCAGGCGGCCGGGATGGCCTGCAGAGTTCAGGCGGCCGGGATGGCCAGCAGAGTTCAGGCGGCCGGATCGGCCAGTAGAGTTCAGGTGGCCGGGTCGGTCGGAGTGGCCAACAGAGTTCAGGCGGCCGGGGGAGCCGGAGTGGCCAGCAGAGTTCAGGCTGCCGGGGCGGACAGCAGAGTTCAGGCTGCCGGGGCGGCCAGCAGAGTTCGGGCTGCCGGGGCGGCCAGCAGAGTTCGGGCGGCCGGGGCGGCCAACAGGGTTCGGGCGGCCGGGGCGGCCAACAGGGTTCGGGCGGCCGGGGCGGCCAACAGGGTTCGGGCGGCCGGGGCGGCCCATCCAGCACACGGTCCGCCGGAAACGGGACCGCCCGGCTCAGGGTCCGCGGAAACGGGACCGCCGGCTCAGGGACCGCCGGCTCAGGGTCCGCCGGAAACGGGTCAGCCGGCTCAGGGTCAGTCGGCTCAGGGTCCGCCCGGCTCAGGGTCCGCCCGGCTCAGGGTCCGCCCGGCTCAGTCCGCCGGCTCAGGGTCCGCCGGCTCAGGGTCCGCCGGCTCAGGGTCCGCCGGCTCAGGGTCCGTCGGCTCAGGGTCCGTCGGCTCAGGGTCCGCCGGAAACGGGACCGCCGGCTCAGGGTCCGCCCGGCTCAGGGTCCGCCCGGCTCAGGGTCCGCCCGGCTCAGGGTCCGCCGGCTCAGGGTCCGCCCGGCTCAGGGTCCGCCGGCTCAGGGTCCGCCGGCTCAGGGTCCGCCGGCTCAGGGTCCGCCGGCTCAGGGTCCGCCGGCTCAGGGTCCGTCGGCTCAGGGTCCGTCGGCTCAGGGTCCGTCGGCTCAGGGTCCGTCGGCTCAGGGTCCGCCGGAATAGGGATCACCGGAACAGGGATCACCGGGACTGGGACCACCGGGACTGCCTCTGGGGGCTCGGAGAAAGTCCTGTGCTTCTCCCAAGCCCTCCAGAAGGCCACCATAAAGTATCCGGTCACAGCCCTCCAGGCCATGTCCGGACTCGGGACCACCGGATCAGGAATCCCCGGAACACGATCCACCGGGACTGGGACCACCGGAACACGATCCACCGGCACTGGAACCACCGGAACACGATCCACCGGCATTGGGACCACCGGAACACGATCCACCGGAACTGGGACCACCGGAACACGATCCACCGGGACTGGGACCACCGGAACACGATCCTCCGGCACTGGGACCCCCGGGACAGGGACCACCGGAACAGGGACCACCCGACTTCCTCCTCCTGAAGATGGATCCTCCTCAGCGGAGGGGTCCATAGAAGTGTTCCTGTTCTTCCTCCTCCTTCTCCGTTTCCGGGTCATCGGAGGACTGGGGCCTCCACTGACTGTAGATGGAAGGGAACAGTCAGTGGGCTGGGATTCTGTTGGCCGTAGATGTTCTGGCTCACCAAGCTGGTAGAGGTGATAGACAAAGTCCCAGAATCCCAGAAGCCCCAGCTTCTCCATCTCCCCTGGGCTGAGAGGCATATCTAAACAGATATTGAATACCTCTTTGATACCCGCCTCAGTGTAGTCCATATGGTCCACCTCAATGAGGAACTTGCAGGCGAAGTCCCTCACGTCAGTTCCCTGCTGACGGATGTATCGTGAGCATACATATTGGGCCAGTGGTAGATGTTCTGAGAGTTTGGTTGGGGGAGATGGAAAAAGGAAGGTACCCATCCTCTGCTGAGTCCTCAAGGGTCGGATCGTTCTGTCACGTTTGATCACAGAAAACGAGGTGCAAACAGGGGCGAGGACTCAAGTGCAGAAATAGAATTTTATTATAAAATAAAACAAACAACCTACAAAACAAAACCCACGAGGGGGAAAAATACATAAACTAGAAAAAACATGAACATACCGACACGGGGAACTGGGAGACGTAGACAAGACAACGATCCGACCAGGACTGCAAACACACAGGAGCTTATAAAGGGGAGAAATCAAGCAGGGAGTGAGGCAAACACAGGTGGGGCAAATTAACCAATAAAGAGATAACAAGGGGGTGGGATCTGACAATGACATAGGCACATGGCCACACTAACAAACCCACATGTGCACACAAGACAGGACAGGCATGTGACAAGTAGGTGGCGACAATCATTAATTCAAGAGATTCGTTCAAAAACACTGATTCATTCAGTAATGAAACGTGAAGTATTTATGAGTGAGTCATTGAATCATTCACTCAATAGATTAATACAAAAACAATGATTCATCCAGTTATGAAACAATTGAAGTATGTATGAGTGAGTCATTGAATCATTCATTCAAGAGATTCGTTAAAAAAAACGCTGATTCCTCCAGAAATGAAACAAGTGAAATATTTATGAGTGAGTCATTGAATCATTCATTCAAGAGATTTGTTGAAAAATGCTGATTCCTCCAGAAATGAAACAAGTGAAATATTTATGAGTGAGTCATTGAATCATTAATTTAAGAGATTCATTCAAAAATGCTGATTCATCCAGTAATGAAACAAGTAAAGTGTTTATGAGTGAGTCATTGACTCATTAATTCAAGAGATTCGTTAAAAAAAATGCTGATTCATCCATTAATGAAACAAGTGAAGTCTTTATAAGTGAGTCATTGAATGAAATGTTTTTTTTTTTCGTTTTAAAATACATTTTAAATAGACTGCAGCATTGTATTACTTGTTATTTTGTTTAGTTGTCTATTCAGAATTGTGGGAGAATCTGTTTGAAAAAAAAATAAAAAAAACTGATTCTTAATTTACCCAGAATCGTGCAACTCTAGTATTATTATATTATTTTTGACAAGTAAGCCCATTTCCTATTTTCACTGTAATGCATAAAAATCATAGATTAGTTAAACATAATTTTACTATTTGTACTTTATGCTGATTATAATCAAATATCACATTCAGACGCATTACCGTAATGAGAATTTAAGGAGAAAATTATAATGAAATTATTTTCATGCTTAATTTGAATTTAAATAATGTCAGCGTAAGACACCTTAACGGTACACACAAATAAGTCATTTTCTTTACAAAAAAATATGTTGTATTTTTTCCTTTTGAGAAGGAAATTCTGCAAGTTGTTCCTAAAGACTGATCCTCTGTCTTATTGACTAAAGCTACATGTGTGTGTTTGTGTGTTTCAGAGCTCGCCTACTGCCAGTCTAGTCTTTTAGAATTGAGTCAACTGCTCCAAAGTCTGGAGATCTTACAGAGGACACAGTCAGCTCCCAATTTCACTGACATGCAGGTATTTCCACACTCTCAGACAGCTCTTTATCCCACTTCTAGCTTCCTTATGGTGTCTAGTATATTTGGATAGATTGTGTTGCAGTGTTACAGACAGATTGTATTTCTCTTTTGCAAACCTAATGCACAGGTTTGATATCCTGACACGAATCTGTTGTTTTGTCCTGTCTTGTTCCAACTGTGTTTATAGCAATACCCTGCCGGACAGTTTAGCGCTGTGTTGGCCAAACAGTGCAGTGGGTTGTACGAGTAAAAGGAAGACGTGCTTAATAGTCTTGCAAACTCTTAATATGAAATTTAACATGCAGATGTAAGAGATTAATCAGCCTAGACTTTCTCATTACGATGATAAAACATTCAGAATTAAGAGGAGAATATAAATATGCTTTAATCTCAGTTCTATGCCAGATATCTGATGAAATATGGGAATTTGTTGATCCAGCTCTGCTTATCATAGTGTTTTTACATACCTAAACCTCATACTAATTAAAAACTCCTCAACATTACGATTCCTCCTTCAATATTTTCTCCGATGTCATTGCCATTTCTTCTGCATATGAAGACCCAGCCTGCTCGTCACTCGTTTACAGCATCTCATCTTCTTTTGTCACTGCCGATGGATTCAGTTCTTCAGTTTTCTGCTATTAACCCTCTCACCCCTTTGCTGTGTGTGTGTGTGTGTGTGTGTCCGTGTAATTTAGAGTAACTGTGTAGATTTGACAAAGAAAGAAAAGCGTGTCAGCAGAAGATGGAGGACTAAAAGTGTCAGCAAAGATGCAAAATTGCAACAGCAGGTACATCTTCAGCACACACACAATCAACACTGAGGGTAATTTACTATCATTTATTATTTATTGCACTGTCTGCATCATTTTAGCATTCGATTCGCTGGAATTATGCAAATCAGGTAACTTGCAATCCCAGCCAAACAAATCTGTGCTAAATGCAGTGTGCATGCAATTACTAATCTTTAGGGCTGCCCCCGACTAGTAGTCGTTCATTTAAGCCATTAGTCGAGTAATAGCACGTTTATGTTAATTTAATTATTTAAATATACTGAGGAGAATACTAAACCATAATGAGCATTTGTTTTATATATATATATATGCGTATATTCAGCATAATCCGCATTCAAGCACACGCAAGCTTGCCACAAAGGAGACATTTTAATTGTTTGTAGTCAGTAGCTGGGTATCCATCAAAATGTGAAGTGAATGCATTCATATCACAAGAATATTACTTAATTATAATAATTTAATTTTGTGAGCATTTGTATTAATGTTGGTGTCACTTTTGACACAGTCTCTCTTAAATTTCTGAACTGGCAAAATAAATAAAATAAATAAATAAATAAATAAATAAATAAATAAATAAATAAATAAATAAATAAATAAATAAATAAATAAATAAAATTAGAAATAAGTTATTGATTAAATCTGAAGCAGTAAGTTTTACATCAGATCACAGTAATGATGTTAATAAATGAATCAGACAATGCTCTGGCAATTTAGTATATCCCAGCAGTTGTGGTCTTGAAACAAAATCCTGAGTCCTCGAAGTCTGAGACGGATTACAAATGTGGACCAAGACCTTCAAAAAAGGGTCTTAAGGCCACGACCAGTCTCGAGTACTACAAAACTAGCTTCCACACTCAACACAATCACTTGGATAATAATAATAGCACACATTTATATAGGTTAATGTTAGAGTTAGCGGCCATGTAAGGGTGCTACTTACATGTTTCAAGTGATAAGCCATATTTGAGGTCTATGGATGATAGGCGAACGTTTGGATTACTGCTGTTAACGATCTGTCCCTCATGGACTGCGTGACGTCTTTTTCCTTTTTTTTCTGCGACTATGACTAATACAGTTTTGCTCAACTAAGCCTCTTCTAGTCTACTAATGTTTAGTTAGGGGGCAGCCCTACTAATCTTCAGAGGTGGACAGTACTTAAGTATTTTTACTTTCCAAGTAATTCATTTTTTTAAGTATATTTACTTTATCAGTGTTCTTCTTTGGAAAACTTTTACTTCACAACCTTCCAAAACATAATATTGTACTTTTTACTGCACTATGTTTCATATTGAATATCATTTAATACTTAAATACATTAAAATGTAGTATTGTATACTTTTACTCAAGTAAAAGTAATTAAAATTTTACTTGAGTACAAGAAAGAAAGTACTATATTTTTTATGTATTTAAGTATTCAAGGTAAAAAAACTTTTATTTATGAAATGTAGTGCAGTAAAATGTATGACATTATAAATTATGCTTTGGGATGTAATGAATTAAAAGTTTTCCAAAGAAAAACACTGATAAAATATGTACTTGAAAAACGTACTGGAGTAGAAATACTTAAGTATGGAGAATACTTAAGTACTGTCCACCTCTGCTAATCTTACACACTGGTTCTGAGTTATAGCTGACTAGCACAATCTGGCATACTTAACTGAAACTGTGCTGCAGGGGCGACCAGGTGAACCACAGCCCTGTAGAGTTCAGCTCCAGCCCTAATCAAACACACCTGAACAAGCTAATCAAGATGTTAAGGGTTACTAGAAAGTTTTCATCAGGATTGGAGCAAAACTGCAGGACAGTGGTTCTCCAGGACTGACGTTGGCCAGTCCATTTCAGCGTAGGCCCGAATCAGTTTAAAATGTCTAAAGAATGGTAGCTCAATTGTTTAGTGAGTTTGCCACATAGTGCCAATGCAGCTGAGAGAGTTTAGTGTGTGTGAGTTTCTTCAACCTTCACGCACACACACATGAACGCTTACCCTCTGAACAACCTCATTATTGCAGTCCTTAACCTAAGCCATAGCATCGGAGGAGACCACCTGCTGCAGTCTAACTCTCTGAAGGCCTGACATTTGACTCAGTGGATCCATTATAAACCATTTAAACAGTTTCCGAACCTTTAACAGCAATATCGGCAGTAGTTAAAAAAAGGACTTGTACGTTTATAATGGATCACAATAGATGAGAGAGCATGTGAGTGAATGGGACTGGCCATTTCTGTTTTATTCCCTCATAAATGTTGCTTTTTGTTGGAATGGGTCATTTATTTGAATCATTATTTAAGATGAACTAACACTTCTCGGCACAAAACAAAATGAGGTTATATGCAAGATATAAGACATTTGATTCTAATGCATGTGGAAGATTGTTGTTCAAATTAATGTATTGAATATCTGCCCCAGACTTCCATTAGCGTGCAACTAATTATTTTTATTTTTTTAACTGAGGGACAAGGCAAAATCATTTTCTGTGATAATCAACAGATGCTCTTTTTAATTCCTTAATAAGGTCAGCTGCAATTAATGAAAATGTTTTCTTTGATCTGTTAGTGAGGTGTGTGTAAATGACCCTGTCCCAAATGGCACCCTAAACCCTCACGGTCTTCGTCTGAGTCCGCACTTTCAGGACGTAATGCCGCTTTGACTGCCGGGTAGATGTCCGTTGCGTAGCTCGCAAACTTGCGGGCTCATTTGAAGTGTGCATCGAGGGCGCATAGCAGCTCACAAGCACCCTCCTTTAAGCTTAAATGACAAATGCGGCCATTGTAAGTCCACAAGACCGAAAGTGCACATGAAGTGTGCCATTTGGGACCGGGCCTATGAGTAACTCTTGAGGTGTGTGTGGTTAAATATGTATCTGGCTCTTGTGTTGTTCACCCCCAGGTCCAGTCACTTCCCCAGTCACACAGTGCTAAAGTAAGCAGAACCCTCACCGTGGTGGTATCTTTCTGTTATACGGTGGCATAACCATGCTGTAGTCTCTCCACCCCTTGCATGCAGTGCTGCTTTACATTCTCTCTGCAAAACATTATGTCAGTGCGACCTTTTTAGAAATAACTTTAGGTTATGGTTGTAACCCAAGTTCTCTGTGAGAGATGAGGGTGGTATGGGACTGTTTTGGGACATACATCTGTGTGGCAGTTCAGGAAGCCCTATACCATCACACATTCAGGCCACTAACCCGCACTTAACCGCATACTGCACAACCTCCACTCATTTGAAACCTGCTCTTCTGTAAGCCGATCACAAGAAGGCCATTTTTTGTGCTCTTGCTCAATGAACTGGGGTTACAATTGTAATCAGTAGTTCTCATTTAGTTAACTTGCTTGACCTCCTCGCAAGATTGAAAGGCCAATCTTCCAGTGAACAGATCATCTATTGAGATGCTCTAAAGCCCCGTTTCCACTGAAATTACCAAGAACAATTTGTCCGAGGAACTGTTTTCCCCCCAGACCTGTTGCTGGCCGCCAATGTTCGCTCTTATTAATTTTCTCGCCGAGCAAAATTTTTCTCTATTGGGCGGAAATTTTGGTGTCATTTCTAATTTATTTAACCCTTGATGTTACCTAGTGATTTGTTAAATATTTTTTTTAAAGCAGTTATTAATCAGTTTAATAACTGTTTATATAATATCAGTTTATATATTATTAGTTTAAATGCTTAAATTTTCTGAAGTAAAAAAAAATGAAGTAATTAAATTGATCTAATTGCTAAGTATGTTCAAGGGAACATGTGAACTCTTTTATCTAAACATCCCTGAAACCCAAACCACACACAGATCGATTTAAACTGACATGTGTTACTGAGCTGTTTTTGACTTTGCACGCTACACTTGTGGTGGGTGTGTGACTGTAAATGTCTGTTTTGTTACTGTGCTGTGCCCTTCATCCATTATTTTCTCCTCTTAATCAAGCCACTCTTCTTTAAAACAAGTCTATGTTTTTTTTCATGTCTTTGTGTTTCACGTCACCTCTCATATTGACCTATTTGGACCTCGAACTCACTGCCATAACTGCTCACTAACAGTGACATAATTCTCTTTCTATGAAACCTGGAAACCGCATTCACCGCTTCTAACACTATAGCGAAACTAACTCTACAGCGGTTGAACAGAGGGCTGCAGTTATTTCTCATTTGAACTACAATCAAATAGATTTCTCCCCTCATTTCGTGTCTGTCGTCTGCGTGGCATTTTATGTTTTCTGCGCCGACAAACTGAGTACCACCCCAAACTCCCTAGTTCCTGGGAAATTATTATTAATATTAATATTAATAGCCTACATTTCTGCCATCAATGGACTTCAGTAAATCAATGGTAATTGTTGGTGATTTGTGGATTGAAAAGTATTCTCACTGGATGTTGCACAATGCTTCTCCAGTTTTCCGCATTAGTGTTGTGGAGAATGTCAGCGTGGTTTCATCTGGCTTTAAACTAGTTTAATCGGCAAGACATTTGTGGTTTGTATTGGAGACTTCTGCGCCAAACTCAAATGCTCTTCACTGGATCTCCCTGCGTTGTTTAGTGGTCACGTTGGTCAGCTCATTTGTTTTGAGCTTGCGCTGTCTTTCAGGCTGAGCTAATAACTGGTCAGTGTGTTGTGGTTATAACAAATTTTACGTTTTTGGCAGTGGTTATCAGTTATCTAATTGTTGTCACTCACGGTTTAGTGCTATACCGGGCCTTGTGTTGAGATTGTGAAACTGAATGATTTTTAGATTATGCGTGGTGGGCCACATATAATATATTTTAATAGACTAGCTGCAGGCCATTTGGAATTTATCCCCGAGCCGGACTTTGGACACCCCTGCCCCAACCAGTAAGACAAGTGTTATATTGCTCTACCTCTTGCTGGATTTGCAAAACAAACAAAGGACTGCTCACAGTGCACTAGCCATGAACAGCATATCTCTCCTCCTCCCCAGACCTGAATGCCGTTGGGAATTCAAATAGTTCCAGACGAGTAAAAACCAGCTTGATGGAGTAGGTTTCAGACGTTGTGGATGAAATAATTCCCATCATACCAGAGAAATGAAATCTCTTTTAGCATTTATACTTTTCCCGATAACAGTGGATTCCCTGGCCGTAGCGAAGCCAGCTACACCACTCACCAACTCAATATGATTCTGATTGTTTTCCGAGTGGGAGAATAAAGTCTGACAGGTAGAAATGCATAAAGCAGACTGGACACAGGTGTGCCAGTGCGTCTGTGCCAAGTATGTCTGGTTCTCTCAGTAAAATGGTCTGCAGTGCATTTTCTTTTGGGCATATCTACGACAGTTGTGAAGGCCTTATCCTTTTCATATCTACACTGTTAGATCCAAGTCTCCACTCTCCCAGGTATGGGTTTCAGCAACAGATCTGAAAAGCTACTCACTGAAGAGCCATTACTTCCAGCTCCCCCTCTCTGGAGCTCCAGCTCCCCCTCTCTTGAGCTCTTTTGACCGACTGTGGGCATGATGGGTGGAGCTGCATCCCCGAACCACACCCTAACCACACCCTAACCCTACCCATAACCCTTTATCTCCACCCATTAAACAGGTTTAGCTCCACCCTTGAGCTCCAGAGAGATGGCGCTGGAGGTCATTATGCTCTGCAGCAAGCAATACTTGACAAATCTAAATCTGTTCCTTCGACAGGCCCAGAAAACATGCATCAATCTCAGAAACAGAATTCAACCATTGAAAAAATCCCAACAAACTGCGCAGAGTTCGAAGTATTTGAAATGCACAGTTTAGAGAGAAATATGTCATGTCCCATTTACTCTCCGATCCTTAAAGGCTTCTCCCCAGTCATGCATAACTGTGTCTGAAGTGATGAACCTTGTGGCTTATCCCATCATTGAACCACCCTTCAGGAGACTTTTTGTTCCTCCAGATGTGCAGTGCTGTAGGCATCGAGCTAACACTCAGACTTATCTGCATAAATGTCTAGAGGGATTCGACTTCAAAGAAGTCACCCATCTCTATCTGAAAAAGGAGTCCTAACAATTCCACTTCCTTGGCCAGTATTTAACAGCCTCAGACAAAGACAAAAGGACACAACTGTCCTCAGACTGAACTGGTTCAAGCTATTCTGAAATCTTATCCTCTTCTGTTGCAATGCGAATGCTTGATAAGTATCCAAGAGCAGCCCCATGAACACAATTTACTTTGAGCAAGATAGTTTTTCTAGCTTTATGATTATCCATAATGCTTGTAAGTGTGCCCTTAAAAAACAATGTGAAAAGGTCAAACACATTTGGTAAAGATGCATGGGGCTAGAGGTAGTCCGAATTTGTACACTCTGAGATTATGTATAATCTTAGATTTTGTGTAAATATGCATTCTTGAGATCAGTAGAGGTAAGCCAGTCACCTCTAACCACAGAGATTCAGAATATTAATAGACAAATCATTGTGATTTCTGTATCAACACTTTAAGTCTTTAAGTTCTGAGATAACTTTGTTCAAAGCTCCAGATCCTGAACAGAGAAAATGCTTCATTCCTTCTTGACAGAGTTGCCAATCAGATCCATGGGGCATGGGACAAACTTTGTATGACTGGGCCCCTTGTCCCTTGGGACCAATGAGTAGGCTATACCATAGAGGACCTTAATGGGTCCAGGGTCCAACAATGATCCTAGTTGTTCCCCTCGACAATGACCCTGCTTCTTGGTCCTCCAAAGCAGTGAAGACCTCACATCAATGCAAGCATTCCTCCAGGGGTCTCGCCAGAAATCCTGCATAACTGTTGCTGTCCTGTAAAGCACCCTTGGAGACTGTGTTAATGAAAGCAAATACTCAACAGTGCTAGTGTGGCAATAGTATGTTTAGTGCCTAAGCACACTAGATAGATGACACGTGGGTCCTCTGCTGAGATGCCGTTTGGACAAAGCCTTCTTTGCAGGAGCCATGCGTATTCGACTGGTCAATTAAATAAAATCTTCACTCTGCTCAATGCTGGTAAGCACATTGTTCCACGTCTACGGGCTGTCAACTCAGGTTTAATCCAGAGTTTGCGATTAACTCTGAAGCGCATGCACCTGAAAGTGTGACTCGTGCGGCAAACAGCCAATCACAGTGTCCGCTTGATTCACTTCTCGCGAGAGAGACGGCGCAATTCACTTCTCTTCTGAAGATTGAGAGATTGTTTAGAAAATTATCATGAAATTAAATGTGTTTACAATGCAGGAATAAACACTGCTGCTGCAGCTGAAAGAATATCTGACTATATCAATGCATGATGTCAATCAAAGAAATATTCCTAATAATTATAGGTTCACAAAGAGCTCAAATGAATACACATTGTTTAAAAGAATTATGAATGCATGTAATATATTTCTATTAATATTAGGCTACTTGTCAATTAATATAATTATTATATTAATATATTATTATATGAATTAAAAGCAATTTTCTCAAGTTTTTTTCACTATAAACTGCTTTAATTTTGAACGAAAGATACAGGGGGTGTGGCTTTATTGCATCTTTACTTACAGCTGATTGGTCCAGTTTGGGTTTGTGATCTCTAACCCAGAATAAAACCTTCTCCAGAACAGTTACCATGGTGATGAACACCGCTAAAAACCAATCTACCTTCTTGAGCCCAGAAAACCAGAGTTTGCTTAAACTAATCTCAAACTTACCTGGGTAGCAACTGAAACCAGCTTTGTGCCACAGGCCACTTGCCCTCTCCCATTTTGCACTGTCATCCCTCCTCCTTTTATCCTGCCGGATCTCCTTCCGCTAGACTCGAGACAGGTGTGGCACGCAGGTGACGCTCATTAGCTATCACGCCACCGGCCTCGCTCCATTCCCACAGCTCTTGGCCTCACCCTGCTCTCTACAAAAAGTGTTTTTTTAACTATACAGAATGTGCAAGAGATGTGGGTCCAGAGTTGGAAACAAGTGCCTTAGTGCACTGACCAATGACCTAAATGCATGGTAGAGTATCCGCTTGTTAAGTCTGGCATCATGCAATAAATGAATAGTGCTCATGAACAGCTGTCTAGATCATATTCTCTCTTAAAATGGAGTAAAGGCTTGGACCTGGAAACCGTATTCATGGCATCACAGCTTAACTTCATGAATGGCCACACAGTTGCATGTACCATAATGAGATGAGTAAATCAACCAGAATAGAGCTGACTGTGTGCTTACAGTATGTATCTGCATCCTCAAATTCAAAGCATACATTTTCTGCAGTAAAAGGGGGAAATGGTTTAAAAAACAAGATGGATTCCAGCAGCTCTGAATAATGGGGTTTTGTTCTGACTCGATCCAACTTTCAACTAAGCACTTTAAACACATTCATACGGCCTGTGTTGACCTAGTGTGACTTTATAATTGTTGTTTTGTAGGGGTGTGATGAGATCTCGTGCCACTAAAATGTGACCGGATTTCTCGTCGAGGTGAAAAGCTGTCTCGCGTCATATTGTCATAACGGAGTGTGAGGGTGAATTTAGGATCGAATACGCCACTGTCGTTTAGCTTTTTATAGAAATAAAAAACTATTTAATTCAGGTGCATAACAGTCGCTTCAATTCCATCAGCTCATCCAACACGAGCTGTACACACAGCCTTAGTGCGCAGCACTGATCACGTGACGAGAAGGCTGACAGGACCATGGCGGAGGATTCGTTTTTCAACAGAAGCGTCAGACAAATGTCTTTTAAAATGTGCGTTCAGCACCACTGCTGCCTTTTCATAGAGTATGCATGATGGTGAAATTGAAAGTAAACCCAAGTGTGCATTCAAACACGATTTCAATATGTGACCGCTGTGGCATTCGAGTATTTCCCAATAAGAAAACTATCTTAGGCTGGGCTGTGTAGTAACCATCTCTTAGCGCTGTATTATGCTTGAAGAAAAAATGGCAGTTTGAATACTGAGATAGTGCCTTGATTATGGTTGCAATTCTTGTTTGCTCTTCTAATATCTATGATCAGTTTGTGGGAAGGAGTTCAGTTAGGAGGTCAAAAGAAGCTTGTGCAGTTGTAACGTCTGAACAGACGATCATACAGGAGAGAGAAGCCAGTCAGTTGAGTTTGTGCAAAACCTTTACAGTGCTCTTTTACTGCATATGATACTCAGAAAGTAGAACTGAAATGACCTTCATTACAAGATGAGTTCAAACATTTCAAATGCACATGCAAACAATTTTTCTAGTGATGTATTTTATCACTGAGGATTTCTTAAAAATACTATGTAAAAACCTTGTCCGAACCCAGTCTCGTCTCATCTCGTGAATGAAGTGTCTCGTCACACCCCTATTGTTTTGATTATTTGAGCTCATGGTAACACGTTAACGCACTCTGATCTGATGCTTCACATGTCTTCATGTTCTGATGCATGAACTAACCTCATTTCACCGTTGACCTTTACACTGCTAGGCATGTGTGTGTTTTTGTGTGTCTGTGAACTCTTTTCTGAAATCTGTCTGAACTATTCTCATCCACACTGGACTATGTCAGGGGTATCCATCAGTCGAAAGAATCGCTCTGCTCTGGTGCTGGTTACCCTGAGGCTGTCTCACTGTAGTTTTGTCTGTGTTTCAGGTTCCCCTGAGTGCAAGTATGTCTCAAGTGCGTCTCCACTCCTCTAATCCTAACCTATGTGCGGAGTTGGCTGATTTTCAACCCCCTGTCACACGTCTGACTGACAGTATCGACAGTGCCAGTGACTACATCAAACTGCAGGAAGATTTCTGCATCATTGCACAGAAAGGTGAACAAAATGCCATTATAATACATTGCATTACAAAATATTACCAAGAAAACACGTATTCTATGTTTCTTGCTTGAATGAACTAATTTAGTGAAGTCTAATGAATTTACTGGCAATGAACTTTCTACGTCTGTGAGCTCATTAACTGTTTACTGTGTATATTTAAGTTCGTAAGACTATTAAAAAACAGTATTTTTTTTTTTATTACTATGTAGTCATGCATTATATGTTTCTTGTTTCTGGAGGCTCACTGGGTTCTGTTGGAAACGCTGCTTCAGGCAGTCAGTTACTCAGCGAAAAACAAAAGGTGCACAGCTGTTCTTGAGTGATAGCGGGTTGCAGGTCCAAGCCACAGGTTCTGACCCAGAGACAAAGCCTGGCGGAGTTTGCAAGCACTCAGCATGAACTTGTGTGTGTGTTTGTTTGTTACAGTGCACTCTCTTCTGAAGTCTGCCTTCAACACAGTAGCCATAGAGAAAGAGAAGATTAAACAGGTGCTGTCGGAGCAGGAGCAAACCGGCCAATCAAATCAGATTATGACCCTCCGCCGCTCCCTGTCACAGGTCTGCTCCGCCCACCGCACATTGTTACTGTTATAATCGAAAAAACACTGACTAACACTTATATTTGTGTATTTATTTTTACACCAACATGTGACTTCATCATTAGTTTATGTTTTTGTAAAACTTCATGTCATGGATACACTACCGTTCAAAAGTTTGAGGTCAGTAAAAAGTAAAAGTAATTCATCATTTTATACAGCAAGTATGTATTAAATTGATCAAAAGTGACAGTAAAGTAGGGTCGTAGTTGATCCGTGATCCATTCGGACCAGGCCTTTTCGCGTATTAATTGCAAAGTTTAACCGTCATAGAGTAAAAGTTTATCTTTTACACGTTTTGTTATGCCGGTTTACACAGTCAATTGATTTTAAATCATTTCAACACCAGATGCGAAAGAGGAATCAATTTGGTACAGCCGCACACACACACACACACACACACACACACACACACACACACACACACACATGTTTGTTTTCGTGAAATGTGGGGACATTCCATAGGCGTAATGCATTTTATACTGTACAAACTGTATTTTCTATCCCCCTACACTGCCCCTGCCCCTAAACCTACCCATCACAGGAGACTGCACAGTTTACTTTCTGTGATAAAAACCTCATCCTGTGTGATTTATAAGCATTTTGAAAAGTGAGGACATGGGGAACGTCCTCATATTTCACCCTCTTTTTGTAATACCTATGTCATACCCATGTCATTATACACATTTGTGTCCTGATATTTCACAAAAACATGCCACACACACACACACACACACACACACACACACACAGAGGCGTGTTTCAGACAACAAATTGATTCTTCTTTCGCATCTCCTTACGCTTGGATGGACACAAACACACAAAATAATGTCAAAATACCCGTCTCGGCAAGTATTCTCGTAAACGCAGTCGATTATGTCTCAAGTGAATGTAAAGAGTTGAGAGAGAAATCTGATGTGTATGATTATATTGGATCCGTGCATCAGATCTTAAAGTGACAGCAGCTTAATAAACCTGCTGCTGTCTGTCATTAATGATAATCACAGCTTACTAAAGAACATATTCATCTATTTTTAATTTATGCAATGAACACTATAGTTTAGGCCTAATTATTAAATTTCTGCTCCTGAATACTACAGTTAGACCTTACTCGTTATATTGCTTTTATTTATGTTATTTCTTTTCTTTCTGATATGAAAAATTATCCGAACCGTGACTCAAAAACCGTAATATGACCCGAACCACGGGTTTTGTGATCTGTTGAACCACTACGGTAAAGACATATGTTACAAAAGTTATATAGGCTGAACTTTCTATTAATCGAAGAATCCTAAAAAATAAATAACATTTCCACAGGAATATGAAGCAGCACAACTATTTCAACATTGATAATAATCATAAATGTTTATTGAACATCAAAACATCATGTTAGAATGATTTCTGAATGCTGAAAATACAGATTTGATCACAGGAATACATTACACTTTACTATATATTCACACAGAAAACTTATTTTAAATTGTAATAATATTATAATAATATATAATATTTTTGATTCAATAAATGCAGCCTTGGTGAGCATAAAATACCTCTTTCAAAAGTCTTACTGACCACAACTGGGTGAACGGTAGTGTGGGATCGGGTTTGCAGGTCCATCCTCTAGCCTAGAACCAGATTTGTTATAAAAATGAATTAATTGAATGTACAGTAAATGAATGTCTCACGGTCCAGATTTTTTCGACCCTTCATAACTTCATCTGCTCATTTGTTCTGGATGATTCTGTTGTCTAGGCCTTGTCCCAGAATGTTGAGCTAAAGACCCGTCTGAACCGGATCCACTCTGAGTCGGTTCTGTCCGAGCAGGTCGTCAGTGTCAACATCATCAGCAGTCCCGACGAGGTCTGATATTCCTCTGCTCTGACCACACTTCCAGTTCATGTGAATGACACTGGGGCACTGGGAAAATGTTTGGTCATTGGACAAAAGGCTGCTCAGGGTAGAAAAGAAGACTTTTTTCGGCTGAGAAATGAATTAGCCCTATTAATTATAGGGTTAAAAAGCGACTTTTTATTCTGAGCACACAGTCACTCTTTAAGCTTGAAAGTTCACGTTTGCTTTAAAGGATGAATCAGATGGAAAGTGACACTTTGTACTCTGGCCTCATACTCTTTGGCTGCAATACAACCAAACAGAGCAATCATTGGACCTAATGAGTCCCACGAGAGGCTGGCCGTGCTGATCAACCATGTGTTTAACTATTGGCAACAGACATTGTGTTTCAAGGCCTTCGCTTTCCACAAGACTTAACTCATTCAGGCTTTTGTGTTCCTTCCATCAGGTTGTATGTCCTTGAATACAAGTGGCTGTGATCAATTTCAGCTCTGTGAAGCAGCAAGATTCGGTGGTCATTCCTGATGTAAACCACCATGATCATTTTGTAGTTTCAATGACCAATGCAGCAGCACATTTTGTGCCTCATACTCAGTGATTATACATCAGAAATCTGATGAGATTGAAATATCGGTAATAGAGATCCTTCCCCACTTTCACCATGCTGCCTGTAGCTGAGTTCACAGGTTTGAAAGAACGGTGGAGAATAAGGAATAAAACGGGTCAGTCCTTTACCTGTGTGTGTGTGTGTGTGTGTGTGTGTGTGTGTGTTTTGTAGGCAGGTAAGCCACTCCACGTGGGCATCCCTCTCTCTCAGCAGGTGTCCAATGAGAGCAGACTCTCCATGTCAGAGTCAGTGTCTGAGTTCTTCGATGCTCAAGAGGTTCTTCTGTCCGCCAGTTCATCAGAGAACGAGGTGAGAAGTGTGTGTGTGTGTGTGTGTGTTGCTGAGTGCAGAAGGTGAAATACTATACAATTTATTTGCACTTGTATACATTACTGTTCAAAAGTTTGGGGTCGATAAAGTGGCATAACTTAATGATGATGGCCCTCTGGGCTGCACAGTTCTGAAGCAAACACACACTGCACTCGTGTCTAAAAGGGAACCCAATATAAACAAATTATCTAACGTTCAATTTAAACCAACTAAAATCAGTATCTTATCAGTTTCTTATATTAAATTGAACAGTTCTCTTTGCGCATGTAAAATTGTTATCATACTGATGGTTGTTAGCTTTCTAATTATATTATCCAATGGTACATCAGCGGGCAAATTATTAGGCAATAAATAAGGCTTAGGAGTCTATTTAAAGGGAACGATTGTGGTGGGGAGTTTGGTCAAACTATGGCAGCGATACAGCGTATAGTTGTGCTAGCAGAACTCATTTAATTTCATCCATTAAATCTTCAGTCCCTTGGCTACCATGTCAGAAGCTGCAATTCAAAATGAATTTTCACAAAAGCTTTTAGATCTTGTTGTTGGTCTGACTTTGTAAAGACAAGGTCGACGGAGCAACCCTCTCAGCCCCAAAATTCAGCTACTGGGGGATCCTCCTCTATCTTTCTTATTTCTCCACCATAATAGCTGTTGATTATGTTTTGCATGTTGTGCTTTTATTGAGTAGGTCATCCAATAATAGAAATTAATGATTAGGCAATCAACCCTTGTTGTGGAGTAAAAGAAGACACTATGGCAAATATATTTATTTGCATGATTTTATTTGTATGATAATATACAGCGATTTGGCATAACATCATGACAGGTGAAGTGAATAACACTGATGATCTCTTCATCATGGCGTCTGTTAGTGGGTGGGATATATTAGGCAGCAAGTGAACATTTTGTCCTCAGAGTTGATGTGTTAGAAGCAGGAAAAATGGGCAAATGAAAGGATTTGAGCGAGTTTGACAAGGGCTAAATTGTGATGGCTAGACGACTGGGTCAGAGCATCTCCAAAATTGCAGCTCTTGTGGGGTGTTCCCGGTCTGCAGTGGTCAGGATCTATCAAAAGTGCTCCAAGGAAGGAACAGTGGAGAACCGGCCACAGGGTCATGGGCGGCCCAGGCTCATTGATGCACGTGGGGAGCGAAGGCTGGCTCGCGTGGTCCGATCAAACAGACGAGCTACTGGAGCTCAAACTGCTCAAGAAGTTAATGTTGGTTCTGATAGAAAGGTGTCAGAATACACAGAGCATCGCAGTTTGTTGTGTATGGGGCGGCATAGCCGCTGACCAGTCAGAGTGCCCATGCTGACCCTGACCCGCCCAGCACCAACAGTGGCACGTGAGCATCAGAACTGGACCACGGAGCAATGGGAGAAGGTGACCTGGTCTGATGAATCACGTGTTCTTCTACATCACGTGGATGGCCGGGTGCGTGTGCATGGCTTACCTGGGGAACACATGGCACCAGGATGCACTATGGGAAGAAGGCGAGCCGGCGGAGACAGTGTGATGCTTTGGGCAATGTTCTGCTGGGAAACCTTGGGTCCTGCCGTCCATGTGGATGTTACTGTGACACGTACCACCTACCTAAGCATTGTTGCAGACCATGTGCACCCTTTCATGGAAACGGTATTCACTGGTGGCTGTGGCTCTTCCAGCAGGATAATGCTCCTGACACAAAGCAAAAATGGTTCAGGAATGGTTTGAGGAGCACAACAACGAGTTTGAAGTGTTGACTTCCTCCAAATTCCCCAGATCTCAATCCAATCGAGCATCTGTGGGATGTGCTGAACAAACAAGTCCGATCCATGGAGGCCCCACCTCGCAACTTATGGGACTTAAAGGATCTGCTGCTAACATCTTGGTGCCAGATACCACAGCACACCTTCAGGGGTCGAGTGGAGTCCATGCCTTGACGGGTCAGGGCTGTTTTGGCAGCAAAAACGGACCATAATGTTATGCCTGATCATTGTAAATGACCCTTTCAAAGGCCAGTGAGGGCATACTATCAATTAGTGGTTGAGGCATGAGGCATCGCGCAATCATTCCAAAATTATATAAAATATCCAGAGTTGGATTTAGTTTGCAATTTGGAATATATTTATAAGATCTCATGAGTCCTGATAAATGCAATTTCAACTATTTCTGAAGTGCTTCTAGAAAGGGTATACCTTTAGTTAAGTTATACCTTTAGAGTCTTCGTAGCACTCTAGGAGACTGTAATCGGGAAATCCAGCCCGGATCATATAGATACAGTATGGATGCGTTTGCACCAGCTCTGCAATTCAGCACTCGTTTATATATACCACTTTATACTATATAGCCAATTGCTTTAAAGCCACAAATATCGTATCATTTCAGCCTTACTCAAAGGCCATGGAAACATGCATGGTAGTGGGTTTGTTTTTACACACTTCAATCAATTCCACACCGCAGTTCTTGGTTTGCTTCTTATTTATTAAATACAGACAATTGGCTGATGAGCCACTGATTAAAATTCAGATACAATTTATACAAAATTCACTTTAAAGAAAAGCTCTCTACAAAACAAAACTTAATGAAGTGGTCAGAATCATGTCTGACCCTCTCCATGTCTCCTGACATATTGCGCACCTTATGATGTGTCTAGTTTACTCATGCTGTTCACTTTTCATAATCAACATAGATGAAATAAAAAAACATTAATATTAAAGGCTTAAATTTAAACATAAATATGAAACTAAATAGGCTACATTTTCTTTAACCCTCCATCCGACAAACGCGCTAACGCGGTCTGATGGAT
>CM040910.1:7299624-7302124 GCA_023029165.1 Gobiocypris rarus | reverse complement strand
TCTTCAGGTTTCCAGCATCTTTTGCATATTTGAACCCTTTCCAGCAGTCACACTTTGATTGTGAGGTCTGAGGACGATTGAGGGACTGAAACACAACTATTACAAAAAGGTTCAGACTTTCACTGAAGCTCCAGAAGAAAACATGACGCATTAAGAGCCGGGGGATGAAGATGTCCAAATGTATCTAAATTTGTCTTTTGTTTAAATATACTTTTTTTTCATTTACTACTCCCTTCAAAGGCAACAGAAGACACTTAACTGTTTCCTGAAAAAAAAAATTAAGTACAATTTACCTTGATCTTCAAATGCAAAAGTTTTCACCCCCCGGCTCTTAATGCGACATGTTTCTTTCTGGAGCTTCGGTGAATGTCTGCACCTTTTGTAATAGTTGTGACAATATTAAATACAATAAAAAATAGCATGCATTTTGTAAGATACATCTAATTTAATTAAAATTATTCACATTTTCACAGATTCTGCAACCGGAAGCTCAACCGTACTTGTTTTAGGCATGAGAACGAATCCCTCGCATGAGAGTTACTTTTACGATGTCTTTATAAACAGTTTGATGCAACGTTATGGTTACAAGAACATTCAATGAAATGACAGAAATCTCTTAGGTTTCATTTCAGTAACACTTTACAATAAGAAATCATTAATTAACATTAGTTCATGCATTAACTAATAATGAACAATGCATTTATTAATCTTTGTTAACATTAGCTAATAACAATGTAAATGTTCATTGTTAGTTCGTGCTAAGTCAATACATTAACAGATACATCTTTTGACTTTAATAATGTATTAGTAAAATTGACATTCACTAAGATTAATAAATGCTTTAGAAGGATTTTTCATTAGTTCATATACTATACTAACGTAGGTAACGAGTGGAATCTTACTGTTGGATGTTTGGTGTTACCAAAATATCTTAATTTGTGTTTTGAAGATGAACGAAATGAATCTTCAGCGTCCCCCCAGGTAGTGTGTCCACTGTAACAAGCTTGACCACAATGGTCTACCAGGTCAAAGTTAGCTTCACCAGTCAGTAGTCCAGTTGATCAACCATATTAACATAAATAACCAGCCAAGTAAAATCAGCTACAGTTTTTTTTCCAGCAGGGAAAGGTGTCCGAGGAGAGGCTCATTGCCCACATACACTAATGTTCACACACTCACCTGCAAGCATAGTGATATAACAGGAGCTGTGAAGTGGCTTGTGGAAGGGCGAACAGGGCCTGAAGCAGGAACACATGTCCCTTGTGGAGAGGGAGGTGGGAATTTACCTCTGGCCTCATTAAGTCCTTTAAATGTAGCCTAGTTTTAGTGTCAACACTGCTGACGCACACGCTGACACACTCTCCTCTCCGCAGCGCCACTGATACCGTAGTAATGAAGCTGCAGTGTAGGCGGCTGCTGACTCTCAGACTTACTGTTGCACATTTACTGAGCCAATCTCATGAAACCTATCAAGAACATGTCAGGTAATGTTTCACCCCCCCCCAAAAAATAAGGAATTATATTTTTAATAAAGATGACGAAGCCTATTGTTAGTGTTTTGTGACATTATTTTCATGACACTTGAGAAACCCCCACATTCTTTACTGTCAATAATATATATACTATATACTGTGTATACTATACTAATATATAGATACACTATATTTCCAAAAGTATTTGGGACACCCCTCCAAATCACTGAATTCAGGTGTTCCATCCCTTCATGGCCACAGGTGTATAAATCAAGCACTAGGCATGCAGACGCTTCTACAAACATTTGTGAAAGAATGGGTCGCTCTCAGGAGCTCAGTGAACTCAAGCGTGGGACCGGGATAGGTTGCCACCTGTGCAATAAATTTCCTCACTGCTAAATATTCCACGCTCAACTGTTTGTGGTATTATAAACAAGTGGAAGAGATTGGGAACAACAGCAACTCAGCCATGAAGTGATAGGCCACGTAAAATCACAGAGCGGGGTCAGCGCATGCTGAGGGTCACAGTGCGCAGAACTCTGTCTGGCAACGAGTCTGGGACGAGTCTGGGTTTGCTTTTGCCAGGAGAACGGGACTTGCCAGACTGCATTGTGCCAAGTGTAAAGTTTGGTGGAGGGGGGATTATGGTGTGGGTTGTTTTTCAGGGTTGGGCTTGGCCCCTTAGTTCCAGTGAAAGGAACTCTTAATGCTTCAGCATACCAAGACATTTTGGACAATTTCATACTCCCAACTTTGTGGGATGGCCCTTCCTGTTCCAACATGACTGCGCTCCAGTGCACAAAGCGTCGGTCCATAAAGACATGGATGAGTGAGTTTGGTGTGGAGGAACTTGACTGGCCTGCACAGAGTCCTGACCTCATCCCGATAGAACACCTTTGGGATGAATTAGAGCGGAGACTGCGAGCCAGGCCTTCTCGTCCAACATCAGTGCCTGACCTCACAAATGCACTTCTAGAAGAATGGTCAAAGATTCCCATAAACACACTCCTAAACCTTGTGGAAAGCCT